>CM060199.1:0-600000 GCA_030562195.1 Nipponacmea schrenckii
AAAATTTTATTAAGAACCACTATCTTAGAAGGGAGATAACTCTATTATATAATTCTCAACAACATAAAATTTATAACAGCTACAAAAAGAGCGATATAACTCTATTACACGATTCCCAACAACATTAAATTAAGACCAGCTATATTAGATGGGAGATAACTCTCTTATACAGTTCTCAACAACAATAAAGTTTTTATAGGTATATTAGAAGGGAGATAATTCTTTTATTACAGTTCTCAACAACATAAAATTTAGAACAGCTATAAAAAGAGCGATATAACTCTATTACACGATTCCCAACAACATTAAAAAAGACCAGCTATATTAGATGGGAGATAACTCTCTTATACAGTTCTCAACAACAATTAAGTTTGTATAGGTATATTAGAAGGGAGATTATTCTTTATTACAGTTCTCAACAACATAAAATTTAGAACAGCTACAAAAAGAGCGATATAACTCTATAACACGATTCCCAACAACATTATATTTGAATCTATATTTGAAGGGAGATAACTCTATTCAGTTCCCAACAATATTAGACGAAGAACAGCTATATAAGAAGGGAGATAAATCTATTACACAGTTCGTAGCAACATTAAGTTCTGAATAATATCAAATTGTGTATAGCTATATAAGAGAGAGATAACTCTCTTATACAGTTCTCAACAATATTTATTAGTGTATAGCTATTCAAGAAGGGAGATAACTCTCTTTTACAGTTCTCAACAACAATAAATTAAGATCAGCTATATAAGAAGGTGGTTAACTCTATATTAGAATCGGAGATAACTCTATTATAAAGTTCTCAAAAACATCAAATTAGGGAGATAACTCTCTTATACAGTTCTCAACTTGAAACTAAGAACAGCTATATGAAAAGGGAAATAACTCTGATTTTACAGTTCTCAACAACATTAAATTAAGATCAGCTATAGTAGAAGGTGGTGAACTCTATTATACAGATCTAAACAACAACAAAAATTAGAACCAGCTATATTAGGAGCGATAAACTCTATTATACAGTTCTGAACAACGTTTGATTGAGAACAGCTATATAAGAAGGGTGATAACTCAAATTGGTATTATACAGTTCTCAACAACATTAGATTAAGATCAGCTATATTAGAAGGTAGATTACTCTCTGATAAAGTCTCAACAACTTTAAATTAAGAACAGCTATATTAGAAGGGAGATAACTCTATTATACAGTTCTCAACAACATTTTATTAAGAACCACTATCTTAGAAGGGAGATAACTCTATTATATAATTCTCAACAACAATAGATTAAGAACAGCTATATAAGATGGGAAATAACTCTATTATACGGTTCTTAACAAGATTAGATTAAGAACAGCTATATCAGAAGGGAGATAACTCTATTATACAGTTCTCAACAACAATAGATTAAGAACAGCTATATAAAAAGGGAGATAACTCAATCATACAGTTTTGAACAATATAAGAAGAGAGATAACTCTCTTATTCAAATCTCAACATCAATACATAAAGAATAGCTTTATTAGAAAAGAGATAATTCTATTATACGGTTCTTAACAACATTTCGATTACAAACAACTATATTAGAAGGGAGATAACACTATTACACAGTTCTCAACAACATTAAATTAAGAACAACTATATTAGAAGGGAGATAACTCTATTATACAGTTCTCAACAACACTAGATTAAGAACATCTATATTAGAAGGGGGATGACTATTTTATTAAGGATAGGTGTTTAAAAAGGGAGATAACTCTATCTTATAGTTCTCAAAAATATTAACCTAAGAGCAGCTACAAAAGGGAGATAACTCTTTTAAATACAGTTCTCAATAACAATAGGATTAAAGTCCAGTAAAACATTTTATGCTAATGATTGTATACAAGTTTTCGTTCTATATAAAAAGAAATCCTCTTTTCAATTTCCCCTTTTTTTAAATCCCCATTTTTAAACTACTTTTTAGAAAAGAGAAATTTATTATCTGAAACTTTTTCGATTCAACAATTTTAGAAGGGAGAAATTCAAATTGGCAAGGGTTTTTTCAAAATATTTTTGTTGCGGGAACAAGTATGTTGAATCGGAGTGTCTACTTTATTTTACAGTTCAAAACATGCACTAAATTTTTTTTAAGAAACAAATATTGGCCAGGCTTTCAGGGACAGATTTTTTAAGGATATTTTAAAAAGGGTAAAGTTTTAATTCTATTTTATAGGAAACTCAAAAATTTATTAACCTAATAAAGCAGCTAAAATTAAAAGGGGTAGAAAAACTCTATTATATAGTTCTCAATAAAAGGACTGGTCCAGTAAAACATTTTATGCTAATGATTGTATACGAATTTAGTCCGTTCTATTTTTAGAAATCCTCTTTCTCCCTTCCTTTTTGGGTTTTTGCATGCCCATTTTTGACAAACTTTTTGGTCTAGATTTGAAATTTGATGTCTGAAATTGCATTTTCTTTCAGAATTTCTGAGATAATGAGAAATTTAATTGGCGGAAGGTTATTTCTAAAAATAGTGGTTTTGTGTGCAGTGACAGTCAAGCGGATGTTGATAAAATGTAGTGGTTTACTTTCATTTTGTTTAGTTCAAAATTTTCATGGTCATGCTATATTGGATTTTTGTACAGAAACCAAGTATTGGCCTGGCTTTCATGTGGCATATAAGAAAGTTTTCAACGAGATTTCTGGAAAAAGTTCTAGAAGGTTGAATTTTGTGATTTAACATGGAAATAGATGGCAAATGAATTAGCGGACTAAGTCCAGCAACATTACTTTTAGGAGGATAACTCTATAATATTACTCTCAACTCTATTTTACGGTTCTTAACAACATAAGATTAAGAACGGCTATATAAGAAGGGAGTTAACTCTATCATACAGTTCTGAACAATATTAAATTGTGTATATCTATGTAGGAAGAGAGATAACTATCTTATATAGTTCTCAACAACAATATATTAACAATAGCTATACTAGAAGGGAGATAACTCTATTATACAGTTCTCAACAACATTTGATTAAGAACATCTATATTAGAAGGGAGATAACACTATTTACAGTTCTCAACAACATTAGATTAAGATCAGCTATATTAACAATATTAACTTCAGAACAACTATACATGTGTGAGCGAGCCAGCATTGGTGGCCTCTGACTCCTCACAGAAACAAGTTAAAAGAATAAACATGAATGGAATGAAATCTCCTATTTAATCATATACAATACAGTAACACGGTTTAAATGAATAGCAAGGCACTCCAAGAATTACAGGGAGAAACAGCACATATACTGCCCGATTCCCATTCCAGCCTTCTCTCACACCAATCTAACATAGACTGACTCTTAATCGTGCACTCTGACATATATTCACTCAGTCTATTCTATTAATAGATATTGTGCAATGCATCAAAGGTACCGACAGGATGTTATTATAACAATATGATATTCTGTTGGGTTACTCTGTCACATTCTCCCCAACTTTAAAATAAGTACATCCATGTTTTTAGAAAAATTAGAAAAAAAATTAGAAAAAATTAGAAAAATTTGTAACAGAAAATTATAATATCAATGGCGAATATCAGATTTTAGTAATACACTTAATTCTCGAATAGCATTACTAACTAATGAATTTGTAATGTTCAACATCATATTAGGATAATCAACTTATATTTCTTTAGAAACAGTACTTGTTGGTAATTTATAGATATTAGAATGTGTTCCTTTTGTTGATCTGGTTGATTTTCGAATAGGTTGTATTGGTACTGGATTTGTATTAATACGTACTGGATTTGTATTAATAGGTACTGGAGATACATCATCTACAGGAGAAACATCATCATGATCACCAGTTGACGAATCATCAAGTTGAAGATCAGTATTCTGATGAACATTATCACCATGAACACTTTCATCAATATCATCACTTTTACCACTTTCAGTTGAAACAACAGGTTCAATGACATCATCAGATTCAATAACATCTGAAATAACTTGAGAAGGACACAATTTCAATTCTGACCTAATTCTAAAGTTTTAGTAAGACTAGCATCATCAACAGGGCTGATAACATAAACATTGTTTTCATCACTCACCCTTTCTACAACGGAATACACAATAGGAGACCAATAGTCCTGTATTTTATTCTTACCTAGAAAACCTCTAGACTTATAAAAAACTAACTGACCAGGTAACAAAGGAGCTTCTAAAGCTTTTCTATCCAACTCATTTCTGTCTTCAGCAGAACTTACTATTGAGTCATACGCCAGTTGATGAATGGGTTGAAGTATTGTAAGTGAATACCAGTTCGGGTTAATGTTCAGGCCAACGCTTCTTAACATCCACAGGTAAGGTACATAATAAGTTATGTAAAGTTCTATTGAACTTTTCTGTCTGGCCATTGCCTTGTGGGTGGTAAGGTGTTGTTCGACTCTTTTTGATGTCATATATTGCACAGAGTTGTTTTATTACATCAGACTCGAAATTTCTGCCTTGATCAGAATGGATTCTTCTAGGTACTCCATACCTCACAAACCATTCTTTAACCAGAACTTTGGCTGTAGTACATGCTTTCTGATCTTTAGTTCCAACAGCAATACTAAATTTAGAAAATACATCAGTTATTACCAAAACATTTTCTACTCCATTAGAAGCTTTCTCCAAAAGAGTAAAATCTATAGCAATAACTTCCAAAGGTCTAGATGCCAACAAGTTCTTCATTTTCACCTAGTTTGACTACCAGGTTTTGAAATAACACACCTAGAACAATATTTACATTTAGTTTGGACATCTTTCCACATGCCAGGCCAATAACATCTGGACATTATTAAATGTTCGTTCAATACCTTGGTGTCCAGACTTATCATGCAAGTGAGTCAAACTGTATCTTTCAAACACATGGCAAAACAAGTTGTTCAACTAAAAAAAAAAAAAAAAAAAAAAAAAAAAAAAAAAAAAAAAAAAAAATTTAATAATCAATATTTTCTGTCAAAAACCTTTAAAAAATTTTTTTATTTTGCAAATAAATTTTAAAAATTTTTTAAATTTTCCCGGGGTTTTTTACAATTTTCGACCCAAAATTTCTAAATTTTTAAGGATATGGGGCTTTTTTGTAAATTTCTTAAATGGGAAAACGTAATTTTCCAATTTTTCCCCGAAAAAAAGTTTCGTAAAATTTGGAAAAACCGTTTTTGGGTAATTTTCAATTTTAGGAACAAAAAAAAATCAAAAAGGGAAAAATAGCGTTTTTTAATTTTTTGGAAATTTTTTAAAAACTTTCTGACGCAAAAGTGCGATGCGCTTCCCAATTTAAAAACCAAAGGTTTTATAATTCCTTTTCCCTAAAAAAATATTTCAAATTTTTAAAGGAAAGAAAAATTTCTTAATTTTTTAACAAATTTTTCCATTTTTTCCCCCAAAACCTAAGAAATTCAGTTTGTCCATTTTGTTTTGGCCAAAATTAAAATCAATTTTATAAAAGGTTTTTGGTGCTACCCCAGAAAGGACGGAATTTCGACCAAAAAATGAACCTCCTTTCCAAAGACATTTTTCTTTCAATCATTATTTTCGTAAAAATAAAATATTTGCTAACTTTCAAATGTCTTAAAATCCAAAAAAACCCTAAAAATTTCAGGGAAATTTTTTTTCCAATTTTAAATTTTAACTTTTTCCCCTCGAAAAAAACCCAAAAAATGAATCGGGCTTGAAATTTTTGCGGAAATTTCATTAAAAAACCAAATCATCTTAATTTTCCAATGTCCGAAGATTGAAACATTAAATTATCAGGAAAAATCAATAAATTTTAAAAACCTAAAACCTAGACCCTTAAAGACCACCAACAACACCAAATGGCACCCTTTTTTCTCAAATATGAAAGGATTGAAACTTTAAAATGTCAGCATTTAAATTTTGTATAACCAACAGTCTAAAAATCCAAAACAAATCTTCTAAAATTTCCTATTGGGTGAGGAAATGAACTTTAATTGTTTACAAAATTTGAATCAACCAACTTTTGGAATTTTTTCTTTTTTTGGGAAATTTGCAAATTTTGAATTTAAAAGCGGTATTGTCAACGGAATTTTATTGGTACATTGTCAGTTAAATGGATTTGGTGTTTAACTGTAGAAGTAAAACCTATGTCAAAATCACCTTTACTAAATATATCATGATTAAATCGTAAAAAATTTTTTTAGCTGTTCATGATGTTTAGGTTCTAAGGATTCTGGAATCGAAACGGGTGGCAACTCACAAGTATTATCAATCTTATCTGTGGGCTCCCAAACTTTGTTGTTAAAACTACTATCAACTCTTTGAACAAAAATATGACAGAACGTAGGAAACATCAACTTTCTCTTCTTTAATATCTACTTCAGTCAAAAACCAAGTCTTGTTCGAGGGTTGAGAAAAATGTCTGAATTAGAAAAATTTACAACTTGAATTAAATAACTATTACAACGGGTTTTACAGCAGTATTACACACTACTAAATCATTAGGCAAATGTGTTTTGTTTTAAAGTGGTTCAACTAATAAAATAGAATCAGAAATTTTTGACGACACCTGTAACTCTAACAACACTTGTAGATTTGCATGGCAACCTTACTCTACTTCTACCTGCAACTCTTACAAAACTTTTTTTCAAAATTCTTTTTTGTCCTTGACAATTTTGCTGTAACCTTTTTTAAAAAACTTTTTTGACCCAGAATTATTAAAGTTCTCCAACTTTAATTCGGACCAGAAATGTCGAATTACATTCATGCCAAGTATACCCGGTACCAAATCTTTCTTATTAGTGGTAGGATCAGCTGGGTCCTTCAACACAAAAACCATTGATCAGGATACCACTTGTTTAAATCCGGAGATCTGCCTTAACAATCCCAATGTATGGTATTTCAAGCCCCTTAGCAGCACAAATGTCAAATAAGAACTTTCACGAAAATTTACAGATTCTTTCAAGTGTGTTTCATAGTAAGTTGAAATATTGATGAAATTTGAGCTCCAGTATCCAGAAGAAAAGGACATCGGTGTTTATCAATCTAACCTCAATGTGGGCAATCTCCAACAGTCTCGTTTAAATCAAAAATTTTAAAGAGTCTTTAGTGTCTAAAATACCCTCTCCTCGACTCTAGTTGAAGGTGAATTTAGTTTTCCCATTTACCATGTTTAAGTTCAGGACAATCTCGTCTAAAATGCCAGGTTTGCCACACTTAAAACACTTGCGTACACCCCTTGGTTTTTCTTTTTTAGTAGAGATTTTAATTGATTAATCTGTTTTGCTGATTTTCCAGTAATTTTCGAATAGAAAACTCGGGGAAGGCTTCAGTGGTTTTATTTGGGAGGTTTTATTCTTCTTCAGCCCAGTCCAGAGCTTTCTGTCGAATTTCCAAGAATGACATGGTTGAATCATCTCTTATCGTTTCTTCAGTTCTTTTCTCAAATGTTGATCCAAAATACCTTCTGCAAAATGATCTCTAACCATGTTCGGATTTAAATTAGCAGATGAATCCCATGTTGAATTCGGTCCATCATGTTTCTCAAAGCATAAGAAAATTCACAATGGGTTTTATTTTGGTTTTGTCTTCTCTCGTAAAACTGGTGAAGTAAATGTGATGTAGATCGATTATCAGAAAATGCATTTCTCAAAGCCTCGTAAAATTTAAAACAGGATCACCCTTAGCCTCCCGAAATTTTACTTCTTTTTTGCGTCTCCCTTTAAGATGTGAGTAAACAAATCTTCCCTCTTCTTGTTTTGACAAGCCCAATGACAAAGCATATTCTTGTACGTCTTCTTTCCATTCTCGTACTGTAGGATCACTAGGATTTTTAGAAGGACCAGAAAAAGTTTTTGGTTCACGAGTTTTATCAATGTAAACAATAGATTTTGACGAAGTTGAAGTTTCATTTATAGTCGTATTGGAAAACGTGGTGTAGGAATAGGTCGGTTTAAGCCAAATCTAGGTGTATGGTTTGATTTTCTTTTGAATTTAAAAGGTCGGAAGTTTTGGGGTACTACCCTGAGCCATGGTTTACAACTTTAAAATACACAAGAAACTAAAAAAAATATAATGGGTATAATTTGAAACTTGCTGAGCACTCTCGGCAATAAAGGAAATATAATGCACATCGAATAAACATAAAATATAATAGTAGAACTTAACTACTAAAAAAAATTAAACATTAAATTTTAATGTACTCAGTATTTAACTATAGAAAATTAAAACTGTCAAATAGTAAGGCCCCTAACAATCTCCACTGACAATAAATAAATCATGCATTCTAAAAACAGCATCTCAAAAAGTCCATTGTCAAATATAATCCAACATTCGCTAAAAATTTTACAGGTGAAGTCCATCAAACAATAATTTGTGACTGTTGTTTTGCGATTTTTTTCTAAATCTAAATTTCGTCGTTTGCAAAACCCAAATTTGTTTCATTTACTGTCCCGTTCAAGAGTTTAATTTCTTTGTTAATTTGAGTCAAATAATTATCAACCGTTTATCTTGATCTTTGAATTCGTCGGAATTACAACCAGTTTTCGTACAATTATATTTTGAAACTAGAATCGGTGGAAGTTCAATGAATTTAATACGGCAATTGTCAAAAATCTTCACAATATTAACAGCACGACTATATTGGACTAAAAATGCAACAGGTCAGCGCGACTTTCTTTAGCAATAATCAAACTATTAATTTAGTCAGTAACGTCACAGGTTCCTAACCACACATAAATTATCACTGATGAATATTCCTTGACCCAAGTAGGTAAATTTTGTTCCAAATAATCAATTCCTTGTTAGGTTTTTCTGCCACTAATTTTAAATTAATCAAATCGTCTCTCTTGAACTGATTTTGTAAATAACGTCCTTTGCTGTCAGATAGTAGAATTGGTACACAAATTTGATTTTCAGCTTTGACTGGTAACGGTTTCTCTAAAAATTTCTTGATTTGAGTTAGACTCGTAGCCAATAAGCACAATAAATTTAAAATATCAGCTCCAGTCAAGTTTTAAAACATAGAAATATTAATGATAAAATAAATACGTAATGAAATCCTCTCATTTTGATAAATAATTTGTAAATATTTTCGAATGTTAAATTGTAAATATTAATTTATTGTATGTAAGTAAAAATTGTAATGTTATTATGATATGAATGTGTACAATGGGCACTGCCTTTAAGTACTGAAATAAATTATTATTATTATTATTATTATTATTATTATTATTATTATTATTATTATTAATGATAAAAGTTCCAAATAAGTTCACAATAAATTCCAATTATTCCAATAGAATAACACAAAATATAGCTTTTGCAGTTTTCAACCCATCAGCGTACTACCAATTGTGAGCAAGCCAGCATTGGTGGCCTCTGACTCCTCACAGAAACAAGTTAAAATAATAAACATGAATGGAATGAAATCTCCTATTTAATCATATACAATACAGTAACACGGTTTAAATGAATAGCAAGGGACCCCAAGAATTACAGGGAGAAACAGTCTCAATCTAACATAGACTGACTCTTAATCGTGCACTCTGACCTATATTCACTCAGTCTATTCTATTAATAGATATTGTGCAATGCATCAAAGGTACCGACAGGATGTTATTATAACAATATGATATTCTGTTGGGTTACTCTGTCACACATGTATTAGAATATAAAGCTCTCACCAACACTCGATTAGTGACAGCTATATAAGGGAGATAACCCTATTTTAGAGTTCTCAACAATATTAACTTAAGAAGAGCTATATAAGATGGGGGATAAATCACACAGTTCTCAACTATATTAAATCTTGTATAGCTTTATTAGAAGGTAGATAACTATTTTGCAGTTCTCAACAATATTAACTTTAGAGTAGTTCTCTATGAAGGGAGATAACCCTATTATACAGTTCTCAACAACATTGGGTTTTGTACGGCTATATTATAAGGGAGATAACTCTTATATTACAGTTCTGAACAACATTTACTTTAGAATAGCTAAGTTAGAAGAGATAACTCTGTTATACAGTTCTCAACAGCAATAAGATCCAAAAGGAGTCATCTCCCTTTTTTCAAAAAGATTAAAGCAATGTTGCTGCTCTTGAGCTTTTTGCCTTTTCATTGTTTCTGTTGTTTTTGATGCTTCAAATTGTTGCTGCTACTGTTGTTGCTTTTGCCGGCTTTATTTATGTTTATGCAGCAGCAGCTAATGTAAAAATACTATATGATTTGATAAATAAAAAGAGTTATCTCCCTGTTACGAAATTTATATTACTTTTTGCAATTTATGTTCCTGCTGTCGCTGGTTAATTTTTGTTATTTACCTTTTTTCTTTCTTCTTTTTCTTCTTTTCTTGCTGTTCTTGTAGCTGCTGCTGCTTTAGTTGCTGTTGACTTGGCTGATGTAGATTTTGTTTCTGTTGTAAATAAGACAAGCTGTAGACGTAATTTGACTTAGACATTAGCCGACCATGTTTGAGGTTGACCCTAAGGGCAACAAAAAACCCAAATTTTTCTTTCACAAATTAACCCCTCGTCAACCCTCACCGACAAATAATTGAAAAATTAAACAAAAGACTCCCCCCCCCCCCCTTGGCCAAAGAAGCCAAAAAAAAAAAAAAAATACCAAAAAAAAAAAAACAAATGATGTTGAATGTGTTTATTTTACAATTAACTTCCAGAATGAATCTCCGAAATAAACAAATTATCCTCAAGAATGAATCTCAGAAATAAACGTTTCAGACAAATTACATTTATACAGACTCAATCAAGGCAATCATCAAAAAATGAAACATAAAATGACATTGTAAAGGCTATGCTATAAGCTTGTAATCTCACCAAATGTACATAAAATAGACAGCTAGCTCCGATCATACAATTGTTGTACAACAGCGCCATGGAACTGAGATTCAGCCTCAATATTAACACAATCTATATATATGTTTTGACCTTAGTCAATCGATTGTAATAAGGGATAGAAACATAACTAAGATTTTGATTTTACGGAATGTTAATTTCGCATGTCGTCGTTGTACAACGCTAAGATTATAGATAAGTGTTATCAGTATCGCGACATCCACAGGTAAATTGTAGATTTAGAAAATGAAATCGAGTTCAGAGAGCAACCTTTTATTTTTCATAGCATCTTTGATCACAAAATCTTGGCCTAAAAAAATTGCAATTCAGGGTCCGTTAACATTACTAATTCTACAACCGCTAACTGAATTATCCATAAATACGTCTACTTTTAATAATACACTCAGTAATCACATAAATAAAATTCATGTTTTGTTTTTGTCAACTAGTAATTTGTATTATTAACATTGATCTAAATTCGTTTGAATCAATAATAAATTTTGAACTACGGCAAATCTTAGCCTGTGTTAGAAAATTACCCTTTTGTACAAATAAAGTGGCATGATAAACATGACGGTATGAGCTGAACTATTTTCAAGTGCATTTTGTGTCAACTAATGATTCAAATAGAATCCATGATAGTTCGCCATGTCGATTTTTACCATATTTGCCTTGTGTTCGCTCGCCCTGATGTAATTGGCTCTTAGCTGACTTTGTTGTTTTTTAACATATTCAATTTTAAAGAATCGCGAGTCGTAGAAATAAAGGTTTGATTAAATTGATTCGTGTCTATTTACAGATGAAGATGCTGTTCCAAAGTTACATCTGGGTCAATTTCGGCGCTGCTGTACCAGAATTGTATAATAATGCGAACAAGCTGTATATGATCTAAATATAGTCAATTGATAGCGTGGAGTAATAGGAGAAAGCTCTAAAACAAACAAATCACCGGACCAATCTCAGAACAATTTCCAGGGATAGAAGATTCAGATCGGTTAAGGTGCGCACACGTGAAGAATTTACAAGCACAAAATGGTATTGAGGTCGTAATAAGTGGATAGGTTGGTTAATGTCTGTAAATATATTATATAGGTCGAACGATGACACCCTGACCGCCCTAGCCATAGCATTAATCATCCACAATCAACTCGGGAGACACCAGATCTTTATTAAACTCGGATTCAAGAATATTAGCTGTAGTCGGTTTCTGAAATTGGTCTGGCAGGGGCAATTCTGTACTTTATATACACTAAAAATAAAGGTTTTGGCACATGACTGGAGTTCCAATACTTCGTGAATTTCTATACATTATTATCGTTAATATTAACTATTTTAAAAACAATTGGACATTATATAAAACCACGTATTTCGTCTACCGTGGCGATAATCTTAGGGCTCTATGGGTTAGCTATTTACTCCACTGAACTAGACAAGTTTTATTTATTAAATAGTTATTATATTTAAATAAAAAAAAGTCAATTCAGTTAGGGTCTTATGGTGGACGTCTTGGTACATTCGTCACAATAATATTTTGACCTAAACAATCATTTATCTGCCACCTTCAGCTGAGATTTTGTGACGAGAAAAAGGTGTATTACCAGAGTGTATAAAGTACAATAAAATAAGAATTAAACACGCCTTTAATTGGATGTTGTAGATCATATTTGGTCAATAGGAGAATTAAGATGAATGATCAACCACCATCATAAGAAACTAACGGAGGTGGCTAAATTAACAATATAAACTAAAAAAACCCAAAATGACTGGCCAGGTTGTGAGCTTTCTTCTATGTCAGGTGTTTACTCGTATTTTCAAATATTTTCATTCTTAGTGAGATATAGTTCACAGATACTTATAACTTAACCATAAAAAGTTTTGAATATATCGAAATCTAACGGTGATTTACAACATTTACAGACCAAAAATAACCCAACACGATTCAACCAATTTAAAATATCATTTAAAAACCAATGATACAGAAAGGTTCCATCCTTATTCAAGGTCTGTGGATGTATTTTCAGAAACAAATTTTTTTTTTTACGACAGTGACGTCATATTCCAGAATTCCAGAATTTTTTTATTTTTATTTATTTTTGTTTTTTTTTTGATAATAGAAAACTGGACGGGAAATCAGTATGACGAAAAATGTCCCATCTACAAAAAAGATGAAAAGTCTGGTTAAGGTAAAATTAGGTGAAGGTGAATTCCAATCATTAAATAGTTGAAGCAAATCAGACCCATAGAACCCTAAACTCTGCAAATACTCACCTTCAGTCCAAAAGACCCTGGAGAATTGCAGATGGCAAAAACTATGAAAAGAATGATTATTATTATTATTATGAAATATAAATACGGCGATCTATAATTAATATTCGATCACAATTTATGAGCAGGAACATGATAAAGCCACTGTATTCACTCACAATAAATTGTCTCGCTCGTTGTGCCGTTAAACTTTCATACAATCCCACATATTGACTAATGTTATCCGGGCCTTATTCACCTAATTATCACAAACAACTGCATAATTCTTACATTATCACTTCCCATGTTTTCCAATGTTTTCTTCCATATTACACCATGTTCACACTTGCCATTTTAAAGTACATTTCCTGTATCAGCGCACTCTGCCTTCCACTTTAATCTGTCACGGCGAAATTTAACAAATATCTTAATTAACATTTTCTCTTCCCAACTTTGATCCTTGGAAAAATTTTACAAGTTTCCTTTGTTTCAACACTTTGCCTTCCACGACAAACTTTTGTATCGGCCAAATTATGTTTTTACCCAAAATATATATATTTTTTCATAGTTGTTGAACCACTTTTCGGATTTCTAGCCTTTTTTTACTCTGAAATCATCAAGAAGGAGCTTGTTAATCGAGTTGGCAACGTGTTTCCTGGAATCTTTTGAAAATGCCCGTGGAACTTTTAGCTAAAGTCTATATAATATGGTGATTTATGCACATCCGGGAGGATTTCATTTAAACCCGAGCATTTTATTTTTTAAGGTGAATCAGGTGTATATTTGCAACTATAAACAGGAATATCTTCCCATTGTCGCTTATATTACCCTATAATAAAGTGGATAGTTTAAATTTGGAATCGTCCCTGCACGTGCATAATCATATTTGACCGACTATACACCTAAAGAAGCAACATAAGAACTAATACAGTGCAAGTTATAAAATATTAAAGAAAGTGTGAGCATGCTCTTAGCAGAATAAAGATATACAAAGTGTTATATCGAACAAAGATTAAACAGTTAATGAAGGATGTCCACACAAATTTGTAAAACAGCAGGAAAACACAATTGGACTCGGAAGATTATCGAGAAAATATTTTTTTGGACAGAGCTTATCGTCAACGAGTTAATTTACGAAAATATTTTTTTTTCCTTTACAAAAATATATGGACAAATCCTTTTCAGTAAACAAAATAAAGCGAACAGACTATACATCAAGTTTGAGTTTTGAGTTAAACATCTATATAGAACCCAAGCTTCATTCACCTAGACAGTCATCTAAGAAAAATCGTTCCACTTTAAACAAATTCTTATGTTGAATCCAGAAAAAATAGGTTAAATGAGCAAAAGTGAATTTTGTTTTTCATTATTTACAGAACAATCAATTTTTCAATCGATGTCGTCTTCGTGAATGGCTGTAAAAGCTGTCGTAAAAAGAATGGTGCTTTAGTAAGAGTCAGTATATATTGAAAGCAGACGGTTAAAAGTGGTCCAGTTGAAGGCGAATCGAGGTGCGTGCAGGAAATGGTGCAGTGCGTCATGGTCCACCGAGAGAAAGACTTGGTAATTTTGGAATAATGGATCTTGTTTGCTGTAAGGAAATTTATAGAATATATAATATATATAGAAATTAAGCATTATACAGAAAGATCATACTACAGTTCAACAGAGAAATAACTACATGTACCAAATACACGATATATATAGATACATGTATATATCCTTGACACATCCACGGAGCAAATACTCCACGATTACTGCGTATAGGCCTACAATACTGAAATTTAATATTTTATTTTCGGGTACGTTTGGGCTTATATTAATTTTATTTGGCTAGACTTGATCAATAATATATTAAGATCAGGCTGTTTTCAAGTGAAAAGACTTCTCAGATTAACGGCCTTTCTGCATAACCTTTTCAATGCGGAAAACGAACTGAACCATTAAAATAACCAACATGTTGAACTACAGCCAAAATTGCTAGGGCAAGGAAGACCAAGGGGCAGTCTTGACCACGGCATCAGAGTCTTTAGTGTATTTATCAAGAGATCATTATGAAGCACGCGACTTGGACAGGGTAAAAAATCCTTGCCTCTAGATAAGCGATCAGCATTCTCTAGAGCAAACTACACATAGAAAAAATGGCTTAAAAACAGGGTAGATAAATTAATATGGCAACATCTGAGGTTAGATTTGCCATTGTCCGGACATTAGATAAATCTGACGAGTACAGCAATACTGACAGGTAAATCAAACCAAGAATTTCTCTAAGGTTAAACGTGTTCAGGATTAACTAGAATGAAAAACCAGAGAATGAATGAAAGAAATACAGAGAAAATAAATTAAAAATTTAAATATGTCAACATTTTATTTCTATTGATTAAACATGCAATAAACAAATAAATAAATAAATAATAATTAACAGATGTAAATAAACAAACAAAAACAACAAACAAATAGGTGAAATTCTGCGTATTACACACGCAAAAATACAGTATTATGCAACAAAATATCTAAAAATTATCATCACATTGAAGGAACTTCTGGTCAAGATTTTGATTAAAAATAAATATTGACTGGTGGATTTAACATACAGAAAGGGACTGTTTCTAGAACCATGTGACTGTTTCTAGAACCATGTGACTGTTTCTAAAACCATGTGACTGTTTCTACAACCATGTGACTGTTGCTAGAACCATGTGACTGATTCTAGATCCATGTGACTGTTTCTAGAACCATGTGACTGTTTCTAAGACCATGTGACTGTTTCTAGATCCATGTGACTGTTTCTAGACTCATGTTACTGTTTCCAGAACCATGTTCCTGTTTCTAGAACCATATAACTGTTTCTAGATCCACGTGACTGTTTCTAGAACCATGTGACTGTTTCTAGATCCTTGTGACTGTTTCTACAACCATGTGACTGTTTCCAGAACCATGTGACTGTTTCTAGACTCATGTGACTGTTTCTAGAACCATGTGACTGTTTCTAAACCATGTGACTGTTTCTAGAACCATGTGACTGTTTCTAGACCATGTGACTGTTTCTAGAACCATGTGACTGTTTCTAGATCCATGTGACTGTTTCTAGAACCATGTGACTGTTTCTAGAACCATATGACTGTTTCTAGAACCATGTGACTGTTTCTAGACCCATGTTACTGTTTCTAGAACCATATGACTGTTTCTAGATCCATGTGACTGTTTCTAGAACCATGTGACTGATTCTAGAACCATGTGACTGTTTCTAGAACCATGTGACTGTTTCTAGAACCATGTGACTGTTTCTAGATCCATGTGACTGTTTCTAGAACCATATGACTGTTTCCTAGAAACCATGTGACTGTTTCTAGAACCATATGACTGTTTCTAGATCCTTGTGACTGTTTCTAGATCCATGTGACTGTTTCTAGACTCATGTGACTGTTTCTAGAACTATGTGACTGTTTCTAGATCCATGTGACTGTTTCTAGAACCATGTGACTGTTTCTAGAACCATGTGACTGTTTCTAGATTCATGTGACTGTTTCTAGACTCATGTGACTGTTTCTAGATTCATGTGACTGTTTCTAGACTCATGTGACTGTTTCTAGACTCATGTGACTGTTTCTAGACTCATGTGACTGTTTCTAGATTCATGTGACTGTTTCTAGAACCATGTGACTGTTTCTAGATTCATGTGACTGTTTCTAGACTCATGTGACTGTTTCTAGAACCATGTGACTGTTTCTAGAACCATGTGACTGTTTCTAGACCATGTGACTGTTTCTAGAACCATGTGACTGTTTCTAGAACCATGTGACTGTTTCTAGAACCATGTGACTGTTTCTAGAACCATGTGACTGCTTCTAGACCCAGCATATAATATATAAATGTTTTGGAGAAATATGTCGTGTTTTGTGTATATTTCTCGAGTTGAAACATTCGATTTGAAGAAATACAGAAATTAACAAAAAATCACAATATTCAAAACAAATTAATTCTGTAAACATAAAATACAGAAAATAGAAGGAACAAAAAACAGCTTAAAGATGTAAAGAAAATTAATTCACAAAATTTAAAATATGCTTTAATAGTAGGACTAAAATTCATTAAAATAAAAAATAATTTAGGCTTTGAAAAGAAAAAGACTTGAACTTTACAGTTTTATAACAAAATTTACCTCATTGCATACTAGACACTATAGACATTTAGTTTTTTTACTATTTATACAGATGATAGATGACAGTAGAACAAGGCAAGAGTAGAACAAGGCGAAAGTAGAACAAGATGAAAGTAGAACAAGGCAAGAGTAGAACAAGGCGAAAGTAGAACAAGGCGAAAGTAGAACAAGATGAAAGTAGAACAAGACACTAGAACAACATACAATGAAGTATCTAGAGCTGTTTTATAGCAAAACAAAATAATTAAATGTTGAAAGCAAGAAAGGTAAAATTTTGTTATAGAACTATAGAAACACTTAATAATTTAAAAACAAAAAGCTTATAACAAGCTAACAACAAAAACCAAGATATACAAATTCATGTAGTCCATTATTGTATAATAGGTCACAGATATCCAAATACTTTTAAACATAATCCAACCTAGCTGATTGGGTTTGATGGAGTTGTATTGTGCTGTAGTGAAGTCTGTTTTAGAATGACTGGACATTGATAAGTTTTATTATCCTAGCTCATTAGGTTATACATTAGATATTGTGTATTATAATGATATATTTTCTAACCGAGTTTCTTCAAGTAAATTTCACTCTGTGACCTAGTATTATTATAGCACTCTTTATTCTCACACATTCATCAAAAATACAAAAACTTCAACATAGTATTTACAGAAAATCAGGCACAGAATAAACAGAACTCAATAGACAATGTTCCTGTTTTATAATTGGTCAAGTATTCTCTAATCTAACATGAATTCTGTGTGAACTGGATTTTTAAAATTCTATTTTGACTAAAGCAAACAAGAAAACAAATTTGACAAAGTAAAACCTTAAATTATAAATAGTTTATATGATTATTCATTCAAATCAAAATTTATTTTTAAAAAAAACAAAAAAACTGTGGAACTTTTGAATCTGTGGAACTCTTTACAATGACATTCAATTTGATGTAACATCAGAAAATAAACCAGTATTATGGATATAATAATAGATGTAACATGATGAAGGTATGGTATGAATCAAAATTGAACAATGTGTGATCATTATGTAAAACAATGTGTGATCATTATGTAAAACAATGTGTGATCATTATGTAAAACAATGTGTGATCATTATGTAAAACAATGTGTGATCATTATGTAAAACAATGTGTGATCATTATGTAACACAATGTGTGATCCTTATGTAAAACAATGTGTGATCATTATGTAACACAATGTGTGATCCTTATGTAAAACAATGTGTGATCATCATGTAACACAATGTGTGATGATAATGAAAAACAATGTGTGATCACCCTTTGTACTGTGTTATAAGTACACTCTCCCTCCCTCCCCCTCTCCCTAACCCTCAACCTAACTAACCCTACCTTGCCTTTTGATATTAAATTGTGATAACGTAGTAAGTGAATTATTAATATAAATCAAAATATACTCTTCTCCTCTTCCAATATTGGAATTTATAATATTAACATTTACAAACTGAAAAGTGTTCCATAAATTACAAAAACTTTTTCAGTTTAAAATAATCTGTATTGTATATTTCTCAAGATTGCCTTAAAACAATATCACAGAAATTATCATAGTAGAACTCAAAAACAGGTTTAGAACTGACACTGTAAAATAAGGTTTAATCACCAACATGCCAATGGGTAAACAAGGGAGACAATTGAAAATTAGAAAGAAGAAAACTTGGATATCACAACATTACTAATCACAAAACCAATTTTGAAAAAACAAAATCATACGAAGCATTGAGGATTCTCTAAAAATATTGCAGAAACGAGAAAATTCCAAAATTATTCAAATCGCTTTATTCATGATATAAAATTAGTGGAAGTTGCTAGAAGTTGCTAGAAGTTGCTAGAAGTTGCTAGAAGTTGCTAGAAGTTGCTAGAAGTTGCTAGAATTGTTCTAAAGGCCTTTTAACATAGTTCAATATAATTGTCTGAATTTACATCCAATTCTAATAGACTCATCAAACTTAAACATCAAAATTCAGTAAGACTGGAGTTTATCATATCAAAATTAAAAATTCTATTACATGAACTACATTCTTGTAGGATGAGGATTTGGCATCTTTTCTTATTTATTTCTATCCTTAAAGAATCCATTTTAACATCAAAGATTGAAAGAAAAAATTCAAATTCAGGCAAAGAAACACTAAAAACATAGAAAATAGTGAATGCTTATAATAAATGTTTTAAAAATAAATAAATCCTGTCATTCAAAGAGATACATCAACGGAAATTTTACATCCAAAATTATGACCACTAAATACAAGATATAAGTTGGAAGGAGTTTTTGAAATTCTTCAGAATCCAACATAAATTATGTCACTGTTTAATGTGGAAAGAAATTGAAAGAAAACAGGATGTAAATGAAAAACGGTAAAATAACAAAATGAGTATGTCAATGTTTAAAATGTGACCAATTACTGGTCAGTAGTCTTACTTTCTTTCTTGTTCCACTTAAATACTCCTTATACATATCACTTCTTAAATATCGGCTATAACTGTCACATTTCATTAGTTTAAATATATGTTCCTGGAAATACAAGACAATATATACAACTAGATGATCGAGACTACTACTAAGACACTTTATCTGCCAGTAAACCCACAAACATGAAGGTAAATAAACATTTTATTTCAATATTTCAACTAACCTGTGCTTCATCAAAACAGAACCGTGTGGGATTATTTTCAACTCGTTTTCGTACCAACTCCATTATCTGACAATCTACGTTGACTGGATTATGTGCACCCGGGGCAAGAAATTCACTATAATAGAATATTATTATTTTAATAGTGTCAGGATATAATAGCATGTAGAAACTCAATGTTAAACATTTATTAGCTGTAGAACATCAGTAAAACTAAAATAACACAGGTTTCTATAATGTGTGAAACCATGGAGAAAGGATATATAATGTATAGACAGGGACAATAGAAGTCTGTATTGATAAGAGTAAGGGAGCTAACCACTAATAGATAAGTTTATATAGATTTATCTCCCATTGTATAGTAAAATAGTGTCACAGTTACTAATCATCTCCCAATCATAACAAACCAGTTCCTATTTTCTCTCCTCATTATGTAGTTTGTAATGAAGAATATATTACCAGTAAAGTTTTTAAAACTTCCTTTCAACTTACCTAAATATTTCATGGACCTTTTGATGAACTTCACTCATTGGAAGGCCTTTTAATTCTTGACATGCTAACCAAAATCTGTAGAAGGAAAAAAAATTGGATGAATTTTAAACAAAACTGTTTCAATGAAATAAGCTTTCATCAATCCACAAATTAAATAAATTTATTTCTCCATATTAATTATTAAATTGTTCTTACTTTAAATTTTCCCCACTAAATTCTTTATCTAAAAATTTTCCAAAGTGATCCCTGCCCGCTGCATCATGCAGTAATTCTTCCACGGAGAAAGCCCAGAGTTTGACTCTACGTTGTGGTATGTCTCGAGCATTCCTGTAATACAGAAACATAATCAAAGTTAAATAAAGTTTTAAGTTCTACAAACAGATGTTTTTTTCCAGCCCTGGGGCCTGCATCACTGACCAGGTTAAAACCTAGAAACATAGAAGTAAAGACTCTAGGTTATTCTAGAAACAGTGTTAGAAGTAAAGACTCTAGGATATTCTAGAAACAGTGTTAGAAGTAAGACCCTAGGATATCCTAGAAACAGTGTTAGAAGTTAAGACCTAGGATATCCTAGAAACAGTGTTAGAAGATAAGACTCTAGGATTTCCAAAACGGGAGAAAGACCAGGTATTAGAAACAGTTTTGGTAAGACTCTAGGATATCCTAGAAACAGTGTTAGAAGTTAAGACTCTAGGATATCCTAGAAACAGTGTTAGAAGTTAAGACTCTAGGATATCCTAGAAACAGTGTTAGAAGTTAAGACCTAGGACCTGAACAGTGAGAAGGTTAGAATCCTAGAAACAGTGTTAGAAGTAAAGACTCTAGGATATCCTAGAAACAGTGTTAGAAGTTAAGACTCTAGGATATCCTAGAAACAGTGTTAGAAGTTAAGACCTAGGATATCCTAGAAACAGTGTTAGAAGTTAAGACTCTAGGATATCCTAGAAACAGTGTTAGAAGTTAAGACTCTAGGATATCCTAGAAACAGTGTTAGAAGTTAAGACTCTAGGATATCCTAGAAACAGTGTTAGAAGTTAAGACTCTAGGATATCCTAGAAACAGTGTTAGAAGTAAGACTCTAGGATATCCTAGAAACAGTGTTAGAAGTTAAGACTCTAGGATATCCTAGAAACAGTGTTAGAAGTTAAGACTCTAGGATATCATAGAAACAGTGTTAGAAGTAAAAACATAAGGATATCCTCACATTAAACTGTGTTAGTAGATATTTGACTTGACATTAGCAAGAAGAGGCTGATTGAGTCACAGTGACCTCCCTCTCATCTATTACAACTGAGAATTTGGAGTTATATTTCACCTAAATTAATATAAATAATGTTGAACTTACATCGATCTTTCTTGTTCCCAGTATTCTGGATTATCTGATATCCAAGGATTGGTGGGGTCAGGGTTCGTTATAAAGGCATCATATTCTGCATATTGCTGATAGTATGCTATAAAACTAGGATAGAATAAATTAATATTAACTTCATGACCCAGTATTTTACTGTCAATATGGTAAATACACAAAAATCATGGCAATAATATTTTCAGACAATAAAATGATGGTCAAGGTTAAAAGTCACAATGACCAGAAGTAACCAAGAAGTTTGATATTACCAAGAAAACTTCTTACCTTTCTGTAACTTTGGAAATTTTTACTCTTCGTTTTTCTAATTTTCTCCGTAAAGCATATATCTGAATATATATCAATATTTACTTCAATTAAATATCATATATAAAGAACATATATAAATCAACAGTAGTTATTTACATATCACAAATTACAACATTAAATTATCAAATATGAGCCAAGAGACTCAGTTGGGAATTAAGTTTTTGCTTCAGACCTCTGGCGTACTTTATTGAGACACACAAGCTCTGATAAATATTACAATATCAGAAAAACAGTAAATAGCTATAAAAGATGATTCTCCAAACCATATAAATTCCACTATGTGAAAAATCAGAGTTAATCAGCTGTTTTTAAAAATATATCTGAACAAATATTAATTCAGTCAGACATATCATTGGCTTTATAAACAATGTACATCTATCCACTCAGCAGTAAAATATTTGATTAACAATCAACTAATAATTGTAAATTAAAGTCACCAGGGATTCCATTTCTTCTACTTACTTCATTTTTAACTTGTTCCACATTATTATGAAGTTCTGCTTCTGATACACTTGGACTGATTCTTCCCCCTGGTACAGCGTAATTTAACTGAAATATAAAAACATAATAATAGTTTTAATTTACTTTCTTTGGTGGGATAAAAATAATTCAAATAGTGATTTTAACTGTATTTTACTAACAACTTAAACTAAATTATATTATCTTCATATTAGAGATGAAATATAAGAGATGAAATACAAGAGATGAAATACAAGAGATGAAATACAAGAGATGAAATATTAGAGATGAAATATAAGAGATGAAATATTAGAGATGAAATATAAGAGATGAAATATAAGAGATGAAATATAAGAGATGAAATACAAGAGATGAAATACAAGAGATGAAATATTAGAGATGAAATACAAGAGATGAAATATAAGAGATGAAATATTAGAGATGAAATACAAGAGATGAAATATAAGAGATGAAATATTAGAGATGAAATATAAGAGATGAAATATAAGAGATGAAATATAAGAGATGAAATACAAGAGATGAAATATAAGAGATGAAATACAAGAGATGAAATATAAGAGATGAAATATTAGAGATGAAATACAAGAGATGAAATACAAGAGATGAAATATAAGAGATGAAATACAAGAGATGAAATATTAGAGATGAAATACAAGAGATGAAATACAAGAGATGAAATATTAGAGATGAAATACTAGAGATGAAATATTAGAGATGAAATATAAGAGATGAAATACAAGAGATGAAATATAAGAGATGAAATATAAGAGATGAAATACAAGAGATGAAATACTAGAGATGAAATATTAGATGAAATATAAGAGATGAAATACAAGAGATGAAATACTAGAGATGAAATATAAGAGATGAAATATAAGAGATGAAATATAAGAGATGAAATATAAGAGATGAAATATAAGAGATGAATATAAAGATGAATATAAGAGATGAAATATAGAGATGAAATATTAGAGATGAAATACAAGAGATGAAATATAAGAGATGAAATATAAGAGATGAAATATAAGAGATGAAATATAATGAAGATGAAATATTAGAGATGAAATACAAGAGATGAAATATAGAGATGAAATATAAGAGATGAAATATAAGAGATGAAATATAATAGATGAAATATAGAGATGGAATATTAGAGATGAAATATAAGAGATGAAATATAAGAGATGAAATATAAGAGATGAAATACAAGAGATGAAATATAAGAGATGAAATACTAGAGATGAAATATAAGAGATGAAATATAAGAGATGAAATATAAGAGATGAAATATAATAGATGAAATATAAGAGATGAAATATAAGAGATGAAATATAAGAGATGAAATATAAGAGATGAAATACTAGAGATGAAATATAAGAGATGAAATATAAGAGATGAAATATTAGAGATGAAATACAAGAGATGAAATATAAGAGATGAAATATAAGAGATGAAATATAAGAGATGAAATATAAGAGATGAAATATAAGAGATGAAATATAAGAGATGAAATATAAGAGATGAAATATAAGAGATGAAATATAAGAGATGAAATATAAGAGATGAAATATTAGAGATGAAATATAAGAGATGAAATATAAGAGATGAAATATTAGAGATGAAATACTAGAGATGAAATATTAGAGATGAAATATAAGAGATGAAATATAAGAGATGAAATATAAGAGATGAAATATAAGAGATGAAATATAAGAGATGAAATATAAGAGATGAAATACAAGAGATGAAATACAGAGATGAAATATTAGAGTTGAAATATAGAGATGAAATATTAGAGATGAAATATAAGAGATGAAATATAAGAGATGAAATATAAGAGATGAAATATAAGAGATGAATATAAAGATGAAATATAAGAGATGAAATACTAGAGATGAAATATAAGAGATGAAATATAAGAGATGAAATATAAGAGATGAAATATAAGAGATGAAATATAAGAGATGAAATATAAGAGATGAAATATAAGAGATGAAATATAAGAGATGAAATATAAGAGATGAAATATAAGAGATGAAATATTAGAGATGAAATACAAGAGATGAAATATAAGAGATGAAATATTAGAGATGAAATATATAGAGATGAAATATTGGAGATGAAATATAAGAGATGAAATATAAGAGATGAAATATAATAGATGAAATATTAGAGATGAAATATAAGAGATGAAATAAAGAGATGAAATATAAATATTAGAGATGAAATATAAGAGATGAAATATGGAGATGAAATATAAGAGATGAAATATAATAGATGAAATATTAGAGATGAAATATAAGAGATGAAATATAAGAGATGAAATATAAGAGATGAAATATAAGAGATGAAATATAAGAGATGAAATATAAGAGATGAAATATTAGAGATGAAATATAAGAGATGAATATAAGAGATGAATATAAGAGATGAAATATAAGAGATGAAATATAAGAGATGAAATATAAGAGATGAAATATAAGAGATGAAATATAAGAGATGAATATAAGAGATGAAATATAAGAGATGAAATATAAGAGATGAAATATAAGAGATGAAATATAAAGATGAAATATTAGAGATGAAATACAAGAGATGAAATATAAGAGATGAAATATAAGAGATGAAATATAAGAGATGAAATATAAGAGATGAATATAAGAGATGAAATATAAAGATGAAATATTAGAGATGAAATACAAGAGATGAAATATAAGAGATGAAATATAAGAGATGAAATATAAGAGATGAAATATTAGAGATGAAATATAAGAGATGAAATATTAGAGATGAAATATAAGAGATGAAATATAAGAGATGAAATATAAGAGATGAAATATAAAGATGAAATATAAGAGATATAAAAACAAGGGATGAAATATAAGAGATGAAATATAAGAGATGTAATATAATAGATGAAATTAAGAGATGAAATACTAGAGATGAAATATTAGAGATGAAATATAAGAGATGAAATATAAGAGATGTAATATAAAGATGAAATATTAGAGATGAATACAAGAGATGAAATATAAGAGTGAAATATAAGAGATGAAATATAAGAGATGAAATATTAAGAGATGAAATATAAAGATGAAATAGAGAGATGAAATACTAAGATGAAATATTTTGAATTAAGATGTAAATATAAGAGATGAAATATAAGAGATGAAATATAATAGATGAAATATAAGCAGGGTGAAATATAAGAGATGAAATATAAGAGATGTAATATAAAGATGAAATATAAGAGATGAAATATTAGAGATGAATACAAGAGATGAAATATAAGAGATGAAATATAAGAGATGAAATATAAGAGATGAAATATTAGAGATGAAATATAAGAGATGAAATATTAGGAGATGAAATATAAGAGATGAAATATAATAGATGAAATAAGAATAATATAAGAAGTAATATAGAATGAAATTTATTGATTGATTAATTACAAGGTATGAAATATCAAGAGATGACATATAAGGCTACAATATAAAGATAATTTAAGATGAAATATAGTCTGACCTATTAGACAATGAAACAAAATACAATATAAGAATAAAAATATAGCTGAATATAAAGCTAAATATTCAAGATAAATACTAGATGAAATATTAGAATGAAATATACAAATAAACTACAGAGATAAATTGGTATTGTAAATCAAGAAATGAATATAAGAGATGAATAAAATATTAAAAAGCTAATAACATCCCTTGAATTTTTGAGCGTTTATCTACAAGCTTTCTTATAACTTGTTGTATTAAAATCCCGGCTAAAATAAAAAAGTTTTAAACTTTAATTATCCCTCCCTATATAGTTACCTTGGCACAAAATTACAACAAAAGAAAAAAGTTTATAGCCTACTTTTCCAAAGGTATTTTCATGTATAATTTTAATCAATGAGTCAAGGGCAAAAAATAACAAATCCACTACTAGTTTGTGTTATTGTATTTTAAATGTTTGTTTGTTGTTATCTTACCACAGGTCTATGAACATCCCAGAATGCCCTCTCTTGGCTATCTAATACCTTTCTTTCTAACTTGTCTCTCTTTTTATCAACTCTAAAAATATCAAAAAACTATTAAAAATATCCCTTCAAATATTCATAAAAACCTAACTTAATAAAAGGTTAGAAACATTCATTAACTAGTGTAAAAATTGTTTTTGGTAAAGCTCAGCAAAGCTTTATTGGTATATCATTGTGATACAGAATGGTATTTAAATTAGATACTTTTGAGGTCAACAGAGGTCAAGCTGGTAGAATTACTAACTGGCCTCATTAGACAGGTTTAATGGTAATCAACTTTATCTATCCCCATTTGACAGGTGTCTTTGTAATTTGCCTAATCTGGCCTCATTACACAGGTTTGTTTGTAATCCAGCTAATCAGGCCTCATTACACAGGTTTGTTTGTAATCCACCTAATCTGGCCTCATTATACAGGTTTGTTTGTAATCCAGCTAATCTGGCCTCATTATACAGGTTTGTTTGTAATCCATCTGATCAATTCAAGTTGTAAATTGTTTTGTTGAAGAAAAACTTGGAATATAAGATTTTACTAAAACGGATGATTTAACAATTTTATAAAATGTGCTAATTTCTAATGGACATTATTTGGTAATCAAACATAAGAAATTTTAATTAATTTTCCAACCAGGCTTCATTTACCAATAAAATTGTAAAATATGTTGAAATAGTTGGTAGAAAATAAAAAGGTAAATTTGAAATGAGTAAGTTAATTCAGCCATGTTAATATGACACTAAGGAGATCTGAAGAATTTGAGTTAAAGAGAAAAAGATAGGAAAGAATTTGGAATATTTCATAAGAAATAAAATGATTGAGTATTTATTGATTAACAAATGACGTTAATAAAAAAAAACTAATTACACCAAAACAAAAACATGCATTTTGAACAATCTATCAATATTTCAAACAATCTATCAATATTTCAAACAATCTATCAATATATCAGAGAAATAACTGATCTAAAGAGGCTGAACATGTTTCAGATAAAATTCATTCACCAAAATTTGGAACTCAGCATTAATAAGTTACTTAATTAACTAGAATATAATTAACTCTTTTAGTTTTAAATCATTATTTAATAATTAAACTGAGATAATACAAGACAATTCCATTAAATACTGTTTATAACATGGTATATATTAACTCTGGTAGTATTTATTATATAGTGTTTATAATACGGTATATATTAACTCTGGTAGTATTTATTATATAGTGTTTATAACATGGTATATATTAACTCTGGTAGTATTTATTATATAGTGTTTATAACATGGTGTATATTAACTCTGGTAGTATTTATTATATAGTGTTTATAACATGGTGTATATTAACTCTGGTAGTATTTATTATATAGTGTTTATAACATGGTGTATATTAACTCTGGTAGTATTTATTATATAGTGTTTATAACATGGTATATATTAACTCTGGTAGTATTTATTATATAGTGTTTATAACATGGTATATATTAACTCTGGTAGTATTTATTATATAGTGTTTATAACATGGTATATATTAACTCTGGTAGTATTTATTATATAGTGTTTATAACATGGTATATATTAACTCTGGTAGTATTTATTATATAGTGTTTATAACATGGTATATATCAACTCTGGTAGTATTTATTATATAGTGTTTATAACATGGTATATATTAACTCTGGTAGTATTTATTAAATAGTGTTTATAACATGGTATATATTAACTCTGGTAGTATTTATTATATAGTGTTTATAACATGGTATATATTAACTCTGGTAGTATTTATTATATAGTGTTTATAACATGGTATATATTAACTCTGGTAGTATTTATTATATAGTGTTTATAACATGGTATATATTAACTCTGGTAGTATTTATTATATAGTGTTTATAACATGGTATATATTAACTCTGGTAGTATTTATTATATAGTGTTTATAACATGGTATATATTAACTCTGGTAGTATTTATTATTTAGTGTTTATAACATGGTATATATTAACTCTGGTAGTATTTATTATATAGTGTTTATAACATGGTATATATTAACTCTGGTAGTATTTATTATATAGTGTTTATAACATGGTATATATTAACTCTGGTAGTATTTATTATATAGTGTTTATAACATGGTATATATTAACTCTGGTAGTATTTATTATATAGTGTTTATAACATGGTATATATTAACTCTGGTAGTATTTATTATATAGTGTTTATAACATGGTATATATTAACTCTGGTAGTATTTATTATATAGTGTTTATAACATGGTATATATTAACTCTGGTAGTATTTATTATATAGTGTTTATAACATGGTATATATTAACTCTGGTAGTATTTATTATATAGTGTTTATAACATGGTATATATTAACTCTGGTAGTATTTATTATATAGTGTTTATAACATGGTATATATTAACTCTGGTAGTATTTATTATATAGTGTTTATAACATGGTATATATTAACTCTGGTAGTATTTATTATATAGTGTTTATACCATGGTATATATTAACTCTGGTAGTATTTATTATATAGTGTTTATAACATGGTATATATTAACTCTGGTAGTATTTATTATATAGTGTTTATAACATGGTATATATTAACTCTGGTAGTATTTATTATATAGTGTTTATAACATGGTATATATTAACTCTGGTAGTATTTATTAAATAGTGTTTATAACATGGTATATATTAACTCTGGTAGTATTTATTATATAGTGTTTATACCATGGTATATATTAACTCTGGTAGTATTTATTAAATAGTGTTTATAACATGGTATATATTAACTCTGGTAGTATTTATTATATAGTGTTTATAACATGGTATATATTAACTCTGGTAGTATTTATTATATAGTGTTTATAACATGGTATATATTAACTCTGGTAGTATTTATTATATAGTGTTTATAACATGGTATATATTAACTCTGGTAGTATTTATTATATAGTGTTTATACCATGGTATATATTAACTCTGGTAGTATTTATTATATAGTGTTTATACCATGGTATATATTAACTCTGGTAGTATTTATTATATAGTGTTTAAAACATGGTATATATTAACTCTGGTAGTATTTATTATATAGTGTTTATACCATGGTATATATTAACTCTGGTAGTATTTATTATATAGTGTTTATAACATGGTATATATTAACTCTGGTAGTATTTATTATATAGTGTTTATAATACGGTATATATTAACTCTGGTAGTATTTATTATATAGTGTTTATAACATGGTATATATTAACTCTGGTAGTATTTATTATATAGTGTTTATAACATGGTATATATTAACTCTGGTAGTATTTATTATATAGTGTTTATAACATGGTATATATTAACTCTGGTAGTATTTATTATATAGTGTTTATAACATGGTATATATTAACTCTGGTAGTATTTATTATATAGTGTTTATAACATGGTGTATATTAACTCTGGTAGTATTTATTATATGTTTATAACATGGTATATATTAACTCTGGTAGTATTTATTATATAGTGTTTATAACATGGTATATATTAACTCTGGTAGTATTTATTATATAGTGTTTATAACATGGTATATATTAACTCTGGTAGTATTTATTAAATAGTGTTTATAACATGGTATATATTAACTCTGGTAGTATTTATTATATAGTGTTTATACCATGGTATATATTAACTCTGGTAGTATTTATTATATAGTGTTTATACCATGGTATATATTAACTCTGGTAGTATTTATTATATAGTGTTTATAACATGGTATATATTAACTCTGGTAGTATTTATTATATAGTGTTTATAACATGGTATATATTAACTCTGGTAGTATTTATTATATAGTGTTTATAACATGGTATATATTAACTCTGGTAGTATTTATTAAATAGTGTTTATAACATGGTATATATTAACTCTGGTAGTATTTATTATATAGTGTTTATACCATGGTATATATTAACTCTGGTAGTATTTATTAAATAGTGTTTATAACATAGTATATATTAACTCTGGTAGTATTTATTATATAGTGTTTATAACATGGTATATATTAACTCTGGTAGTATTTATTATATAGTGTTTATAACATGGTATATATTAACTCTGGTAGTATTTATTATATAGTGTTTATAACATGGTATATATTAACTCTGGTAGTATTTATTATATAGTGTTTATAACATGGTATATATTAACTCTGGTAGTATTTATTATATAGTGTTTATAACATGGTATATATTAACTCTGGTAGCATTTATTATATAGTGTTTATAACATGGTATATATTAACTCTGGTAGTATTTATTATATAGTGTTTATAACATGGTATATATTAACTCTGGTAGCATTTATTATATAGTGTTTATAACATGGTATATATTAACTCTGGTAGTATTTATTATATAGTGTTTATAACATGGTATATATTAACTCTGGTAGTATTTATTATATAGTGTTTATACCATGGTATATATTAACTCTGGTAGTATTTATTATATAGTGTTTATAACATGGTATATATTAACTCTGGTAGTATTTATTATATAGTGTTTATACCATGGTATATATTAACTCTGGTAGTATTTATTATATAGTGTTTATAACATGGTATATATTAACTCTGGTAGTATTTATTATATAGTGTTTATAACATGGTATATATTAACTCTGGTAGTATTTATTATATAGTGTTTATACCATGGTATATATTAACTCTGGTAGTATTTATTATATAGTGTTTATAACATGGTATATATTAACTCTGGTAGTATTTATTATATAGTGTTTATAACATGGTATATATTAACTCTGGTAGTATTTATTATATAGTGTTTATAACATGGTATATATTAACTCTGGTAGTATTTATTATATAGTGTTTATAACATGGTATATATTAACTCTGGTAGTATTTATTATATAGTGTTTATAATACGGTATATATTAACTCTGGTAGTATTTATTATATAGTGTTTATAATATGGTATATATTAACTCTGGTAGTATTTATTATATAGTGTTTATAATACGGTATATATTAACTCTGGTAGTATTTATTATATAGTGTTTATAATATGGTATATATTAACTCTGGTAGTATTTATTATATAGTGTTTATAACATGGTATATATTAACTCTGGTAGTATTTATTAAATAGTGTTTATAACATGGTATATATTAACTCTGGTAGTATTTATTATATAGTGTTTATAACATGGTATATATTAACTCTGGTAGTATTTATTATATAGTGTTTATAACATGGTATATATTAACTCTGGTAGTATTTATTATATAGTGTTTATAACATGGTATATATTAACTCTGGTAGTATTTATTATATAGTGTTTATAACATGGTATATATTAACTCTGGTAGCATTTATTATATAGTGTTTATAACATGGTATATATTAACTCTGGTAGTATTTATTATATAGTGTTTATAACATGGTATATATTAACTCTGGTAGCATTTATTATATAGTGTTTATAACATGGTATATATTAACTCTGGTAGTATTTATTATATAGTGTTTATAACATGGTATATATTAACTCTGGTAGTATTTATTATATAGTGTTTATAACATGGTATATATTAACTCTGGTAGTATTTATTATATAGTGTTTATACCATGGTATATATTAACTCTGGTAGTATTTATTATATAGTGTTTATAACATGGTATATATTAACTCTGGTAGTATTTATTATATAGTGTTTATAACATGGTATATATTAACTCTGGTAGTATTTATTATATAGTGTTTATAACATGGTATATATTAACTCTGGTAGTATTTATTATATAGTGTTTATAACATGGTATATATTAACTCTGGTAGTATTTATTATATAGTGTTTATACCATGGTATATATTAACTCTGGTAGTATTTATTATATAGTGTTTATAACCCATGGTATATATTAACTCTGGTAGTATTTATTATATAGTGTTTATAACATGGTATATATTAACTCTGGTAGTATTTATTATATAGTGTTTATACATGGTATATATTAACTCTGGTAGTATTTATTATATAGTGTTTATAACATGGGTATAATTAACGAGTAATTAATGCATCCGCGATAGGTGTCGCATTTTTTAATATCATAAAAAAAAGAAAATGGCTTTCAAGAAATATGACAGCTGGGGTCAAAAAAAGCCGGAATTTTACAAGTGTTTAATGAATGAAGACATGAACAATGACCAAGATTTTATCTTTAAATAGTCAAGTGTGAAAATCTTTTGTTTTTGTAACACCATTGATTACTAATCAGCTTCAACTTAGAGATAATTACCTAATTACTTAATCCAGCCCGGTCTCAATTTAAATACTTAGATACTTATAGGTATGATTTAAAAATGGGATAAATTAATCTCGGTAGGTCATTTAATTAATATCAAATAATTTGTAGCCTTACAGTATATACTCTGGGAGTATTTATTATATTTATACCACAAGGGTTATACTATATATTATGGTATATCTGTAACAAAGATTATACTGGAGGCATGTTGAAACTTACTTGGCTTGGGCTTCTGCTTGCATAAATATAAACTCCCATTTTCTTGAAAACATTTTTTGAAGACGTGCTAAGTTTTCAGCCTCATAATCTGCCAACTCTAATCTTTGTTTATTTTGCATTGTTCTCTTGCATAAATATACAGCTAAAATAGAGTTTAAGGATATCAAGTTTATATAAATAAAAGTTAAAGTATTACACCATGATTACCTGAAACATGTTGAGCAAAGACACTTGGTATTGCACTGAAGTGTGCAATAGAGGCAATATTTTTGGAGTTAACCACGATTATTTTCTATATTTTAAGGTATACAATGTGGACAATTTACATGAGAAAATAATATATAGCCGAATTAGAAATAATAGAAATTCTACAAACCATAATCAGTGTTCTCTGGTTCACCACATCTTGAAGGCCAAAAACAAGGCGTCTACAATTATAACAGTAAATATGGAAAACAATAGTTTGGTATATTGGTAAAGTGAAAATATTAAATTTCAACAGGTTCAGTCTGGTTTCTAAGACAAGTGGCTAACTAAGACAAGTGGCTAACTAAGACAAGTGGCTAACTAAGACAAGTGGCTAACTAAGACAAGTGGCTAACTAAGACAAGTGGCTAACTAAGACAAGTGTCTAACTAACATACTTTATTTAGATTAAAATCTAGAAAATATTTGATAGAATAGTAGGATATATAGATATGTATGCCTACAATTGAATGAAACTAGAATCTTGGTATCTTGGCCACTATAAAGTGTTTATGTTTTCTATATGACCCTTTTCACTCTCTAGATTTTTCTCTAAATTATACTGTTGACCATTCAAGGTTGACACAAACCCAGCCTAATAGATAAAGCTGGTGGCCTAGTCTCTACTATTATAGTAATATTGAATATTGAATGTTATTTTGTCTAGTATATTATTGGAGCTAGACAAATTTTACTGTAAGATAGGGTTAATATTAGTTCTTATAAAACATCACATATAGTTTTATAGTAATATTCTAGCTTCAATATCAATCATAGACTGGGTACACGCTGTATTCTGAGACAGATGTTAAGTGGATGCCATGTTATGAACAGAATGGTATGGGGTTAGGCCTAAGTTACAGACAGAGAATATTTAAAACTAAGGCCAGGGTTAGAGGAAATGAAACTATCAAGGAGTTTTAAACAGTGAGTTTCCCCATATACAATTGGGTTATTAAATATTTTGTTGATTTTCAAATGTCAAGTATCTTATCGTGTTAAATTCTAAATATGTGACAATCCAAACACCCCCTCACATAACCCATACCCTCCCACTACCTCCTTCACTCACTCATTCTACCCCCGACTAAAGATTAAATGATTTGATATAAATGATACGGGAAGGAAGTTTCAGAATAAAGTATAAAGGAATATCCATCTTTATCATCAATTCTTAAGTCTACTTTCTACAACCGCTCATTTCTAAAGCCTGTCAAAGCTTCAGTGAGACAGCTTAATTGTCTCGAGATGAATGGAAGACTCATCCTGACCTTGTCCTCTTGGTCAAGGTCATTGCTTGGAGAAAGAAGATATTCCTGTAATAAGTTGGGTGACTATAGAACAATCAATACATGCAGTATAGAGTAGTTTCTATTACAGTCTGTATTATACAGAGACAGTATAGAGTAGTTTCTATTACAGTCTGTATTATACAGAGACAGTATAGAGTAGTTTCTATTACAGTCTGTATTATACAGAGACAGTATAGAGTAGTTTCTATTACAGTCTGTATTATACAGAGACAGTATAGAGTAGTTTCTATTACAGTCTGTATTATACAGAGACAGTATAGAGTAGTTTCTATTACAGTCTGTATTATACAGAGACAGTATAGAGTAGTTTCTATTACAGTCTGTATTATACAGAGACAGTATAGAGTAGTTTCTATTACAGTCTGTATTATACAGAGACAGTATAGAGTAGTTTCTATTACAGTCTGTATTATACAGAGACAGTATAGAGTAGTTTCTATTACAGTCTGTATTATACAGAGACAGTATAGAGTGGTTTCTATTACAGTCTGTATTATACAGAGACAGTATAGAGTAGTTTCTATTACAGTCTGTATTATACAGAGACAGTATAGAGTAGTTTCTATAACAGTCTGTATTATACAGAGACAGTATAGAGTAGTTTCTATTACAGTCTGTATTATACAGAGACAGTAAAGAGTAGTTTCTATTATAGTCTGTTTTAATATTGAAAATAAACCAACCTGAAACCGGTAATAAGTGTTGTCATTTTTCACGCTTAAAACATGATCATCAATGGGGAAGAAATAACCATGAGCTGACATCAGGTGGGCAAGATGAAGTGCTTCCACTGAAATATAAACAAAAGAACTATTCGCTGATGTGCTATAAGATAAAATGTATCATTATAACAATGAATATTGCTTTCTTTAATGTTCAAAGTCCCTCTGTTAATATTACTTGCCCCTCTGTTAATATTACTTGCCCCTCTGTTAATATTACTTGTCCCTCTGTTAATATTACTTGTCCCTCTGTTAATATTACTGGTCCCTCTGTTAATATTACTGGTCCCTCTGTTAATATTACTTGTCCCTCTGTTAATATTACTTGTCCCTCTGTTTATATTACTTGTCCCTCTGTTTATATTACTTGTCCCTCTGTTTATATTACTTGTCCCTCTGTTAATATTACTTGTCCCTCTGTTAATATTACTTGTCCCTCTGTTAATATTACTTGTCCCTCTGTTAATATGACTTGTCCCTCTGTTAATATGACTTGTCCCTCTGTTAATATTACTTGTCCCTCTGTTAATATTACTTGTCCCTCTGTTAATATTACTTGTCCCTCTGTTAATATTACTTGTCCCTCTGTTAATATTACTTGTCCCTCTGTTAATATTACTTGTCCCTCTGTTAATATTACTTGTCCCCCTGTTAATATTACTTGTCTCTCTGTTTATATTATTTGTCTCTCTGTTTATATTACTTGTCCCTGTTAATATTACTTGTCCCTCTGTTAATATTACTTGTCCCTCTGTTAATATTACTTGTCCCTCTGTTAATATTACTTGTCCCTCTGTTAATATTACTTGTCCCTCTGTTAATATTACTTGTCTCTCTGTTTATATTACTTGTCCCTCTGTTAATATTACTTGTCCCCCTGTTAATATTACTTGTCCCTCTGTTAATATTACTTGTCCCTCTGTTAATATTACTTGTCCCTCTGTTAATATTACTTGTCCCTCTGTTAATATTACTTGTCTCTCTGTTTATATTACTTGTCTCTCTGTTTATATTACTTGTTCCTCTGTTAATATTACTTGTCCCCCTGTTAATATTACTTATCCCTCTGTTAATATTACTTGTCCCTCTGTTTATATTACTTGTCCCTCTGTTAATATTACTTGTTCCTCTGTTAATATTACTTGTCCCCCTGTTAATATTACTTGTCCCTCTGTTTATATTACTTGTCCCCCTGTTAATATTACTTGTCCCTCTGTTAATATTACTTGTCTCTCTGTTTATATTACTTGTTCCTCTGTTAATATTACTTGTCCCCCTGTTAATATTACTTGTCCCTCTGTTAATATTACTTGTCCCTCTGTTTATATTACTTGTCCCTCTGTTAATATTACTTGTTCCTCTGTTAATATTACTTGTCCCCCTGTTAATATTTCTTGTCCCTCTGTTTATATTACTTATCCCCCTGTTAATATTACTTGTCCCTCTGTTAATATTACTTGTCCCCCTGTTAATATTACTTGTCCCTCTGTTTATATTACTTGTCCCCCTGTTAATATTACTTGTCCCTCTGTTTATATTACTTGTCCCCCTGTTAATATTACTTGTCCCTCTGTTTATATTACTTGTCCCCCTGTTAATATTACTTGTCCCTCTGTTAATATTACTTGTCCCTATAATGATATATGTATATAAATAATACTTTAATTTTGTTTGTTTTTCTTAACATCTTTCTTTGAACTCGAAATATATAAGATAAACTAGCCCACGGTTCTCAAATGGGGGGAATGGCCCGGATCCAGGGGAGGGGGATGGGAATGGACACGCTCGAGTTAAGGTTTCAAAATGACCTATAGAGAGGTAGTATTTTCGGGATAAGGATGGCAAATTTCAGGTCTCATTTAATCAGTTATCTATACTTTCTCAAGTGACCTCACTATGCAGAGTGCAGAATTCCAGCATTTGCATTTCCGGAGTTGTTGTTTTCCCCAGCGTAGTTTCACTTTGCACTTCTAACTTTTACACATGTTTTCTGATTCCGGGAATTTTGATTTACACTCCAAAATGAGTAAATTTGTTGAGAATTCATTATGTGTAAAGATAAATAGTCTCTTCTCACATAATATTATATTACGTCATGTATAATATATTATATACTCAAGTCTGGAGGGGTTAATGGCTCGATTGGAAATTTGCTTAGTGGTGATTGGCAAAACAAAATTGAGAAGCTGGGAACTAGCTTAAGAACCAGAAAATAATGTGAAATTTTAGTCTAATAATTTGGTGAAATGTGAAAGATGATCCTAGGAAGGATTAAATAATGAATCAAAGGGAGATTATAAGATATAACACATGGTAGTTATTGACCTATTTTCCTTTTAAAATATTCGTGTAACTTCAAACCTCTACCACTAGAACTTTACCATTACAACTCTACCACCAGATCTCTGCCACCAGATCTCTACCACCAGATCTCTGCCACCAGATTTCTAGACTTAAGTAATAGTTCATGTGACATGAATGTAATCAATAAATTATGAATCAACTTGGCTAATTTTACCACATTCTTTCTTTTATTTTAACTATGTGATGCTAGAATCAATAAAAGAGGAACAAATACATTTCACAGAAATATATCAATTGAAGTTTGATGCCGTAATTAGAATATACGTCATTCAATATACCAGCAAATAAGGCACTTAAAATAGACCTTCAAAGGCCAGGCAAATATTTTCTTTGATTCGTTCTTTCTAATTATTGTTAGTGCACTGCGTTTTCATATAAATATTGATGTACATAATTGAGATGAATTGACATTGGATTTTTGGCTTTAATTTCTTCTTATGAACCTGTTATATCTGTATATCTTCGTTTCTGTTTATTGGTTTTATTCCCCTAATCTAGGGTGTCCACCAAGCTGATACTGTTATTTTGATTAGTAAATATCAGGCCAAGTAAATAATCTACTGGCCGCCCACACTCAGAATTAATCCAGAACTTCATTCATAAAGTCTGATGAAAAGTCAAATCGGATTCATAGAGAACTGGTTAACCCTGCCTAATCCGGAGGATTATAAAACAGCTGATATTTTTATAACCAGGTGGTCAACAAGTAGCTAGTTATTTTCTGTAAAGCCTGCAGCTAATATATTTTTGACCGTTTTGCACTAGTTATGACATACACAACCAACTTGAGAGTATTTATATTTATTCTCCTTCTAAATCTATAATTCAGTACCAGTTTACAAACCCAATGGTGAGTTTTGGAACAAGATAATTATCAGGTTAATAAATGATATATAACAAGTGTTTTATTTATTTCATTATGTTGATTAACAGAGTTTAAATATGTCTTTTGGTATTTTTTAATTAATAACTTATTGAACCTCTTTTATCTGGAGAAAGCTTACAAATTAGATATTTTCTCCCTTGTATATATTCTTATATTTCTTCTCTTGTATATTTTCTCTTGTGTATATCTTTTCCCTTGTATATTCTTTCTTATTCTACCATAACTTATGAAGTATTCCCTTTTCATCTTTGTGAATATTAGAAGTGTGTATTTTGTTATTTTATTAGATAGTATAAAGTGAGTATAAGGTAGGATGATACTATATTTTTAACTCAGTAGCCAACAATGACGTCAATTGTTTCCCATTCAGTCTCACTCAAGTCAAGTTTAGGACAATAATAGTACAAAGTAGATCAGAAATGTAAAAATGGAACTTGTAGACTGTGGATTTCTTTTCAAAATGTACTTAATATCTGGAAATATCCCAATTCAAAATAGAACTGAATAAATTAAAATAAAAATAACCTACAGTCAAATACTGCAGACAGAATAGAAATTTGATAAAATCATGAAAAATCCATCCAAAAATGATTACTTGTGCTAAATCTGCAAGAAATCCTTATTATTTTAACTGGTAGTTTGTTGTACAATTTAATAGGAAATAGGAATGATAAAGTTCATCAAATACAACAACAAACACTAAATGAGCTTTTATCAATTATAAATATACAATTTCATTGTTTATACAAAAGTATGTGTGTGTTTGATACAGAGATTAGGGTGTTGAGTGTGTTTGAGACAGAGATTAGGGTGTTGAGTGTGTTTGATACAGAGATTAGGGTGTTGAGTGTGTTTGATACAGAGATTAGGGTGTTGAGTGTGTTTGATACAGAGATTAGGGTGTTGTGTGTGTTTGATACAGAGATTAGGGTGTTGTGTGTGTTTGATACAGAGATTAGGGTGTTGTGTGTGTTTGATACAGAGATTAGGGTGTTGAGTGTGTTTGATACAGAGATTAGGGTGTTGTGTGTGTTTGATACAGAGATTAGGGTGTTGAGTGTGTTTGAGACAGAGATTAGGGTGTTGAGTGTGTTTGATACAGAGATTAGGGTGTTGAGTGTGTTTGATACAGAGATTAGGGTGTTGAGTGTGTTTGATACAGAGATTAGGGTGTTGAGTGTGTTTGAGACAGAGATTAGGGTGTTGTGTGTGATTGAGACAGAGATTAGGGTGTTGTGTGTGTTTGATACAGAGATTAGGGTGTTGAGTGTGTTTGAAACAGAGATTAGGGTGTTGAGTGTGTTTGAGACAGAGATTAGGGTGTTGAGTGTGTTTGGGACAGAGATTAGGGTGTTGAGTGTGTTTGAGACAGAGATTAGGGTGTTGTGTGTGTTTGATACAAAGATTAGGGTGTTGAGTGTGTTTGATACAGAGATTAGGGTGTTGAGTGTGTTTGAGACAGATTAGGGTGTTGAGTGTGTTTGAGACAGAGATTAGGGTGTTGAGTGTGTTTGATACAGAGATTAGGGTGTTGAGTGTGTTTGAGACAGATTAGGGTGTTGAGTGTGTTTGATACAGAGATTAGGGTGTTGAGTGTGTTTGAGACAGAGATTAGGGTGTTGAGTGTGTTTGATACAGAGATTAGGGCGTTGAGTGTGTTTGAGACAGATTAGGGTGTTGAGTGTGTTTGATACAGAGATTAGGGTGTTGAGTGTGTTTGATACAGAGATTAGGGTGTTGTGTGTGTTTGATACAGAGATTAGGGTGTTGTGTGTGTTTGATACAGAGATTAGGGTGTTGAGTGTGTTTGATACAGAGATTAGTCTGTTTTGAATTGAATTGAATATTGTGGTCCTCTCCAATATTTAGAAAACAATGAGATACCCTGTGAGATCCACATTTTGAATGTTTTCATATTTCTTTAAGAGCCAAACGAAAACACACTGATATTTATCCTAATTGTGCTGCTGCAAGAGAAATATTTGGTTTATCTCATTCAAAAGAATTCCTTAAATTCCAAATCTTCTTGTATACCTTAGAAATAAAATTAAAATTTAGAAAGATGTTTTGAAGTTATGTACCGCCTTGTCAATTCTTGGCATTTTCAGCCTCAGACATTCCATTCTACCTTTCATCTTCCTGTTTATTTTTTAGATAAAATTGATCGGTGATGGATTAATAAAAATGGGGTGACCTATTTTTAAAATTTAAATAAAAGTAGGTAGAGTAAACAAGCTAAGGATAAAAAGGTGAATAATCATTATAAGTATTGATGAATTATTCTATCAAAATAACCTGAGGGTGGGTTTCAGACATATCTTACCTTCAAATCTTCAAATCTTGCACAACGGTGTCTTAAAATCAAATCTTACACGAGTTTTCAGAAGTTAAATTAATGAGACAGAATCATTTTTCTCATTACCAATTTCTACTGTTGAGGGATTTATTAAGTACAGAGCTCCCAACAACAGGGTCTGATTTTACATATTGTCTTTACCCCAGAATTATTTATTGGTTACATTGGGAGGTTTTTATAACAATGACCACAAGAATTCTTAGTGACTAATCCTAAATAATTCTCATATATACATTTCACCAAAAACAAAATTCCCCCCAATTCTCTTTTACTTGAAAGAGAAAGAGTACCTGATACCAACCAAATACTATCATTATAGATTTCTTTGCCAACCAAATACTACCGATTCTCTCTATACGGCCTAATTATATACAGTTCTTATTGGTTAATAAACACAAGCTTGATCAAACAGCTACTCTTATTGGGTCAATACATTTCTCTCTTTCATTTCCTGACAACTCCAGTTTTACCAGAGCCCTGGTGCCACGCAACTCGTCTGTGTAAAGAAAAGACACCATGTTTCTCTGGAACTTTGTTTGGATAGTTTCATTGTTCTGATCTTTGGCAGAAAAATTAACAAATATAATTTAATGGTTAAGAATTGAGTGTGTCAATGAAGAAACTTGCTGTGCTGTGAGATGACAGACCAGATAGTAACAGTCAATTTTAAATCCATGTTAAATTTCAGGTTTCAAGTTATTTCGGTTATTGTTAATATTATAAACAAACTGTAGCTCAATTATCATGAAATAAAATATTACATTTCACGTTCTTTATTTGAAGTAAAAGATGCTATATGATGGTCAGTTTGATGATCATGTTATATGATATGATTGTTGACTTCAAGAAATTGTTAGATAAGATAAGATTATCGAAAACTAACTTGTAAATTATCTTGATGACAATTAGTTCGTTAACAAACACGTTATAGAAGTGATGTTTTCTTTCTTAAGATGAACTTGACCAGAATAAATATAGTTAACAGTCAACTTTCCACTTTCATTTCTTTAGTGAAGACAATAATCTATAGACTGGCACTAAAATCAACATCACCAACCAATAGACAAGTCAAATACATACTGTAAAATAAACCACGGAAATTAACCCCTCAAATTGGCACCACTTCCTTAGATATTTCACCAGTTAGTTTTCGCTTGGACCAGACTCGATATTGTTTTAACAAATTATTTCTGTTAAAAAAACGGATATTGGTTTGATTGGGACGTTTCAATACATCAACAAGACTAGTCTGTTTGTTTTAAGGTAAAATAAATAGCATCTAGTCAAATCCAACTGGAATTACTTCGCCATAACAATTTGAGATGTAACAAGGTCTATAGTGAAATGTTACAAGGTCTATAGTGAGATGAAACAAGGTCTATAGTGAAATGTTACAAGGTCTATAGTGAGATGAAACAAGGTCTGTAGTGAAATGTTACAAGGTCTATAGTGAGATGAAACAAGGTCTGTAGTGGGATGTAACAAGGTCTATAGTGAAATGTAACAAGGTCTATAGTGAGATGAAACAAGATCTATAGTGCGATGTAACCAGGTCTATAGTGAGATGTAACAAGGTCTATAGTGAGATGTAACAAGGTCTATAGTGAGATGTTACAAGGTCTATAGTAAAATGTAACAAGGTCTATAGTGAGATGTAACAAGGTCTATAGTAAAATGTAACAAGGTCTATTGTGAGATGTAACAAGGTCTATAGTAAAATGTAACAAAGTCTATAGTGAGATGTTACAAGGTCTATTGTGAGATGTTACAAGGTCTATTGTGAGATGTAACAAGGTCTATGGTGAGATGTAACAAGGTCTATTGTGAGATGTAACAAGGTCTATAGTGAGATGTAACAAGGTCTATAGTGAGATGTAACAAGGTCTATAGTGAGATGTAACCAGGTCTATAGTGAGATGTAACAAGGTCTATAGTGAGATATAACAAGGTCTATAGTGAGATGTAACAAGGTCTATAGTGAGATGTAACAAGGTCTATAGTGAGATGTAACACGGTCCATAGTGAGATATAACACGGTCTATAGTGAGATATACTAAGGTCTATAGTGAGATGTAACAAGGTCTATAGTGAGATGTAACAAGGTCTATAGTGAGATGTAACAAGGTCTATAGTGAGATGTAACAAGGTCTATAGTGAGATGTAACAAGGTCTATAGTGAGATGTAACAAGGTCTATAGTGAGATGTAACAAGGTCTATAGTGAGATGTAACACGGTCTATAGTGAGATGTAACCAGGTCTATAGTGAGATGTAACACGGTCTATAGTGAGATGTAACAAGGTCTATAGTGAGATGTAACCAGGTCTATAGTGAGATGTAACCAGGTCTATAGTGAGATGTAACACGGTCTATAGTGAGATGTAACAAGGTCTATAGTGAGATGTAACAAGGTCTATAGTGAGATGTAACCAGGTCTATAGTGAGATGTAACAAGGTCTATAGTGAGATGTAACAAGGTCTATAGTGAGATGTAACAAGGTCTATAGTGAGATGTAACAGGTCTATAGTGAGATGTAACACGGTCTATAGTGAGATGTAACAAAACAGGTCTATAGTGAGATGTAACAAGGTCTATAGTGAGATGTAACAAGGTCTATAGTAGAGATGTAACAAAGGTCTATAGTGAGATGTAACAAGGTCTATAGTGAGATGTAACAAGGTCTATAGTGAGATGTAACAAGGTCTGTAGTGGGCTGTAACAAGGTCTATAGTGAGATGTAACCAGGTCTATAGTGAGATGTAACAAGGTCTATAGTGAGATGTAACCAGGTCTATAGTGAGATATAATAAGGTCTATAGCTATAAATTATAGTTGAAGAAACAATAGCTTGAAGCTGATAATTTGTCTACAAATTCCAACCAATATCAACACAGGTAATGATTTACACTGGAAAAATGCTTCCAGCATCTGTTCACCGTCTCTTCGATTGAAAACAAACACACACGTCAACCCTTTACACAGCAAACATCTTCTAGTTTTCTATAGTATTTTTTTCCGACATTGTCTTGCCTCTGGGTAATTTTCGTGCACACAGAATATCAAAGATAACGAGTAATGTGAGAGAAAAACAGAAAAGATTTCTTCCATATTTGTCAATATCTTCCTAATTCACGTATTTCTTCAGAGGGACATAACTTTGTGTTTTTAACTTATTCATATTTTAAACCTTTTAGAAAATCTGGTCATAGTTATGAAATAAAACCATTCTTGATTAAGTACACCTATAACAATTAATATACTTGAAATAATGGCAGTTAGTAATATTTCATTTGAACATGGATTCACTGGTTGCAAGTTAAAATCCATGAAAATTATGTAGAAGTAAATAATGATTGTAAAGAATTAAGTGAAGATATTGTAATAACCAGGCTGAGTTTAAGTGTTTCAGAGAATAATAAAGGGAATGATTGCGCTGTTTTATTGAAACAGAGCTCTCTAGAGAGGAGGTATTATTAGTGCATATTTATATGTTTGATATTAAAAGTTCATGACTTGTGGAACATAAGGTGATTTTAATTCCACCAGGTCTTGTAGCTTCCTAGTAATGGATTTTATCTTTTATCAACAGAAATTATTCTTATATAATAAAATCAAATTTATTATCCTACTCTTCAATTTTATTTAGTAGCAAAGATTTGAAAATAGGTGCCATTAAAATGAAATATCACATTGAAACAATTAATTAATTGGTGAGTTAATTAGGTAATCAATAGGCTTGGGGTAACTGTACATCAGATATACTGGTATAGTAAAATATTTCTCGAGTTCCACTGAGAGCAAGTTGGAATGTATTTTGAAGATCATTGTTTCATTCTGTTTAAATTATATCACATTAATCAGATCACGTGACCAATTAAGTTGAGTTAAAAATAAACTGAGATTAAAGGCAGCTTACCTTGATCTTCAACATCCAGATTCCTCATCATCCAACTAATTAGATCAACACCTGAAATTACATCCCATAATACTTTTAATAATCAAACAAAATAACATAAATAAAATGAATAATTGTAGTGCCAGCATTGGGATTATAGTTTGATTGTAGATAACATAGCTAGCCACAGTTTCTCATACCATGGGCAGTGTTTCCGTGGAGTGATAGTCAATGCTTTCAACCTCTGTACAGAACAAACTGAGAAGAATTTTAATGTTAAAGGGAGTGGTGAGATAGGATAATATGGGATATGTTAAAGAGATTTTGTAAAGAGATTTTGTAAAGAGATTTTGTTAACTCTATTATCAGTAGAAGGGAAACTGATAACATTGATTTACAGTTAAATTTTAGTCATTTTCAGTCTGTGGCTCCTGCATTTGATGATGAAAACATATTGCAAATATCTTAAACTTTATTCTGTAGCATCTAATTACCATACAAAGGATTCCAACCAAATAAAATAAATTTGTAAAAATCATTGAAAACCAACAGTTTGAACTACTAAGGGCGTGTGGTGGAACTTACAAAGTCAACATTATTGATATGATTCTATAGATGCTTTTTAGTTTAAAAATTCCAACCCAAGTGTCTATTGTCATTGTTATTATTTTAGACAGGACATCAACCAGACTATTGCCTGACAAGATTGGTGAGGATATTTTGAAAGTCAATTGAAAGTTAAATTCCATGGAATAACACCTAAATCCAAATATGGCATGTAGAAGTGCATTCTAATCATCCTGAATTGCCTTTTGAAAGTTAATCAGGTAGAAATACGTACATGTAAAATGTGGAGAGAACTGGAATAGCATTAAATCTAAAAGTATTAACCATTAATTAGGGTGATCAATCAAGTTACAATCTAGCGTCTGAGACTTAGAAACTTCGCCAAAATTAGTACCTAATTTATTAATTACATAACAACATTGGAAATAAAGGATATATATGTCCACTATATAGCTGATAATTTACTATGCTTTTCTGAAATACTACTGTCTCTTGGTATATTCTCTTTTAATATCCCACAGTATACAATATCTTGGTATATTCTCTTTTAATATCCCACAGTATACAATATCTTGGTATATTCTCTTTTAATATCTCACAGTGTACAATATCTTGGTATATTCTCTTTTAATATCTCACAGTATACAATATCTTGGTATATTCTCTTTTAATATCTGACAGTATACAATATCTTGGTATATTTCCTATTACTAAAGTACATTAACTTTCTAATACAACTGACTAGGATAACACCTTTAACCATCCACTTCAATCAGTTCAAGTTTAAACCATCAGCAATTCTACACCCTTATAGATCCAGGGTTTGTTTTGCTTTCTTGTTACAATCATTAAGAGCAAATACTCTAATTTAACAAGATTGATAATGATGCAATTTGAACCCGTCCATTCATCACCCTTTAGTCACTCTCTTAACTGATAGCTTTTCACCCAGTCAACATGAAATCTAATTTTATCATTTAGCAGTCATGTTCTGTCAACATTGTTCATTAACAAAATCATTCAAAATCCTCATTAAGGCTGCTATTTTCTTTTCTTTTTTCACACTTGAATAATAAAACTGTTTTCAGTAAAATTTCTTCTCTTTAATCAAACTTCTTTATTGTATATTATCACTTTTAAAATTTCACTTTTACCCTAAAACCACCTGACTGTTGGTCGAAAATATCTTAATCTATTGATTAGGATCACAACTTCAGTTAAAAAATATCACTGGTTCAAATCTTGCTCTGGATATAGACTGATGTTTGTAAGCAATTTTACTGGCACAATGTATCTGTAAACAGATTGTGAGTTTGAAGTAATGTTTTAATGTCTCTGTAAACAGATTGTGGTTTTGAAGTAATGTTTAAATGTCTCTGTAAACAGATTGTGATTTTGAAGTTATGTTTAAATGACTCTGTAAACAGATTGTGATTTTGAAGTAATGTTTTAATATCTCTGTAAACAGATCGTGATTTTGAAGTAATGTTCTAATGTCTCTGTAAACAGATTGTGATTTTGAAGTAATGTTTTGGACAAATGTACAAGGAATTGGTTATTTCTTCAAATCATAAAAAACTCAATAAGTTGTGGTTGCTGCTATTAAAAGAAATGGCTGAAATATTGCTGTGAAATTAGAGACGTCAATTCAAGTCATTAATCAAACTACAATCGATTTCATGACTGCTAAATCAAGAATTTTCACAACAAGATGGCTGAAAGAGAGAAATCTTTTTAAACCAAGACCAGAACTAAGATAATGACTTTTTCAATATTTTATGATTTATGTTTTAGCTTTTAGGAAAATATTAACATATCCGATTTCTATTTCTGACATTCTCCAAAAACATTTTCAATCATAAATTATTCAGGAAAAAAACTTTTATTACACGAATTCCTCTTCCTGGTTTCCTATTCTATATGGTTTCTATAATAACATAGAAAAGAAAACATATTTTCCCATAAGAAAATGACTGTATATCTTAAGGTCCAGAAGTAAGTTATGACTCCCCTTGTCTCAAACAAGAAAAGTCGAGAAATTACCAATATTGATACAATATACACTAAAATAATCTTTTTATTTTTAGGTTCTAAAATCCATTTCTTCATGTAGTATCAATAAGAATTTGATGTATTTTATCTTTATTTTATTTTATCTTGTAGTCTCCATGTTACCATGAACTTGAGTTTATATTAGAACATAAATTAATCTTGAGGGGGGAAGGGGGAGGGGGGAGAACGTTAATTAATCTAGAAAGGGGAGGTAACATTAATTAATTTAGAAAGGGGAGGTAACATTAATTAATCTATAGGGGAGGGGGGAACATTATTTAATCTAGAGGGAGGAACGTTCATTAATCTAGGGAGGGGAAGGGGGACCGTTAATTAATCTGGAAGGGGGAGGGGGGAAGTTAATTTTATTTTTCAGGCATTCTTTACTGAAGCATTTCATCCCTTCTAGCCTCTAGGTTGGCTTACTGTAACAATAGCCTTTTATATAATAGAGTTCACATGTACAATCTATTGGCACCAATGTCTCCAGGAGTTTGTTTTAACTGTATTTGCCAGTCATGTATAAGTATTGAAGTCTGGTGTAGGTACTGGCACAATAAATACCAGGACATATGAACCTAAATATACTTAAAATCAATGTATTTTAATAAAAACAACAGAAGATAATTGCTGTGATAAATATCAATAAATACACAACCTGAGTTTTTCATTATTAACTGCCTTGATATAGTTTCAATCCGTTCTAAATCTTTTCCGTATTAAATAAGGTTCTTTTAAAACCAGATCAAAATACCTTCAAATCATTTTTCAGTCTAATGATTTGAAAGAAAATAGGCGGATTACTTGGTGAACTTATTGAGTACTCAAATGGAGGCCGATTGCCGACTGCTTCATCCTACATTGTACATCAACAGTCATAAACTTAAATCTCAGTAATCCTCTCAAACTCTCAAATAAAACCTGCCAATAATTTATCGCTCTCATCAAAATTGACTTCAAAAAGCCAATGTCGTAAATTCCATGGACTTATTGCCAAACTACAGACACAATTAGGCAAAACACTGAATTTTAAAAAGGTCAAATAGCCTGACCTTTGAAATCTCGCTCATAAACAAACGAAAAATAAAAAAGACTAGGAAGATTTTACTGACTGATTTTAATAAATTCACTTCTTATTGATTGTGGTTTAGCACCTTGAAGTCAATCTACTGCCACGACCATGGCCGCCGTTCCAATGTCATGTCTGAGATTGACGTGAAGATGAGACGAAGGATGAGATGATTTATTTGATGTGATTTAATTGAGACATACTTTATAATACTCACACTATCTTATACCTCAGATATAGGGCTGGGTATAGCAACCAGTCAACCAATCATAACCCTACCTCAGATATAGGGCTGGGTATAGCAACCAGTCAACCAGTCATAACCTGACCTCAGATATAGGGCTGGGTATAGCAACCAGTCATAACCCTACCTCAGATATAGGGCTGGGTATAGCAACCAGTCAACCAGTCATAACCTGACCTCAGATATAGGGCTGGGTATAGCAACCAGTCATAACCCTACCTCAGATATAGGGCTGGGTATAGCAACCAGTCAACCAATCATAACCTGACCACAGATATAGGGCTGGGTATAGCAACCAGTCAACCAGTCATAACCTGACCTCAGATATAGGGCTGGGTATAGCAACCAGTCAACCAGTCATAACCCTACCTCAGATATAGGGCTGGGTATAGCAACCAGTCAACCAATCATAACCTGACCACAGATATAGGGCTGGGTATAGCAACCAGTCATAACCCTACCTCAGATATAGGGCTGGGTATAGCAACCAGTCATAACCCTACCTCAGATATAGGGCTGGGTATAGCAACCAGTCAACCAATCATAACCCTACCTCAGATATAGGGCTGGGTATAGCAACCAGTCATAACCCTACCTCAGATATAGGGCTGGGTATAGCAACCAGTCATAACCCTACCTCAGATATAGGGCTGGGTATAGCAACCAGTCATACTCAGAGTTCATAACCCTACCTCAGATATAGGGCTGGGTATAGCAACCAGTCAACCAGTCATAACCTGACCTCAGATATAGGGCTGGGTATAGCAACCAGTCAACCAGTCATAACCCTACCTCAGATATAGGGCTGGGTATAGCAACCAGTCATAACCTTACCTCAGATATAGGGCTGGGTATAGCAACCAGTCATAACCTGACCTCAGATATAGGGCTGGGTATAGCAACCAGTCAACCAGTCATAACCTGACCTCAGATATAGGGCTGGGTATAGCAACCAGTCAACCAGTCATAACCTGACCTCAGATATAGGGCTGGGTATAGCAACCAGTCATAACCCTACCTCAGATATAGGGCTGGGTATAGCAACCAGTCAACCAGTCATAACCCTACCTCAGATATAGGGCTGGGTATAGCAACCAGTCATAACCCTACCTAAGATATAGGGCTGGGTATAGCAACCAGTCATAACCCTACCTCAGATATAGGGCTGGGTATAGCAACCAGTCATAACCCTACCTCAGATATAGGGCTGGGTATAGCAACCAGTCAACCAGTCATGTCTGACTAGAGTTCCAGACTATTAGATTGTATCAACCAGTCATGTTTGACTAGAGCTCTTTACTATTAGAGTCTTACTAGAGTTCTAGACTAATAGAGTCTGACTAGAGTTCTAGACTAATAGAGTCTGAATAGAGTTCTAGACTAATAGAGTCTGACTAGAGTTCTAAACTAATAGAGTCTGAATAGAGTTCTAGACTAAAAGAGTCTTACTAGAGTTCTAGAATAATAGAGTCAGACTAGAGTTCTATACTAATAGAGTCGCACTAGAGTTCTAGACTTATAGAGTCTGACTAGAGTTCTATACTAATATAGACTTACTAGAGTTCTAGACTAATAGAGTCTAAATAGAGTTCTAGACTAATAGAGTCTTACTAGAGTTCTAGACTAATAGAGTCTGAACAGAGTTCTATACTAATAGAGTCAGACTAGAGTTCTAGAATAATAGAGTCAGACTAGAGTTCTATACTAATAGAGTCAGACTAGAGTTCTAGACTTATAGAGTCTGACTAGAGTTCTATACTAATAGAGTCTTACTAGAGTTCTAGACTTATAGAGTCTGACTAGAGTTATATACTAATAGAGTCTGACTAGAGTTCTAGACTAATAGAGTCTGAATAGAGTTCTAGACTAATAGAGTCTGAATAGAGTTCTAGACTAATAGAGTCTGAATAGAGTTCTAGACTAATAGAGTCTGAATAGAGTTCTAGACTAATAGAGTCTGAATAGAGTTCTAGACTAATAGTGTCTGAATTGAGTTCTAGACTAATAGTCTGAATAGAGTTCTAAACTAATAGAGTCTAAATAGAGTTCTAGACTAATAGAGTCTGAATAGAGTTCTAGACTAATAGAGTCTGAATAGAGTTCTAGACTAATAGAGTCTGAATAGAGTTCTAGACTAATAGAGTCTGAATAGAGTTCTAGACTAATAGAGTCTGAATAGAGTTCTAGATAATAGAGTCTGAATAGAGTTCTAGACTAATAGAGTCTGAATAGAGTTCTAGACTAATAGAGTCTGAATAGAGTTCTAGACTAATAGAGTCTGAATAGAGTTCTAGACTAATAGAGTCTAAATAGAGTTCTAGACTAATAGAGTCGGACTGGGTTTTTGTATATACGGATATTGTTAATTATGTCTGATGAAGGTTTCAAAATGTTCGTCAGTAAAGTTCTCTTGAAGTAATTTATTTCATCTCTCTACATGTAATTAGAACAAAGAAATAATTCACAAGTTGATTTGACAGTCATCATGTCTGATTGGAACTAGACATTATTCTGTTGTATCTTTATACATTTTCACCACCTTTTTCTAATCAATGCCAGAGAGTTGCCATATTAACTGGTATCACTATTTAAAATCAAATTAGTTTGTCCAGTTCTTCTGCAATTTAACCACATTAATTATAAAGCAGATGTAACTTCTATGGTTTTGTCAACATTATCTATCTCATCTTCATTAGGTGCAAAAGTAGGACGTAAAAATTCCATCATTTCATTTCAACATTATCTATGATAGAGGCAATACATCTCTTTCAATGAGTCAGTTTCAATATTTTAATACATACAGAATAAAACTAATTCAGAAGTCAGAGATTCAGTGACAATTCCCGAGTTGGCTGATTAATAGCTCAGTAATATTATATCAGCTGCATATCATAATATATAGTTCCAGTATATCATATCATAATATATAGTTCCAGTATATCATATCATAATATATAGTTCCAGTATATCATATCATAATATATAGTTCCAGTATATCATATCGTAATATATAGTTCCAGTATATCATATCATAATATATAGTTCCAGTATATCATATCATAATATATAGTTCCAGTATATCATATCATAATATATAGTTCCAGTATATCATATCATAATATATAGTTCCAGTATATCATATCATAATATATAGTTCCAGTATATCATATCATAATATATAGTTCCAGTATATCATATCATAATATATAGTTCCAGTATATCATATCATAATATATAGTTCCAGTATATCATATCATAATATATAGTTCCAGTATATCATATCATAATATATAGTTCCAGTATATCATATCATAATATATAGTTCCAGTATATCATATCATAATATATAGTTCCAGTATATCATATCATAATATATAGTTCCAGTATATCATATCATAATATATAGTTCCAGTATATCATATCATAATATATAGTTCCAGTATATCATATCGTAATATATAGTTCCTGTATATCATATCATAATATATAGTTCCAGTATATCATATCATAATATATAGTTCCAGTATATCATATCATAATATATAGTTCCAGTATATCATATCATAATATATAGTTCCAGTATATCATATCATAATATATAGTTCCAGTATATCATATCATAATATATAGTTCCAGTATATCATATCATAATATATAGTTCCAGTATATCATATCATAATATATAGTTCCAGTATATCATATCATAATATATAGTTCCAGTATATCATATCATAATATATAGTTCCAGTATATCATATCATAATATATAGTTCCAGTATATCATATCATAATATATAGTTCCAGTATATCATATCATAATATATAGTTCCAGTATATCATATCATAATATATAGTTCCAGTATATCATATCATAATATATAGTTCCAGTATATCATATCATAATATATAGTTCCAGTATATCATATCATATATTAATGTTGTATTCAGTAGAAATAATAAATAAATAAAATAATTTCAGAGTTAACTTAGTTCAGTATATACAGGTGCTTGGCATTAACATATTGTTTCTTTAATAGATTAACCATTCTTGAAACTTTGATAGTTTAGTTGATAGCACAGTTCCTAAGGTATTATTGTCTTCGGAATGAGCTTGTCTTGTATAAATGTTTTAGACATTAGAGCCTTAACAGGATAGCTTGTGTGTTGTTTGGGTGGAGGGAATAGAATTGGTAAATATAAGTAAGGAACTGAGAATGACCTATATCTATATATAACACTATAACAGTATTAGAGAGTATAAATTTAAACCATATATCTCCAACCTATCAATTTAATACATCATTTTTCACTTCTGGCAGAAAACAAATTGATCAGAATATTGACTTTTGCAGATGACTGCAGCCATCATAATTTCAGCTCTCATCAAACACAAACATGTAATGGAGGCAGATTTCAGGGTCAAGGATCACTTTGATAGCAGGTTTCTCATGTCAGCCATTTAGAAAATTATAAATGTTAATAAAAACTGAACCAGGGCTGTTGATGTTATTGTATATACCAGCCATGTCTGAATTTAACCAAATTTGGGCAGGACATTCATTCTCATGAAAGTGAAATTTCAACTGAGGGTATAGAGAGGCTATATATATAATCAATATTATAAATTTCAATAATATTTATTTTGAAAGTGTTTTTCTGGCTATTGCTACATGAGGTTCGATAAAAGCAGATTATTCTAACATTTTGTAAAGGATCTAAAGTAAGTTTAAAGTGAGTCTGTATAATAACAACAGGGGGTTTAATATGAATTAAAGCAGGCATGTATAGTGGTATTTATTATCAATATTACCCTTTAACTCTCTGATATTATATACATATATTACTAGTATGATATGTAAATATCACTAGTATGACAGATATAGGTGTTAGTTTTATCATTATAGTTCCACTCAATTTATTCCACTGATAATTCTACTGACATTTCTTCAATTTACTTCTGTTTTATTCCAAACTAGACCCACCTTTATCTTATATCTAAAATAAGTTACTTGGATCTAGCAGTCAAAAACCATTTCCTGTCATTATTCTTCTTCAGTCAATCAAGATAAAGTTTAGAGATTTTAAGTCCATGATGTTAGTTCTAGTGTTTTTACCAGTGGATGTTTCCATATGGATATAAATTCTAAATATCAGACACAAACATTTCTAAATATGTCCACTTTTTAAAACAATGGAAAAATCTGAAACTAAGGAATCATCCTTCCTAAATCTTATTAAATTCAGTTTTCATAAAAATTCAACATATTGGAACAATTCATCTTAACTCTCATCTTGAAATTCTGCCAACTATTTTTATTTTCTCTTCAAAATTTACAACATTTATCCCCCAACCTCAGATCTTTCAACTAATTATTTCTAATAAAAAGTTCTAAAAATCCTGGTTCAACTTAACGAGCCAACCAATTAAAAGAGAATCTGTAACATTACTGAGAGTAGGGTGTGTGTTTCTCATTTTAATATTAGGTCATACTAGTGCCTGGTATATCATAGGGATAACTAAATGTTTACCAGTACATAGAATTTACTGTACATAGAATTTACTGTACATAGAATTTACTGTACGGTACATAGATTTACTGTATCATAGAATTTACTGTACGGTACATAGAATTTACTGTACATAGAAATTACTTAGACCTGTATCACTTATTAAACTTACTTCTTAACTTACAACTGTTTTTTTTTTTATTTCTATGAAAAGTTTATAAATAATACACTATCAATCTGAAATAATTGATAAGATTGAATGTGAATCAAGAGCCAAGTGTACCCGGATATCTCAACCAATATAGACTATGTAGTAAAAGGCTACCAGTATTTATAAAATTATAGTCACTGTCAACATTGTCTCCTCGGCTAAACAGCTAAATATCAATCAGCAGGTAAAAATAATAAAAAGTAGGTGTACCCACCTGTGAAAACACTTGGCACTTTGGTCATGAAACTTTTGACTGTTCTAACTGGAACTCCTGTATGTTCATCCTGCATTCTTTCCACTATAGTTTCCATCTGAAATAACAAACAGACTAAATAAATAACCCATGGGACTTGGTTATAATAACAATAACATAGTTAATATACTTACATGGGGCTTTCGTTTCAGAGAGTCCACGTGGCCAAAAATGTGTATTCGATCAAATATGAGCCAAAATAATGGGTATAAAAAATATCATCACTATTCTAGTAGATTTTTAAAATAAGACTTCTATTGGCTATAATCTGTTATGAAGAAATTTTTAAATATTTTCAACAAAAACTGAAGGTTTATGACTTTATAAATGACATCGGAAATAAAGTTAAGTTACATTTGAAATTCTAGTCTATCACCTGGTTACACTAGACTAGTATAAACAGCTGGATAATTCTAGTCTATCACCTGGTTACACTAGACTAGTATAAACAGCTGGATAATTCTAGTCTATCACCTGGTTAGACTAGACTAGTATAAACAGCTGGATACTTCTAGTCTATCACCTGGTTAGACTAGACTAGTATAAACAGCTGGATACTTCTAGTCTATCACCTGGTTAGACTAGACTAGTATAAACAGCTGGATACTTCTAGTCTATCACCTGGTTAGACTAGACTAGTATAAACAGCTGGATACTTCTAGTCTATCACCTGGTTAGACTAGACTAGTATAAACAGCTGGATAATTCTAGTCTATCACCTGGTTAGACTAGACTAGTATAAACAGCTGGATACTTCTAGTCTATCACCTGGTTAGACTAGACTAGTATAAACAGCTGGATACTTCTAGTCTATCACCTGGTTACACTAGACTAGTATAAACAGCTGGATACTTCTAGTCTATCACCTGGTTACACTAGACTAGTATAAACAGCTGGATAATTCTAGTCTATCACCTGGTTACACTAGACTAGTATAAACATTTGGATAATTCAGTCTATCACCTGGTTAGACTAGACTAGTATAAACAGCTGGATACTTCTAGTCTATCACCTGGTTAGACTAGACTAGTATAAACAGCTGGATACTTCTAGTCTATCACCTGGTTAGACTAGACTAGTATAAACAGCTGGATAATTCCAGTCTATCACCTGGTTAGACTAGACTAGTATAAACAGCTGGATAATTCTAGTCTATCACCTGGTTACACTAGACTAGTATAAACAGCTGGATAATTCTAGTCTATCACCTGGTTACACTAGACTAGTATAAACAGCTGGATACTTCTAGTCTATCACCTGGTTAGACTAGACTAGTATAAACAGCTGGATAATTCTAGTCTATCACCTGGTTACACTAGACTAGTATAAACAGCTGGATAATTCCAGTCTATCACCTGGTTAGACTAGACTAGTATAAACAGCTGGATAATTCCAGTCTATCACCTGGTTAGACTAGACTAGTATAAACAGCTGGATAATTCTAGTCTATCACCTAGTTAGACTAGACTAGTATAAACAGCTGGATAATTCCAGTCTATCACCTGGTTAGACTAGACTAGTATAAACAGCTGGATAATTCCAGTCTATCACCTGGTTAGACTAGACTAGTATAAACAGCTGGATAATTCTAGTCTATCACCTGGTTAGACTAGACTAGTATAAACAGCTGGATACTTCTAGTCTATCACCTGGTTAGACTAGACTAGTATAAACAGCTGGATAATTCTAGTCTATCACCTGGTTAGACTAGACTAGTATAAACAGCTGGATAATTCTAGTCTATCACCTGGTTAGACTAGACTAGTATAAACAGCTGGAAAATTTCCCTAGTCTATCACCTGGTTAGACTAGACTAGTATAAACAGCTGGATAATTCTAGTCTATCACCTGGTTAGACTAGACTAGTATAAACAGCTGGAAAACTTCTAGTCTATCACCTGGTTACACTAGACTAGTATAAACAGCTGGATACTTCTAGTCTATCACCTGGTTAGACTAGACTAGTATAAACAGCTGGATAATTCTAGTCTATCACCTGGTTAGACTAGACTAGTATAAACAGCTGGATACTTCTAGTCTATCACCTGGTTACACTAGACTAGTATAAACAGCTGGATACTTCTAGTCTATCACCTGCTTAGACTAGACTAGTATAAACAGCTGGATACTTCTAGTCTATCACCTGCTTACACTAGACTAGTATAAACAGCTGCATACTAACAATGTCTGACTGTGATTTCTGTCTACAAGAACTGATTGATTAAAACTATAAGTTTGTATTTAAAAATGATAATTGACACCAAATATAGAAATCAATGATTTGCAATATGGGAAGGACAAGCTTTGATTATCCAGTATTAAACTTCTCAACATTATCATGACAACTGGAACTTTCATCATTCCAAGATAGGATTAACATTTTGAAATTGATGTTAATTCATTAAAAATATTTTCCTGATGAGGTTGTAAAACCATAGTGAATAGAGAATAGTGAATAGAGAATAGTGACAGATCAGATAGTGGTGAACACTGATAATAGTTTTTACACAATATACAAGATATCACTCAGATTGTATTGGGAACTCTGTAGTAATTAATGGTAATAAATTAGTTGGAGTGACAAGTTCATCAAATTCATTTATCACACAGAGATATAGTATATATGGGACCACTACTAGCTATCCATTCCGTCGTTGTCCATATTGAAAACTGATTGGCGTTGATGAAAGTCAATGAAGGAAAAAGGAAGTGTAGCATGAAACAAGATGAAATTTCTATCATCACGTTGATAAATCAATTCTTCCCTTAACTAAGACTAATTTCATTCTCTCATTTTACTCTCATTCTTCTCTCTCATTTTACTCTCATTCTTCTCTCTCATTTTACTCTCATTCTTCTCTCTCATTTTACTCTCATTCTTCTCTCTCATTTTACTCTCATTCTTCTCTCTCATTTTACTCTCATTCTTCTCTCTCATTTTACTCTCATTCTTCTCTCTCATTTTACTCTCATTCTTCTCTCTATTTTACTCTCATTCTTCTCTCTCATTTTACTCTCATTCTTCTCTCTATTTTACTCTCATTCTTCTCTCTCATTTTACTCTCATTCTTCTCTCTCATTTTACTCTCATTCTTCTCTCTCATTTTACTCTCATTCTTCTCTCTCAATTTTACTCTCATTCTTCTCTCTCATTTTACTCTCATTCTTCTCTCTCATTTTACTCTCATTCTTCTCTCTCATTTTACTCTCATTCTTCTCTCTCATTTTACTCTCATTTCTCTCTCAACCTCATTTTTGTTCATACAATACTCAATTCTATTACTATTTTACTCTCATAACCCTTCAACTCTATTCTTCTTCTCTTTATCATACAATACCAAACCATATTACTGATATAAACTATAAGACCTTTTCCTCATTCTCTTACAATCTCAACTTGTATCATACAATACAAACCATATTACTGATATCATTACACTATAAACCTTACCCCTCCATTCTCTTACATCTCAACTTGTATCATACAATACAAACCATATTACTGATATCATACACTATAAACCTTACACCTCTATTCTCTTACAACTCAACTTGTATCATACAATACAAACCATATTACTGATATCATACACTATAAACCTTACCCCTCTATTCTCTTACATCTCAACTTGTATCATACAATACAAACCATATTACTGATATCATACACTATAAACCTTACCCCTCTATTCTCTTACATCTCAACTTGTATCATACAATACAAACCATATTACTGATATCATACACTATAAACCTTACACCTCTATTCTCTTACATCTCAACTTGTATCATACAATACAAACCATATTACTGATATCATACACTATAAACCTTACCCCTCTATTCTCTTACATCTCAACTTGTATCATACAATACCAACCATATTACTGATATCATACACTATAACCTTACACCTCTATTCTCTTACATCTCAACTTGTATCATACAATACAACCATATTACTGATATCATACACTATAAACCTTACCCTCTATTCTCTTACAACTCAACTTGTATCATACAATACACCCACTGATTACTGATATCATACACTATAAACCCTTACCCTCCATTCTCTCACAACTCAACTTGTATCATACAATACTAACCATATTACTGATATCATACACTATAAACCTTACCCCTCTATTCTCTTACAACTCAACTTGTATCATACAATACAAACCATATTACTGATATCATACACTATAACCTTACCCCTCATTCTCTTACATCTCAACTTGTATCATACAATACAACCATATTACTGATATCATACACTAAAAACCTTACTCATTCTCTTATTCACTGTATCTACAATACTAAGATATCTCCTATTCATACCATAACCTTAACCTTCTATTCTCTTACAACTCAACTTGTATCATACAATACAAACCATATTACTGATATCATACACTATAAACCTTACCCCTCTATTCTCTTACAACTCAACTTGTATCATACAATACAAACCATATTACTGATATCATACACTATAAACCTTACCCCTCTATTCTCTTACATCTCAACTTGTATTATACAATAAAACCATATTACTGATATCATACACTATAAACCTTACCCCTCATTCTCTTACAACTCAACTTGTATCATACAATACAAACCATATTACTGATATCATACACTATAAACCTTACCCCTCCATTCTCTTACAACTCAACTTGTATCATACAATACCTAACCAGATTTATAAAAAACAAATAATTTTTTTAACCTATATCTAACCCTTTTAAAATATTATATTTATGGATTCACTAGACAAATACCTTATTTTTTCTTTAAAACATATCAAAAGACACTGGCCCATTTACATCAACTTATCAATATTCAGATCTATTTAGAGTTTATAAAACACCCTAACTTTCACCCTATCCTAAATGGCAGACAACAATTCAACTCTCAACTAAGCGATTGGTATAACAAGGCAGATCTTTCACGTTCAGAATTTTCCATATTTCCCTTACAAGTCAGGAATTCAATCAATAATTTCTTGATTAACATACCACAGTCAGCAGAATTCAAATATTACATGTATAAATTCAGTTTTAAACACATTCTATAAGGAAGATTCTTTGCCTTTTATATGTGTGTTATCTATTGTATTTGTGTGTCATCTATTGTATTTTTGTGTTATCTATTGTATTTGTGTGTCATCTATTGTATATTTGTGTCATCTATTGTATATGTGTGTCATCTATTGTATTTGTGTGTCATCAGTTGTATTTGTGTGTATCTTGTATTTGTTGCATCTATTGTATTTGTGTGTTATCTATTGTATTTGTTGTGTCATCTATTGTATATTTGTGTCATCTATTGTATATGTGTGTCATCTATTGTATTTGTGTGTCATCAGTTGTATTTGTGTGTCATCTTTGTATTTGTGTGGCATCTATTGTATTTGTGTGTTATCATTGTATTTGTGTGTTATCTATTGTATTTGTGTGTCATCTATTGTATTTGTGTGTATCTATTGTATTTGTGTGTTATCTATTGTATTTGTGTGTTATCTATTGTATTTGTGTGTTATCTATTGTATTTGTGTGTCATCTATTGTATTTTTGTGTTATCTATTGTATTTGTGTGTCATCTATTGTATATGTGTGTCATCTATTGTATTTGTGTGTCATCTATTGTATTTGTGTGTCATCTATTGTATTTGTGTGTCATCTATTGTATTTGTGTGTTATCTATTGTATTTATGTGGCATATATTGTATTTATGTGTTATCCATTGTATTTTTGTGTTATCTATTGTATTTTGTGTCATCTACTGTATTTGTGTGTCATCTATTGTATTTGTGTGTCATCTAATAAATCCTTCTGATATCCTGAAGTCTGATTTCCAGTCTGAAGTCTGGTTTGGCTGTTATTCCAGGAATGAATAATTCCTTATCCAATTTCAAGGTCCATTTCAGATTTATACAGAAAGCACCGGCTCAGACAGGATTTAAATTGAAAGTTTAAATGTCCTTTAGTGTCACACACTGACAGATTACCTTTCCTCAATGTTAGCAGACCTGGAGATAACTGGTATTTAGTTTAGTAAACTTGGCATCTCTTTCACACAGGCTAATAAAGTATATACAGTGTGTGTTATTAAGTCTACTTAGCCTTCCTTTTGAGAGTTCACATCACTATTAATGTTAAATGAAGAGTTTGTAAACTGGTGATTTAGTTCATAATAAAATTAATCACCATTACCACTATATCTAACAGGAACCTGTAACAGTTTACATCTAGTAGTAACTATATCTAACAGGAACCTGTAATCAGTTTACATCTAGTAGTAACTATATCTAACAGGAACCTGTAACAGTTTACATCTAGTAGTAACTATATCTAACAGGAACCTGTAACAGTTTACATCTAGTAGTAACTATATCTAACAGGAACCTGTAACAGTTTACATCTAGTAGTAACTATATCTAACAGGAACCTGTAATAGTTTACATCTAGTAGTAACTATATCTAACAGGAACCTGTAATAGTTTACATCTAGTAGTAACTATATCTAACAGGAACCTGTAACAGTTTACATCTAGTAGTAACTATATCTAACAGGAACCTGTAATAGTTTACATCTAGTAGTAACTATATCATACAGGAACCTGTAACAGTTTACATCTAGTAGTAACTATATCTAACAGGAACCTGTAATAGTTTACATCTAGTAGTAACTATATCTAACAGGAACCTGTAATAGTTTACATCTAGTAGTAACTATATCTAACAGGAACCTGTAACAGTTTACAGTTAGTAGTGAGACTATATCTAACAGGAACCTCTTAATATTTGACACTCTACAGTAGACAATCTCTATCAGTTATAGTGAGACTTAACAGTGACATCTTCAGATAGTAGACTACTATCTAACAGAGACAATCTCTCAGTTATAGTGAGACTTGACAGTGACCTCTTCAATATAGACACTACACAGAGAAATCTCTACAGTTATAGTGAGACTTGACAGTGACCTCTTCAATATAGACACTACACAGAGACAATCTCTACAGTTATAGTGAGACTTGACAGGGACCTCTTCAATATAGACACTACACAGAGACAATCTCTACAGTTATAGTGAGACTTGACAGTGACCTCTTCAATATAGACACTACACAGAGACAATCTCTACAGTTATAGTTAGACTTGACAGTGACCTCTTCAATATAGACACTACACAGAGACAATCTCTACAGTTATAGTGAGACTTGACAGTGACCTCTTCAATATAGACACTACACAGAGACAATCTCTTCAGTTATAGTGAGACTTGACAGGGACCTCTTCAATATAGACACTACACAGAGACAATCTCTACAGTTATAGTGAGACTTGACAGTGACCTCTTCAATATAGACACTACACCGAGACAATCTCTACAGTTATAGTGAGACTTGACAGTGACCTCTTCAATATAGACACTACACAGAGACCAACTCTACAGTTATAGTGAGACTTGACAGTGACCTCTTCAATATACACACTACACAGAGACAATCTCTACAGTTATAGTAGAGACTTGACAGTGACCTCTTCAATATAGACACTACACAGAGACAATCTCTACAGTTATAGTGAGACTTGACAGGGACCTCTTCAATATAGACACTACACAGAGACCAACTCTACAGTTATAGTGATGCTTGACAGGGACCTCTTCAATATAGACACTACACAGAGACCAACTCTACAGTTATAGTGAGACTTGAAGTGACTTCTTCAATATAGACACTACACGAGACAATCTCTACAGTTATAGTGAGACTTGACAGTGACCTCTTCAATATAGACACTACACAGAGACAATCTCTTCAGTTATAGTGAGACTTGACAGTGACCTCTTCAATATAGACACTACACAGAGACAATCTCTACAGTTATAGTGAGACTTGACAGTGACCTCTTCAATATAGACACTACACAGAGACAAACTCTACAGTTATAGTGAGACTTGACAGTGACCTCTTCAATATAGACACTACACAGAGACAATCTCTACAGTGACAATGATGCTTGGTAGTTGATAAGTAAACTCTGCTCCCAGTTGATATCATACATTAATTAGTGAGAGATTTTTTCCAACTGATACTTCCAGGCCACCTACATTAATTATTTGACCATTAGAAAAGTAGCCAGTAAAAACCCCAAATTCTTTACTTATTGTTTACATTACACATATAAATGAATAAAGCACAAAATCTTGGATTGGGATGAAGATTTGAAATAGCATTTTTTAGAAGTGTGAATAGTTATCTGTATCTATTGTACTATAAGCCTTTAATTCTATATTAAGTTCAATGACTGCTATCAAGTGCTGAAGTCAGCAATACTGAACCAAGTTGCCTCGTTTCACTCTAGACAAATGCATGTCTCGAGAGAATTTATTGGTAATTCTAGTTCGTTATTGATTCTCTGTATATTGGAAACCTGATTGAAATTCAATACCTAATTAAGCTGACGTGAAGAGCAAAAAATTTCTAAATTTGTCAAACTTTTCTATTTTTTTGACATAAAAAAAGGAAAAATATAACTCCTTAAGCGTAACAAGAACAAAAGGTTCCTACTGAACACTTGATACATCTATACATCAACCTCACCCCATGAATTAAGGATAAGGTGTGGTAACCTAAAAACAGGTGAAGTGATTTCAATCGACTACCAGAATCGTAACCTAATAGGTTACCACGCTTTAAAATCAGATAATTCCAACAGTATGTGCAAGATTTGTCTAACGACACCATTTTTATTGTCATAGCTACAAGTCCTTTCGTACCGGTAATCAGTATCTTGTGAATGGAATATTTCTACGGAAAAAAGGGGTCTTTGATATAGCGCGTGCAACACCCCCCCCCCCCCTTCACATATATAAATGAATAAGACGTTATATCAAGTGTGATGGTTATGATTTTACTTTTATAAACTATCCTGAACTAGTAATGTAACGAATCATCTTATTCTTTTACTCTTCTGTACATGTTAACGGACTCGATTGTCAAGAACATGTCTATGGTCAAAAACAAAAACAAATGTCTGGATGACGGAAGATTAAAAAATCAGTTTCAGCTGTTCGTGAACTATTTATAGTCAACTAATCAAATAAATAGTCGTATGTTTATCGTTTAATATATTTTATCTTTGTCCCCACTAAGGCGAATTTTGTAGTGCAGTGGTCGCTGATTCAAATAAAACAGACATATCTATTTACATTAAACACAAAAGCATTATGCGATTCTATTTGAATTTGGTAGTAGTTGCTTGACAAGAGAATCGCGAACGAACGTCTGTTCTTGATGTTTTTGATAATCGTAACCTGTGCGTAACCTGAACGACCGTTCGCAACATATTTCGTGGGCTGAACCTGATACCTCTAATACACAACCTGATACCTCTACTACACAATATACATCAACCTGATACCTCTAATACACAATATACATTAACCTGATATCACTGATACACAACCTGATACCTCTAATACACAATATACATCAACCTGATACCTCTAATACACAATATACATCAACCTGATATCACTGATACACAACCTGATACCTCCAATACACAATATACATCAACCTGATACCTCTACACAATATACATCAACCTGATACCTCTAATACACAATATACATCAACCTGATACCTCTAATACACAATATACATCAACCTGATACCTCTAATACACAATATACATCAACCTGATACCTCTAATACACAATATACATCAACCTGATATCACTGATACACAATATACATCAACCTGATACCTCTACTACACAATATACATCAACCTGATACCTCTACTACACAATATACATCAACCTGATATCACTGATACACAACCTGATACCTCTAATACACAATATACATCAACCTGATACCTCTAATACACAATATACATCAACCTGATACCTCTACTACACAATATACATCAACCTGATACCTCTAATACACAATATACATCAACCTGATACCTCTAATACACAATATACATCAACCTGATACTCTAATACACATGAATACACAACCTGATACCTCTAATACACAATATACATCAACCTGATACTCTATACACAATATACATCAACCTGATACCTCTAATACACAATATACATCAACCTGATACCTCTAATACACAATATACATCAACCTGATATCACTGATACACAACCTGATACCTCTAATACACAATATACATCAACCTGATACCTCTAATACACAATATACATCAACCTGATACCTCTAATACACAATATACATCAACCTGATACCTCTAATACACAATATACATCAACCTGATACCTCTAATACACAATATACATCAACCTGATACCTCTAATACACAATATACATCAACCTGATACCTCTAATACACAATATACATCAACCTGATACCTCTAATACACAATATACATCAACCTGATACTCTATACACAATATACATCAACCTGATACCCTAATACACAATATACATCAACCTGATACCTCTAATACACAATATACATCAACCTGATACTTCTATACACAATATACATCAACCTGATACCTCTATACACAATATACATCAACCTGATACCTCTAATACACAATATACATCAACCTGATACCTCTAATACACAATATACATCAACCTGATACCTCTAATACACAATATACATCAACCTGATATCTCTAATACACAATATACATTTCCTATAAAGGTGTTTCTAGATCAAGGGTGAGAAACAGAAGACTCACTAACTTTTGTTAAATCAAGATGAGACCTGTCTAGATAGTGACTACCCAATACCTTTCAACTATGGTATGTTAATGGTAGGCTGAAGTTCTACTCTCAATGAGTAACCAAGGTGTACTGCATTAGAGTCTGTTAATATTGTTACTAGGTCAGCCAGTACAATTTCATCTACCAGCTGTGTTCTGTTTTTAAAGTTACATATCCATTGACAAATTATCATAATAAAGATTTAAATATACTGTTTAAAAGTGGTACACCCATATAGGAATCAGTATATAAATACATCATAAAACATAATCCTTGTAAGACATTTAGAAGTATAACTGCACATTAAGAGAGAACAATAGTTATGGATATAGACTTCTATTTATTAACAACAGCACAACGTTTCATTACACATACAGGTAACATTTTCAAGTGTGAACTTGAAAACGTTACCTGTATGTGTAATGAAACGTTGTGCTGTTGTTAATAAATAGAAGTCTATATCCATAACAATTGTTCTCTCTTAATCATAAAACATGTTAAAGAATTTGAAAATTTAGAATATGAATTATCAGACTAGGTCAATGAGAGTGTATATCTGTTGGATATACCAGGTGCCATAACTATACTAAGATTTACAATAAATAATAAAATTAAATCATAATTAAAAGAAGTTAAGTGTCTGCGAAATTCTAGTTATTGTTTGATGTATATTGTTTAAATTGAAGGATTCTAATGTATAATAAAACCCCCAGTAAATCCACTGATGAATATGTACTTATATTAACCAAGTTCAAAAATATAAATTTGTGGTTTTTCTTAGATTCAACTTTAACGTTGAAGCTTCATCTAGAAAACTTGTTATAAAATCTACATATAGACCATTTATTAAATTGCCTATCAAACATGACTGTATGCATAATAATAAGCTACATATTTGTTTGAAGTTTCCCATCCATGACAAATCATTATTAGATGATTATGATATACAAATACAGTTTTTAAGGTGGCATATCTACCTATACTATCATCAACAATTGATTGTAGGCTCAGTTTTAAACACCTTAACCCTAACACTGAGGTAGGTTTTAAACACCTTAACACTAACTATGGAACGCCGTAACTGCCTTCTGTTAGTATTTTTGCAGTATCAGCATCTTTTTGTATTATCAACATCATCTTTTCGTATTATCATCTTTTTGTATTATCATCTTTTTGTATTATCATCTTTTTGTATTATCATCTTTTTGTATTATCATCTTTTTGTATTATCAGCATCATCTTTTTCTATTATCATCTTTTTGTATGATCATCTTTTCCGTAACTGGCCGTAGGTTCGCGGAAATCAACGGTAATCTTCGTAAGGAGTCGACGTAAATAAGATGCCATAGACTAGGTTAATGAGTCCCAGTCTCCGATTAATTTAGTGATGGCATTTACAGATGTTTCTCTAATACTGATTAAAAGGTAGCATGTCAAGCTAAAGAAGTTGGAAGTAAGAACTCGCAGAAGTAGAAATGTAGAAAGTCAAAAGTGACGGTCTGATGTAGAAAGCTGTTGAAAGGGGGTGGGGTGGGGGCAGTAAACAGTCAAATATTTGAGCCTGAAGGAATATAGATTCAGAGGTAGGAAGTCAAAAGTTGGTTGGAAGTCTAGCAATAGGAAGTCGGACATGGTAATCAGATTTAGGACGTTGGGAATCACGTATGAAGTTGAAAGTGACAGTCTGATGTAGGTACATGTAGTTGGAGGTCAGAAGTTCTATTTTCACAGGGGGTTTAGAAAAATGAAAATGCTATGGTTTTGACAAAGTCTGGCATGAAGAGAAAATTGAGAATCGTATTGCAGCTAATTCTCTAACAATGTCAAAATCATTTGTGTGACACTAAATTTGCTATCGTTAACTATTTGTGCTATGAATAAAAGAATTTGAATATTTCTATTGCACCAGGTTTTTTTAATACCATATGGTTAAATCTTCATGTAATGTTATATGTGGCCACAGGTATAGATATGCTCACATTAATTCCCTTTTGATATAAGATTTGTCTCAACATATTTTCCCCACTTCTTGGAAATTGAAAATGCATCATTGACTTCAGATTTTAACTCAGTATCGTTAATTTGAGTAAAACTGCGAACGGATAAGTCAAAAAATGACATTCGCCGATATACAGTTCTTTCCGATACAGACAGCAACTTTGAAATTTCAGATATTTTGAAACCAGAGTCTAATAAACTCTCTAACAATTGTTTTGATATATCAAAACAATTCTGTTGTGTTTGCATTCTGACTGGGCATATTTAATACATTCTGTTCCGATTTTCATCATATCTGAAGAATTTGATATCCCAAGGCATTCCATGTCATATCTGGACAAATGGCAAACTAAATCAGGAGTTATTTTTTCTCTTTGAAAGGCAGGCGTATGCAATGGAAGGGGCAAATTTTCTAAAATATTATCCATTTTGACAAAATAAAAGTTGCATCTCATTAACCTAGTCTATGACATCTTCTTTACGTCAACTTTTTACGAAGATTAACATTGATTTCCGCGAACCTACGGCATTACGGAAAAGATGATCATATCAAAAAGATGATAATACAAAAAGATGATGTGATAATACAAAAAGATGATAATACGAAAAGATGATGCTGATAATACAAAAAGATGCTGATACTGCAAAAATACTAACAGAAGGCAGTTACGGCGTTCCATAACTAACACTGAGGTAGGTTGTAAACAGTGGCTAGCAAACTCTACTTGATGAAGTCATGGTATATATTTTCATAAACAAAGCTAATGTTTACTTTAACATAGAACCAAAAAAACCACCAAAAATTATCAACTGTGTTCAGTTTGTAAAACAGATACACAATTGAAAATAAATGAGGTGTTCCAGGAAGGTAAGCATTCTCTTGTTCACAATAATAATAATAATAATCACTTTATTCAAGATCTCCAAAGGAGACATGAAGTTTAACAAAACACAATGCATATGATTAGTATTTGAGAGTGCCTTGAATATCAATATATATACAATAATATATACAATAATATATACATAATTTACAAATTATGGATTAGTGAACTTATTCCTCAACAGTGCTTACTTATTGAAGCTTGAATTTCAATAGAGTTGTTGAAGGATGAAACTTGGAGAATGTAGGATGATTTTTGAGACAATCAGAGAGAATATGACACAATCTGATTCAGTTTAAAGCCAGAAGAAAAGCCTTCACTTTAAACCTTGTTAAGCTTTGAAATACTATCAGTTAATAATCTAAAACTACCATATGCTTCTATTTCATTGAACCATATTCTTGATAAGTTTATATATTTTATCATGGAGGTCACATACAGGTCATATAATTATCTTAAGTAAGTTTAATATTTGAGACTTCACCCTATAGCTTGTACCAGGAATGTTGATTTGGTGGTAGTATTAAATCTTTAACACATGGATGTCCCTAGATTGCTGGTCTGGGGTTTGGTTCTAGATTGCTGGTCTGGGGTTTGGTTCTAGTGTGCTGGTCTGGGGTTTGGTTCTAGATTGCTGGTCTGGGGTTTGGTTCTAGATTGCTGGTCTGGGGTTTGGTTCTAGTGTGCTGGTCTGGGGTTTGGTTCTAGATTGCTGGTCTGAGGTTTGGTTCTAGATTGCTGGTCTGGGGTTTGGTTCTATGCTGGTCTGAGGGTTTGTTCTAGTTGCTGGTCTGGGGTTTGGTTCTAGATTGCTGGTCTGGGGTTTGGTTCTAGTTGCTGGTCTGGGGTTTGGTTCTAGATTCTGGTTGGGGTTTGGTTCTAGATTGCTGGTCTGGGGTTTGGTTCTAGATTGCTGGTCTGGGGTTTGGTTCTAGATTGCTGGTCTGGGGTTTGGTTCTAGTTTGCTGGTCTGGGGTTTGGTTCTAGTTTGCTGGTCTGGGGTTTGGTTCTAGATTGCTGGTCTGGGGTTTGGTTCTAGTGTGCTGGTCTGGGGTTTGATTCTAGTTTGCTGGTCTGGGGTTTGGTTCTAGTTAAGGTAGAGGTAGTATTAATAATAGTCAATGATTGAGATAATAATAACTAATCTAGATATATCTTGTGATTCTTCAATAATAACCATTTAATCAGAAGATTAAAGAGAAGAGATTTCCACTTAAAGAGAAATTTTCACCCAAAAATGAAGAGAAAAACCAAAATAGCTTTCAAATTGAACAAACAGAGATGAATATAGGTTGAAAGTTAAATTATATATCGGTAGATAAACTGATCTGAAAGTTGAAACAATAGATTGGTTGATTAAACTTATCATATGATGAAGTTTGATAATTTATAAAAGAGGAAGTATTTTATACTATAACTAGTACTGAGTGTGTAGAAGAGTAAGTATACCCTGTCTGGTACCACAGTTAAAATAAACAATTCAAAACTTGTACCAGAATGAAGGGAAAGATCTTGGTATGTGTTGACCATGTTTCTGGTGTATTATTATACATAAATACATAACTAGAGAATAATAGTAATAATAATAATAATAATAATAGTAATAATAGTATGTATTAGGAGGAATCTAGTTCCGTTTCATCAAGTTGATACGAAAAACTAAAACATGGCAAAACCCTCACCGCTATAACACAGTAATATTAAGACAATAATCAGGTTTTTAGTTAAAAATAACTTGACATAATTAGTAGCAGTTCCGCCAAGTTCTCTAACATACTGGAGGCTTTTATCACGTCCGACAACATTTTTCATCCTCACCAATTAGCCTGTGATACTTGAGGAAAGGAAAACACATTTGTCAATACAAATAATCTAAACAGATTCACAATCCAACAACATACAATACAAATAATCTAAACAGATTCACAATCCAACAACATACAATACAAATAATCTAAACAGATTCACAATCCAACAACATACAATACAAATAATCTATACAGGTTCACAATCCAACAATCATACAATACAAATAATCTAAACAGGTTCACAATCCAACAACATACAATACAAATAATCTAAACAGATTCACAATCCAACAACATACAATACAAATAATCTAAACAGGTTCACAATCCAACAACATACAATACAAATAATCTAAACAGGTTCACAATCCAACAACATACAATACAAATAATCTAAACAGATTCACAATCCAACAACATACAATACAAATAATCTAAACAGATTCACAATCCAACAACATACAATACAAATAATCTAAACAGATTCACAATCCAACAACATACAATACAAATAATCTAAACAGATTCACAATCCAACAACATACAATACAAATAATCTAAACAGATTCACAATCCAACAACATACAATACAAATAATCTAAACAGATTCACAATCCAACATCATACAATACAAATAATCTAAACAGATTCACAATCCAACAACATACAATACAAATAATCTAAACAGATTCACAATCCAACAACATACAATACAAATAATCTAAACAGATTCACAATCCAACAACATACAATACAAATAATCTAAACAGATTCACAATCCAACAACATACAATACAAATAATCTAAACAGATTCACAATCCAACAACATACAATACAAATAATCTAAACAGATTCACAATCCAACAACATACAATACAAATAATCTAAACAGATTCACAATCCAACATCATACAATACAAATAATCTAAACAGATTCACAATCCAACAACATACAATACAAATAATCTAAACAGATTCACAATCCAACAACATACAATACAAATAATCTAAACAGGTTCACAATCCAACAACATACAATACAAATAATCTAAACAGATTCACAATCCAACAACATACAATACAAATAATCTAAACAGATTCACAATCCAACAACATACAATACAAATAATCTAAACAGATTCACAATCCAACAACATACAATACAAATAATCTAAACAGGTTCACAATCCAACAACATACAATACAAATAATCTAAACAGGTTCACAATCTAACAACATACAATACAAATAATCTAAACAGATTCACAATCCAACAACATACAATACAAATAATCTAACAGATTCACAATCCAACAACATACAATACAAATAATCTAAACAGATTCACAATCCAACAACATACAATACAAATAATCTAAACAGATTCACAATCCAACAACATACAATACAAATAATCTAAACAGATTCACAATCCAACAACATACAATACAAATAATCTAAACAGATTCACAATCCAACAACATACAATACAATGTCCCAGTTAAAATAAATACAAGGATAATTGTACATATATATTTTACAAAACTATTCAATATCCAGAATTTATTTTCTCCATGTATCAACACAATCTCTTATTTCAACCTCTGCTGGAATTCCCTCAAAAGTTAATGTATCAAATGAGATTGAACCCTGATAAGGACTGGTTGGGTTTGTCTTGTTATAACAATTCCATTCAAATTGGAGATTTTCATAAACATGATATTCTTGCTTTAAAGGGACAGGTTTCTCAATAGGTTCACTAATCATTCACTCGCCTCAGAGACAAAACTTCTTTAAACTGACCTAATCAGTAATCACAGTTCACTGTTTCAATATAAGGCTCAGATTTTGATGTATCTAGAAATATCAGCAATTTGTAGTTACAACTACGACAAATCATTTGTAGACAACTTGTGATATACAGAAAATTTATCTACTGTAAGGCTAGAAATTAATGCGTCAACAAATAAATGCGACATGGGGTATAGAGACTAAAATGCGAGTACAAATTAATGAGATCCGCGATAGGTGTCAATAAGTGTTTAATAAATGAAGACCTGAAGAATGATCAAGATTTTATCTTTAACTCTTCAAACGCCACGGGCGCATATATGTGCCTGCCGGCTCAACTGCCACGGGCGCAGATATGCGACACGAGTTGTGTTCTTACTAAAATCCTTTTAACGAACAAACTTCCGATCGCAGCAACAAACGCACCTCACCATTAGAGAGCTAAAGGTCAAGGCTATCTCTAGATGTAAACAAAGCCAGGTGTTTGTTCTGGACAAATTTGAGAAATTTTTCATTTGAAAATGACCAAAGTTCAAACGTATTCTACAGTTGACATCGCGTATATTGTTCTGTACAGCGATGGCATAATGGCATATAGTGTTTTCAGTGAAGATTTTGATTTCGAAATCGATTTCGGAGGATGATTTATTGCTAAATTCGACACAACAAATAACGAAAAAAGCCCCGGTCTAGACCACCGTTGACGAGAATCTTCCCTCCGGTTTCACACCTGTCCGACTTCCAAATTCTAATCAAGGTAGGCTTGCCGATAAATATTGAATTTCAAAGGTTATTTTTTCTGTGAAAATACTGTAAAATGACATAAATAAAATGGATAGGCCTAGTCTACTGCAAAATACTAATAATAGGGGTCTAATTGTTCTTTCTATTATGAAATTTTACTTTGAATTTACTTTTTTTTGTATTACGATCTACCTGTTTTCCTGAATTTCATACCTGTAGGTCATTTCATTTTTGGAATTGTTTGCGAAATATGGGCTTATGTTTGTTTTTTTATTAAAAACAACATTTACAATAAATAGAAGGAAATTTAAAGCCTAAATCTAAAACAAATATTGCATTTAGTAACTATTGTCAGGTATCCAGGTAATCCTGGTGGTAAATAATGCTCTTATAATTTTTTTTTTACAATAATCATAAAATTCATCCATTTTGTGACAATTTTCATATCAGGTAATTTATTCTATCTTGTAATGTTTTGAAGTTATAGTCATTCAAAGACAACATATATTTTTTGCTGCAATGTTAAAAAACAATCTGGCCTGTAGAAGTAGTTCATTATAAATAATCTGGCGTTTGAAGAGTTAAATAGTCAAGTCCAGTCCCAGTCTCAATTTAAATACTTAACTCCATATAATTCACTTGCAAATATTCATTTTAAAATGCGGATACAAATTAATGAGCTCGCAGATGGGGAAAATTAAATTTTATCTCGCAATAATTTGTAGCCTTACAGAAAAAAACAATGTGAAATTTCTAGATAGGGATATTTTTGAATGAATTATATAATGTTCCTGTATTCTAGTACCTCTAAATACTATTTATATATATCTAAGACACAAATCAACCCCTGGAAATGAAGAACCTTGGCATTAACAATCCATCCACAATTCATATTCACAGTATAAAAAATATTGTTTATATAAACAAAATCTAAAATTGATTTTCCTGTTAGCTAGAGGTACTGTACCTTTAACTGATTGTAAATAAATGATTGAAGTTAAAAATGAGGAAGGAGGATAAAATAATATAAAAACTATATCTGTTATATCCTGGTCAGTGTACATCCCTCCCTCACCCATATACTCCATATATATCTACTGTATACTAGTATAGAACTATAACTGATTATATTTCTTTTAGTATTATACAGTAGATAGAACATGTTCAACCCTGGAGCAAGCACCCTCCCTCAACCATATACTCCATATATATCTACTGTATACTAGTATAGAACTATAACTGATTATATTTCTTTTAGTATATACAGTAGATAGAACATGTTCAACCCTGGAGCAAGCACAAAATTACCTATTTATCACTTTCCACTTCTCTACATGGTTATATAGTTACATTTCTACATTTTGACAGTATATTTATTTTCCTGAAAGCGAATAACTTATTACTGGTACTATGCTTGCTCAAGTTTTCTATATTTTGAGCAGCCTGTCTTTATTTCTACCCAGTAGCCTAAGCCTGATATTTTTAGTTCCTGTTTATTTTCTTGCCTATCAATCCTGTATGATTTCTGTAAAGTTATTATTATCTAAAGTCTATTTAATCTCTGAACCTAACATATAAAATATACAATAAACAGGTTCAGTATAAAGAATAGGAAGAAATATAGAAGCAATTATAGATCATGATAAAATAATCTACATATGGCTGTTATTACTGTGCTGAATGTTTATTATGAAACATGTTACTGTTTTAATATACTAGAGAGCACTCCGTACAGATTTCATCAAATCTACAGGACATGCTTCTGGGACACTTTAATTTCTCTGGTTACGTATAGCAGATTAAAGTCAAATCTGTAACCAAAACAACACACTTAATCTCATTTATAAGTATAGCTCTTATTGATACCAGTTAAAACAGTTGCAGATTTAAATAGTCAAAAATTCAAACAACTACACCAAAACATGACACTTAATTCCACTCTATAAATATACAAGTTGATTTAAAGTAATAATTTTGATCCTGTGCCTCATGACGTCACTCTGTGATTGAGTTTGTCAATATTTTAGCTGTTATGATTAATATGACCAGTTTCTATGACATATTGTTTGGAATAAAATATCAACACTGACTACTGAGGCATATCATGCATTGAAGACACTTGGAATAATCAGACTGATTTAAATAAACATAAAATACAGGTAGAGAAAAAATAAAATGTAGATTCCCTTTCATTATTAAATCTTCCAACAACACATCATACTGTATCTCAGGTTAAATTAGGGACCATTATAGAGCATCTTGGCATCACAATCTAGAGTCAACATATCCTTTATCAATTTGTTCTTCCTTGAGTAGGGTAATTTGATGTAATTATGATAAACTAGAAGCAATAGACCTAGAATAATGGTACTCGGTTGTTCAACTTTCTATAACACCTGATATCTCTTTTTAACATGAGATTTTGATATTTCAACTGCCCTCTAATTTATAATTACATTTCAGAATCATAATTTAGTTCTTGAATTACAGTCCACAGACTATACTGATAATCTTTGTTACTATAACAGTTGTTCTGGGGCCCCATTCTTAAAAACTTAATAACAGTTGTTCTGGGGCCCCATTCTTAAAAACTTAATAACAGTTGTTCTGGGGCCCCATTCTTAAAAACTTAATAACAGTTGTTCTGGGGCCCCATTCTTAAAAACTTAATAACAGTTGTTCTGGGGCCCCATTCTTAAAAACTTAACAGATTGAAACAAATAGGATTGTATAGGATTACAAAAGAAAACAATTTTTATGGTTGACTAATCAGATTACTAGGACATAAAATTAGCTTTAGTTAAGTTTGGAGAATAGGGTCCAAGATGAAGGACATTAAAATCATCTTAGGTTAAATTTTGGCAAATAATGGCCCAGGTGAGTTACTAATTTAAGATATATATGCCTACTCTTACAAGCCACAGAATTCCTCTCTATCACAGAATTGGTCAATTGGGTACCCTTCTTTATTTAAAAATCACTACAGTATAATTATAATACAGTTTTAAATGTAATTTGAATATCAATATTTGCCTACCTTCTTGTAAACGAGGATATTTGGGTTTTCCTCGTGACTCTGCTGCCCATTTCCAAACGTAGGGGTGGGTAGGGAATCTGAGCGTTTTGTGCTATGTCTGTGAGCCATTATAATGAAATGGCATGTAATATCCCTAATGGATATCAAACATGAGACAGTCAGTGGTGATATTAATCCAAGTTATTGGCACATGAAAGGAACACTTCTATGCACGTCTTGCTAACACACCGCATGTGTCTATCTTCTTAGCTTTCAGGAATCAATATGCTATCCTAGCCACTACAGCCTTTATCAAAACATCTCTTTTCCATTAATTCGTGTTTGAAATAGGATTCTTAACTCAATAGTTCACACACAGTCACATAAAGGATACATTCTATAATCAGGATAATGTACGATCTGCTAACAGCTTCCGTTAATTAACGAACTTTCCAAAAATACCGATTAGCACATAGTAACGAATTATTATGAAACATGATACTGTCATTAAGGTGGGGTAAGAATGGTGGATCTGTTAAATATATACACAAATATCATATAGAAACAGTTATATTGTCTATCGTTAGTGTTTATAACATGGTGGAATAATATCATGATTTTCTAGTTTTATAACATAAACCTACTTTTCTGAAAGGAAATCGCGAGATACCTCCAATACCTCATAGCGAGATATAACAGGAATAGGTTTTCAAAGACTTCGTCATTGTTTATCTTCTCATCACACCTTTCATATTGTCATCACACGGCCACCTAGTTCCTTATCCACATTATTTTCTTGTTTTAATACACGTCAATATATCACATCCCACTAGTGAGTATAAAATACAGAACTTACTGTCGGTTTTCTTAAGATAAAAATGGTAGTTTCCACAGCTGGCCTCCTTGCGCCATGACAACTGAGCAACGAGCTCTCACGAGAAGCTGTCTGCTTGGCGGTATTAGCATACCATGTGTAAAGGCGGTTCGACTCGATAATATTACCAGATATGTCTGATTCAGTTACAATCACGGTACTTCACAAACCGTATGAAACGCTACAGCGCCATGTAGAATAATGGCGGCATTATTCGACTCGGTGAAAACATAGCATATTTACTAGCTATGTTAATCCGACTTTCGACAAGTAGACCTACATATCTCCATGTTGAATACAATTAGCGCCAAATCAATAATTCAACAGCTGATTGGCTGCACGTGCCTCTCGCCACCTGGTGACTTGCATGCAGATCCAAAATGGTAAACAAAGGGAGGTAATAACTAGGCACTGTGGCACCGAGAGCGGAACTACTTTCGATTTATTCGACCTTCAAATATTCTTGAGGTAACACGCGACTTCTTCAGGCGTTGCAGACGAAGTAGTCTGAAGGAAAAATCGATAAAATGGTCCATTGCCGCGCAGATTCCAACACATCAATATTGGTACACGCCGAACTTTATTCCCTCGTTTTAAGGTTATATGATAAAACGACAGTCTTATAGTGAACGAGAGTTAGAATATAGTGTGTTTCAATAGGCGTCGGGTTCCACTTTGTCAAAACGCCTTACGATTTAATAGTTTATTGGATGCACATAAAAGACGGATTAGTGGATAATAAAAATATCCCTCTACTTGACGCTTAGTGTGGAAAGTTGTACGTGTAGTTTGTTTTTACTATAGGCCTATTTTGTCCCCAATAATATTTCAACACGTTGAATAGGAGTTTGCTGTGCCCTGTACGTTAATATGCTCCACGCATCCTTAATGTTTTTTTCTAACAACCATTTCTAAACCCCATTTATCCAAATATCTCTACCCTCTCTAATAGTAGCAATGCGATTTATTCCTCTGGGTACCGATGACTCAAAATATGCCAGTCCTACGTTGTGGGAGGGTGGTTGCAATCAGCACCGAAAACCGTTCTCAGAATACCTTGCGCTAGGCATTTGAGCCCCGCATCACGCTGCTTCATGTTCTGGATTGTGGGGGGGGGGGGGGTCGTATTAACATGATAGAGCCGGAGTTTTTATCTCAAATAATATACTCATGTATTGTGCTAAGACTGCGACTCTCTTCTAGCTTGGGTAGCGACATGGGGACATCGCAACCTAATGTGCCCCTGTAATATCTGCTTTTCCCACCTTGTGGATTTGCATTTGAGCCTATTCCCCAATTCAGCCCATTTCTATGTGGTGGGAAGGAGGGATAATTTTGCCTAAGCCTAATTATTTGTCTGGAATATTCCTTACACCACCTTTACTCTTATAAAGACTGAAAGGGCCTATTTAAAAGCATAATGTGGACGTTTCATGTCATTGGGCTTTTTAAATTTTTCATGTAGCAGGGACTATATTTAACCCCCCCCCCCTTTAATATGTGACATAACCTTCTACAGATCTAGGCTACTACACTACATGGCAATGAGTCGCGTTCTTCGGCTCCTTTGTTTTTATTCGTCAAAGCCTATTAGACCTCGGGAAGTGAGCGAAAAACTTCACAGCCCATACGATTACACGAGGCTTGACTTCCCTGTCCGTCTTAAAGGGCACGTTTTCAATAGAACAGACAAAGAACGTTTTATCTACAGGCTGTGATTCAAATCAACCATTTCATATTTTTAGCAGCCACATGTTGGCCTATTATTAGGCTATAGGGGGCCTATGGGAGAAAATCGAGAACTTCTTAAAAAAAATCACATTAGTCCGTTTGATTTCCTATTCTGTTTTCCAAACTCATGTTTCTTCTTTTGATTTTGTCGGAGATTAAATCCATATCTTGAATATGGACCTAAATCACATTTCACCATTCACCCATTTAAATCCTGCAGAAACAACATCGATGTTTCGTCTGGTTTATATAGGGGAGATAACCACTCAGTTAATGACGTAATTCAGACTACAATAGATTCCTTATTTTTTATAGCCTTGCGTAGCTATGAAATTTTGAAATATGTCATCTAATAAGTCTTACCCAGTACAGCCTAGCACTCTATTTTACCAGATCTGACCAATAAACTACATTTTTTAAATCATTTGAATCATGAGAAATTAGCTATGGTCTGTTCTTTATTCGATTCCTGAGAGTTATTTTATCTTGGGTCATGAACCCAGACAACGTGCTAAATAAACCAAGCCAAGGACTTTAATAGATAAAAACTAGTTTTAATTGGTAAAATTAGATCAAATGGCCGAGGTTTTAAGTGGTAAAACGGTTTCAGCGTGAGTATTGACCAATTGTCATGATTTTTATGTTAGAAAATTGGTTCTTAAAGAGATGACAATCTGTAATAAACAAATCAAACTGGCCCTTTTATGGTTGTTATAACTTAATGTTTGTTGGAACATTATCTGATTTATCATATCATGCTTTACATTCTCATGATTCTGCAGTTACCTGGTCCTGGCATGGTTTGATTGTTTTATTGTCTTGGGATAGTAGAGTTTGTTAAATTAAGCCTGTAGTTCTATTTAATGACAGTAACCTATCTAAGAGGCATCCTGCATCTACTGCATCACTGCATCAGTTGAATATTTCTTCCTCCTTTGTCTAGGTTACCTACAGTAGGCAGAAATTAAGGTCAGGCCATAATTAAAAAACACATATTTAAATGATTTATGAAATTATTCAGTAAATTGTGTACATTGAATTATTATTTCAGGGATATCCGCCAGAAACTGAAAGATGAAATTGAAAGTATACAAGAGAAAAATCCTAATTTTTTACCCAGCCTGACAGTGGTTCAGGTAGGCTATAGAAATATTTACACCATGTTTGTTTGAAAGCATCTATTATAGTGAGACTTGTAGTCTGTAGATTGTTTGTTGAAACCATGGAACTGTGGAACTGTTGTGGGAGACTTTGATTTGGATAAGAGAATGAGAAATAACAGAATGTTGGCCTATAACACTGAAATAGTCTCAGTTGGTAGACAGGAATCACTTAAATTATTCTCTTTCTACAATTAACATGTTTCATACATTTATTTCCACTGTAGACTGTAATAAGTTGAATCAGGAATCTAATCAACTATTTCTAATTAAGGAATGAACTGCATGACAGTGTTCTGTCCATCTTGCTATCTCTATCACTTTCTTTCACTATTAAACAGGTTGATAAGAAACACTTTAATAGTCAGCTAGTAAAACTGGACATCAGATTTTTATTCCACAGAGACCTATGATTAGTGAAATGGGAGCTCTTGTCAGCACCCTGATCTTTTTCTTTGAACCTCTCAATATGTCTATGTAATTAAATTCAGGTTGGTGGAAGAGAAGATTCCAATGTTTATATCAGTATGAAAATGAAGGCAGCTAAAGAAGTGGGAGTGAAAGCTTGTCATATCAACCTACCAAGATCTTCCACCCAGAATGAGGTTTATATTGAAATATTTTTATTCTCCTTTATTATTATCTTTTTAGAGGGAGAACCTAATTTTTATATTTACAATTTGGCTTGAATATCTGCAATATAACATTATATACTGTGAAACCTATTCACAACTTGAGTAGATGATATTACTGTAATTTGAGGCCTCTTGATATTGACCACCTCACAGGGTTTTTATGATTCGTAAGGTGCAGAAGAGTAGGAAGTAAAACTCCATTCATTTCATTTTTATTTGACAGGTGTATATTATGAAACCTACTGTTAGCTGTAAGAATATATTTTACCATGACAATGTTAATATTAATATGATAATTTCAGGTTCTACAGACAGTGATAAAATTAAATAATGATTCCACTGTACATGGTATTATAGTTCAGGTGAATTTCCTTTCTTTATTTCATTGACCCATAGTCTACATCTCATAATTCACTAAGAAGATGGTATCTGCTATAGAATACAATATTATATATGATATATAGAGAATCTCTTGCAAGTCTTTCTTGATATCCAAAATATCACCATCAATCGTTGATAAAAGTGCAAAAGTATGCAGCTCTGCCGAGTTTCTTAATAAAATTTTGTAAATGGGTGGTTATATATTTTATATCACGAAAGACGAGTTTGAGATTTTATTTATCGCCCAATATCACTGTTAGTTAATAAAGATATAAATAATAATGAAATATATTTAACTTTATCTCCAAGGAGATATAGTGCTGTAGATAATATCATACAAGTGATATCTACTGTAGAATACCAGATATAATGAATTTGTCATATATTTTATAAATAACAATGTTTATTATTTTAGCTTCCCATGGAATCAGACAACCCTATTGATGCTCATCTGATAACCAACTCTATATTACCATGTAAAGATGTAGATGGGTAGGTATTATAAAGTCTTGTGTTATTCAGGATGTTAAATATTGAGTCACTGTCTAACAGTAAATATTGATTTATATATTATATACCATGTTATTATGATTTGTAATAATGTTACAATAGTAATGGAATCTGTGAATATTGGTTTCAAAGTTTTAAATTTTAAAATGTTTTTAAATGTATATTTTTGATGACCATTAAAACAGTGTTCTTTAGAAATAGAGTCCTTGTTGGGTTCCATTGAATACTGTTGGGTTCCATTAAAACTGTTGGGTTCCATTAAAACTGTTGGGTTCCATTGAATACTGTTGGGTTCCAAAAGACTTTGGCATTAAATACTGTTGGGTTCCATTGAATACTGTTGGGTTCCATTGAATACTGTTGGGTTCCATTGAATACTGTTGGGTTCCATTGAATACTGTTGGGTTCCATTGAATACTGTTGGGTTCCATTGAATACTGTTGGGTTCCATTGAATACTGTTGGGTTCCATTGAATACTGTTGGGTTCCATTAATACTGTTGGGTTCCATTGAATACTGTTGGGTTCCATTGAATACTGTTGGGTTCCATTGAATACTGTTGGGTTCCATTGAATACTGTTGGGTTCCATTGAATACTGTTGGGTTCCATTGAATACTGTTGGGTTCCATTGAATACTGTTGGGTTCCATTGAATACTGATTATATGACTGTATTATCTATCTATTTCAGGTTACATCAGGATAACGCTGGTAGATTATGTCGAGGGGATTTAGAGAATTGTATGATCTCCTGTACACCAAGAGGTTGTTTAGAATTAATAAAAAGAACAGGTATACAGTTATCTACCTTGATTTGTGTCCTCAGTACATTGAAACTATGATTTTACTGAAACTAGAGTAGAACAGCCGTTTCCTGTCATTTGAAAAACCTAAAAATAAAAAAAAAATAAAATGTATTTGTTGAATGATACCATGTATTTCTATTTGATTTGAAATCATTTTATAAACACCTGATGCTACTCTACAACTAGCAGATTTTGCCCAGCATCTGAATAGTCCATTTATATTAAGAGTAACAAAATCCAAGAGTATAATAATTAAAATGGTATATGATTTAGGTATAGAATCTACACTATAGATATTAAATGTTTGTATAGTATAATGTCTGTTTGATATATTTTAGGTATAGATATTAAAGGTAAAAAAGCTGTAGTTATTGGAAGAAGTAAAATAGTTGGTGCTCCAATGTCTGATTTATTGACCTGGAATCATGCCACTGTTACAGTCTGTCATTCTAAAACTCTGGACATTAAAGCCGAGGTGAGACATTCAAACAGATTTAAGAATTAAGTGTTACGTCTTTTTCTTAGTGGACCTTTATTTCAATGTTGGATTCAATGTTATTAACTCATGGTTTGGGTTGGATTCAATGTTATTAACTCATGGTTTGGGTTGGATTCAATGTTATTAACTCATGGTTTGGGTTGGATTCAATGTTATTAACTCATGGTTTGGGTTGGATTCAATGTTATTAACTCATGGTTTGGGTTGGATTCAATGTTATTAACTCATGGTTTGGGTTGGATTCAATGTTATTAACTCATGGTTTGGGTTGGATTCAATGTTATTAACTCATGGTTTGGGTTGGATTCAATGTTATTAACTCATGGTTTGGGTTGGATTCAATGTTATTAACTCATGGTTTGGGTTGGATTCAATGTTATTAACTCATGGTTTGGGTTGGATTCAATGTTATTAACTCATGGTTTGGGTTGGATTCAATGTTATTAACTCATGGTTTGGGTTGGATTCAATGTTATTAACTCATGGTTTGGGTTGGATTCAATGTTATTAACTCATGGTTTGGGTTGGATTCAATGTTATTAACTCATGGTTTGGGTTGGATTCAATGTTATTAACTCATGGTTTGGGTTGGATTCAATGTTATTAACTCATAGTTTGGGTTGGATTCAATGTTATTAACTCATGGTTTGGGTTGGATTCAATGTTATTAACTCATGGTTTGGGTTGGATTCAATGTTATTAACTCATGGTTTGGGTTGGATTCAATGTTATTAACTCATGGTTTGGGTTGGATTCAATGTTATTAACTCATGGTTTGGGTTGGATTCAATGTTATTAACTCATGGTTTGGGTTGGATTCAATGTTATTAACTCATGGTTTGGGTTGGATTCAATGTTATTAACTCATGGTTTGGGTTGGATTCAATGTTATTAACTCATGGTTTGGGTTGGATTCAATGTTATTAACTCATGGTTTGGGTTGGATTCAATGTTATTAACTCATAGTTTGGGTTGGATTCAATGTTATTAACTCATGGTTTGGGTTGGATTCAATGTTATTAACTCATGGTTTGGGTTGGATTCAATGTTATTAACTCATGGTTTGGGTTGGATTCAATGTTATTAACTCATGGTTTGGGTTGGATTCAATGTTATTAACTCATGGTTTGGGTTGGATTCAATGTTATTAACTCATGGTTTGGGTTGGATTCAATGTTATTAACTCATGGTTTGGGTTGGATTCAATGTTATTAACTCATGGTTTGGGTTGGATTCAATGTTATTAACTCATGGTTTGGGTTGGATCAATGTTATTAACTCATGGTTTGGGTTGGATTCAATGTTATTAACTCATGGTTTGGGTTGGATTCAATGTTATTAACTCATGGTTTGGGTTGGATGCAATGTTATTAACTCATGGTTTGGGTTGGATGCAATGTTATTAACTCATGGTTTGGGTTGGATTCAATGTTATTAACTCATGGTTTGGGTTGGATTCAATGTTATTAACTCATGGTTTGGGTTGGATTCAATATTATTAACTCATGGTTTGGTTGGATTCAATGTTATTAACTCATGGTTTGGGTTGGAAGCAATGTTATTAACTCATAGTTTGGGTAAATTGGTATGTAAACATGTTGGTATGAATTTATCTAATATTGATATTCTCAGGGGGATTTATAACATATGTTGGTTAGATATCAGGTATGTTATTACTGGTTTGGTAAAGGATAGTTGCTAATGATAGGTATCTTGTTTAACGCTGGGTGGTGCTGGGGAAGGAAGGGGCCAGGGAGGAGGGAAGGAGGGACCAGGGAGGAGGGAAGGAGGGGCTAGGGATACCCAGGTAGTGTCAGGGTGTTGTAATAATATCTAATATATATTCCAGACTCTACAAGCTGATATGTTGGTAGTAGCTATAGGTATTGTTCAGGCTAGGTGGTGCTGGAAGTAAGGAAGGAAGGGGGACAGGGAGAGGGGGTAGTGTCAGGGTTTTGTAATAACATCTAACATATATCCCAGACTCTACAAGCTGATATTTTGGTAGTAGCTATAGGTATTGTTAATGCTGAGTGGTGCTGGAAGGGGAGGGAGGGAAGGGCTAGGGAGGAGGGAGGGAGGGGCTAGGGAGGAGGGGGTAGTGTCAGTATTTTGTAATAACATCTAACATATATCCCAGACTCTACAAGCTGATATTTTGGTAGAAGCTATAGGTATTGTTCATGCTAGGTGGTGCTGGAAGTAAGGCAGGGAGGGTCCAGGGAGGAGGGAAGGAGGGGCTAGGGAGGAGGGGGTAGTGTCAGGGTTTTGTAATAACATCTAATATATATTCCAGACTCTACAAGCTGATATTTTGGTAGTAGCTATAGGTAAACCACAGTTTGTAAAAGGTGATTGGATAAAACCTGGTGCTGTGGTTATTGACTGTGGTATTAACTCTATACCAGGTAAACTATATTAAATTTGGTTTTTTAAATTGGGCTGTGGTATTAAGTAAGAAGGGACCGGGGGGGTAAAGTATTATTTTAAAACTGTTGTTATTGACTGAAAAGTTTTTTTAACTCTAAAAACCAAAGGTAAAAGTTTTATTAAATTGTGGGGTTATTGATTGTGGTATTAACTCTATACCAGGTAAACTATATTAAACTGTAGTTATTGACTGTAGTATTAACTCTATACCAGGTAAACTATATTAAACTGTTGTTATTGACTGTAGTATTAACTCTATATCAGGTAAACTATATTAAACTGTAGTTATTGACTGTGGTATTAACTCTATACCAGGTAAATTATATTAAACTGTTGTTATTGACTGTAGTATTAACTCTATACCAGGTAAAGTATATTAAACTTTTTTATTGACTGTGGTATTAACTCTATACCAGGTAAATTATATTAAACTGTAGTTATTGACTGTAGTATTAACTCTATACCAGGTAAACTATATTAAACTGTTGTTATTGACTGTAGTATTAACTCTATATCAGGTAAACTATATTAAACTGTTGTTATTGACTGTAGTATTAACTCTATACCAGGTAAACTATATTAAACTGTTGTTATTGACTGTAGTATTAACTCTATACCAGGTAAACTATATTAAACTGTTGTTATTGACTGTGGTATTAACTCTATATCAGGTAAACTATATTAAACTGTTGTTATTGACTGTAGTATTAACTCTATACCAGGTAAATTATATTAAACTGTTGTTATTGACTGTGGTATTAACTCTATACCAGGTAAACTATATTAAACTGTAGTTATTGACTGTAGTATTAACTCTATACCAGGTAAACTATATTAAACTGTTGTTATTGACTGTAGTATTAACTATATACCAGGTAAACTATATTAAACTGTTGTTATTGACTGTGGTATTAACTCTATACCAGGTAAACTATATTAAACTGTGGTTATTGACTGTAGTATTAACTCTATACCAGGTAAACTATATTAAACTGTGGTTATTGACTGTGGTATTAACTCTATATCAGGTAAACTATATTAAACTGTAGTTATTGACTGTGGTATTAACTCTATATCAGGTAAACTATATTAAACTGTGGTTATTGACTGTAGTATTAACTCTATACCAGGTAAACTATATTAAACTGTAGTTATTGACTGTAGTATTAACTCTATACCAGGTAAACTATATTAAACTGTTGTTATTGACTGTAGTATTAACTCTATACCAGGTAAACTATATTAAACTGTAGTTATTGACTGTAGTATTAACTCTATACCAGGTAAACTATATTAAACTGTGGTTATTGACTGTGGTATTAACTCTATACCAGGTAAACTATATTAAACTGTAGTATTAACTCTATACCAGGTAAACTATATTAAACTGTAGTTATTGACTGTAGTATTAACTCTATACCAGGTAAACTATATTAAACTGTGGTTATTGACTGTGGTATTAACTCTATACCAGGTAAACTATATTAAACTGTAGTTATTGACTGTAGTATTAACTCTATACCAGGTAAACTATATTAAACTGTAGTTATTGACTGTGGTATTAACTCTATACCAGGTAAACTATATTAAACTGTTGTTATTGACTGTAGTATTAACTCTATACCAGGTAAACTATATTAAACTGTAGTTATTGACTGTAGTATTAACTCTATACCAGGTAAACTATATTAAACTGTTGTTATTGACTGTGGTATTAACTCTATATCAGGTAAACTATATTGAACTGTTGTTATTGACTGTGGTATTAACTCTATACCAGGTAAACTATATTAAACTGTTGTTATTGACTGTGGTATTAACTCTATACCAGGTAAACTATATTAAACTGTTGTTATTGACTGTGGTATTAACTCTATACCAGGTAAACTATATTAAACTGTTGTTATTGACTGTGGTATTAACTCTATACCAGGTAAACTATTTTAAAAAGCTGTTGTTATTGACTGTGGTATTAACTCTATACCAGGTAAACTATATTAAACTGTGGTTATTGACTGTGGTATTAACTCTATACCAGGAAAAGCTATATTTAACTGTTGTTATTGACTGGGGTATTAACTCTATACCAGGTAAATTATATTAAACTGTTGTTATTGACTGTAGTATTAACTCTATACCAGGTAAACTATATTAAACTGTGGTTATTGACTGTGGTATTAACTCTATACCAGGTAAACTATATTAAACTGTTGTTATTGACTGTAGTATTAACTCTATACCAGGTAAAGTATATTAAACTGTAGTTATTGACTGTGGTATTAACTCTATTTTCAGGTAAACTATATTAAACTGTTGTTATTGACTGTGGTATTAACTCTATACCAGGTAAATTATATTAAACTGTAGTTATTGACTGTGGTATTAACTCTATACCAGGTAAACTATATTAAACTGTTGTTATTGACTGTAGTATTAACTCTATACCAGGTAAACTATATTAAACTGTAGTTATTGACTGTGGTATTAACTCTATACAAGGAAATACTATATTAAACTGTTGTTATTGACTGTAGTATTAACTCTATACCAGGTAAACTATATTAAACTGTTGTTATTGACTGTGGTATTAACTCTATACCAGGTAAACTATATTAAACTGTAGTTATTGACTGTGGTATTAACTCTATACCAGGTAAACTATATTAAACTGTTGTTTGGTTGATAGATTAAATAAAATAATTCAAAATAAAACATGTATCTACTATCTAGATAACTGTAAAAAGAATAAACATTGTTAAGGTTTCAACAAATTTAGGTTAACCTAAAAAAAGTAATTTTTGTAAAATACATCTAACTAATGTCATCCTTTATTAAATCTTCCAAATTAATATTCATAATAACATAGTATTCATCTGACACCTATATAACATATTAGAAGATAGTTGTTTTTTAACCCAACTCTCAAATAGTAAAACCTGTCCCTCAATTGTAAAAACGTGTAACCCAGAAACAAAAGCCTGTAGAAGGGTGGTTATTATTAAATATTAACTAACCTGGAACACCAAAGAGATTTACACCTAAAGGTTTATAAGTCAAGATACTGCCTTTTTTATATCCATTTTTTCCTGACAATGATCTTGTTGGTGGTGAATATCCAGTTAATGTCCTTAACACCTTATTCTGATATGACACACTGGGTAGTTTTTGGTGGTCATGGTCATGGTTGGGGGGTGATCTAGGTTAAGAGTAAACTTGGTATCAGTTAAAAGCAAAGTGGTTATGCATGGGTGAATTTAGTATAAACTAGAACAAAAAACAACTATTAAGATTATAAAAGCTGAACTGGTTCTAGTTGACCAATCACATGATTTTAATTTATAATTATCTTTATCAACCAATGACAGTAAAGTATATTTTAAAATATACTCACAGTTTTTCTAGATTTAAACATTGGTGATACTTGATTGATTTTGAATGAAAGAGAAAACTGAGTGACATTATTTAATCTGATAGATTTATGATGTCAGTTTACATAGAGAAACCAAACACTGCCTTAAGTCATTAATAAAAGTCAACAAGTTCACATTAGGATATCATTATGGGTAATGTAGTTTAGTTGTTTAGTACAGACTAGGCTACAGTCTGTATAGTTCTCAGTAAAACAATAATTGAAGAGTTATTGCTATACAATGTTGTATAAATACCTGAGAGCACCTGTATTTTTGGCTTCACACAGAAATTTTACTGCAAGTCTTACTCCCCTTTATGGACAAACTAGATGTAAGTAGACTTTTTATAACATTAAGAGGAATTTGTGGTTTACATGTTATTTAGTTATCCTAGGAAGGTAGGCCTGCAGGTTATAAGGTAAATCTTGACAGGTTATAAGGTAAAACTTGACTATATGTTATAACTTGACTATATGTTATAACTTGACTCTATGTTATAACTTGACTTATGTTATAACTTGACTATATGTTATAACTTGACTATATGTTATAACTTGACTATATGTTATAACTTGACTATATGTTATAACTTGACTCTATGTTATAACTTGACTCTATGTTATAACTTGACTCTATGTTATAACTTGACTATATGTTATAACTTGACTATATGTTATAACTTGACTATATGTTATAACTTGACTCTATGTGATAACTTGACTCTATGTTATAACTTGACTCTATGTTATAACTTGACTATATGTTATAACTTGACTCTATGTTATAACTTGACTATATGTTATAACTTGACTATATGTTATAACTTGACTATATGTTATAACTTGACTATATGTTATAACTTGACTCTATGTGATAACTTGACTCTATGTTATAACTTTACTATATGTTATAACTTGACTATATGTTATAACTTGACTATATGCTATAACTTGACTATATGTTATAACTTGACTATATGTTATAACTTGACTCTATGTTATAACTTGACTATATGTTATAACTTGACTCTATGTATAACTTGACTATATGTTATAACTTGACTCTATGTTATAACTTGACTATATGTTATAACTTGACTATATGTTATAACTTGACTATATGTTATAACTTGACTCTATGTTATAACTTGACTCTATGTTATAACTTACTCTATGTTATAACTTGACTTATGTTATAACTTGACTATATGTTATAACTTGACTATATGTTATAACTTGACTATATGTTATAACTTGACTATATGTTATAACTTGACTATATGTTATAACTTGACTTATGTTATAACTTGACTATATGTTATAACTTGACTCTATGTTATAACTTGACTCTATGTTATAACTTGACTATATGTTATAACTTGACTATATGTTATAACTTGACTATATGTTATAACTTGACTATATGCTATAACTTGACTCTATGTTATAACTTGACTCTATGTTATAACTTGACTCTATGTTATAACTTGACTCTATGTTATAACTTGACTATATGTTATAACTTGACTCTATGTTATAACTTGACTATATGTTATAACTTAACTATATGCTATAACTTGACTATATGTTGAGGAAGTTGAATCAAGCCAGTGTATTAATTGTTTTTTATATATGTAATTTGTTTTTTCAAGATGCCAGTAAGAAATCGGGTAAACGACTAGTGGGGGATGTAGATTATGAAGAATGTAAAGAAAAAGCCAGTTGGATTACCCCGGTACCAGGAGGGGTGGGGCCAATGACAGTTGCTATGTTACTACAAAATACTGTTGAATCAGCCAAACGTGCGACTGAACTGTCTGGGGTAAGATCCCTTTATTCACCTTTAAATCTATTTTTTATATATTTGTTTATTCTTAAGACTAGACAATATTAGAAGTAATTATCTAATAGGTTTTGAGCACTGTTATCCTCTCTGATAAAAATAAGAAATTTTAAATTTTAAAAGATGTTTGTTTGATATATATTTTATAGGCTGGAGATAAATGGAACTTACAGCCATTAAAACTGACTTTAAAAACACCCGTTCCAAGGTTAGAATTTCAATATATTATTATTTTTATTTTTATAAAACATAGATCAAAAAGGAGACCTGGTTTACATAAAGTGTATGAAATGACAGAGTAAAGATTTGATAAATTGTGTTTTATTTTATATTATAGTGATATTCAAATAGCCCAGGCTCAGACACCAAAAGATATTGACATACTCGCTCGAGAAATCAATCTACACAATGAAGAGGTCGATTTATACGGAAAGAAAAAAGCTAAAGTTTCTCTCAAAGTTTTAGATCGATTAGAAAATCAAAAAAATGGAAAATATGTTGTTGTTACTGGGTAACTATGATTATTTTATTGATGAAGTATTTTTTTTTCATGTTTATATTTACCAAACTTTCAATATTTGTAAAAATTAAATTTAAGCTAACATTATTATTAATCTAAACTTTTGTTATTTCAGAATCACCCCCACTCCACTTGGTGAGGGTAAAAGTACAACAACTATTGGGTTAGCCCAAGCTCTGGGTGGTCAATTAAAAACTAATTGTTTTGCATGTGTTCGTCAACCTTCACAAGGCCCTACTTTCGGTATCAAAGGTGAGGATTTCATTTTGTGCCTTTTGAAGTCATTTTCCTTGTTGTAGGCTATAACCACACTGAGTGTAGAGGTCCTAGTTGTTTTGTAGTCTAGATGTACGTAGTATAATTTAATTCTATTTTACAGGAGGTGCAGCAGGGGGAGGCTACTCTCAAGTCATACCAATGGAAGAATTTAACTTACATCTAACGGGAGATATCCATGCTATAACGGCAGCCAATAATCTACTAGCAGCTGCAATAGAAGCTAGAATGTTCCATGAATCAACCCAGACAGATGAGGCGTTGTATAGTCGGCTGGTTCCAAAGAAAAAAGAAAAAAGAGAATTCTGTCCAATACAGATTTCTAGACTCGAGGTGGTGATTGTCACTTGACGCTACAGTATTCTAAATTTCTATTTATACATCATGATCAGGTGGAACAATAAATTGGCAACAAGCTATACAGCTCTAGGAAAGCAAATAACAGTTGACTATTTAGTAAAGATTTACCTCATTGGTTACTCCACAAGGTTTATTTAATATGAGACATAAGTAACTTGTTTTGAACAGGATGATTGTAATAACTTTGTGTATTGAATTCAGAAACTGGGAATAACCAAGAGAGATCCAAACAGTCTAACGGAGGAAGAAATAAAACAGTTTGTCAGATTAGATATTGATGTTGAAACAATAACTTGGCAGAGAGGTGAATAAACATGATTAAACTATCTTTATAACTATTAAAACTGTATATCTCGCATCTGGTTTGTCTTCAATAAGTAAAAACATATAATAAAGAATTGCAGGGATTCAGATTGGAAAGTTATCAACGCGGTGAAAATATGTTTGTTATAAACGATGACTGTACAGATTATTCCCTCAACATATTGAACAGAAAACAAACAAGATATTTTGTAAATTATTATTTTTATGTAGTTATGGATACCAATGATAGATTTTTAAGACGTATAACGATTGGACAAGGTGCACTAGAGAAAGGTCACACCAGAAAGGTAAATATTTGTAGGTTGTTATATTTTTATTTTGACGTCAGTTTAATAACAAATCATTGCTTTAACATTCTATTTTTTACAAAGATTTTTCATAGTTGACTTATTAACTCTATTGGCTTATTATTAGTAAACACTGCTTTAACCCTGTATCAGTGCCTTCTGTTAGAAAGTAACTTGTTACCTTTTAAATAATGTAACTATGTACTATATATATTATTATTATATTTATATATATTAGACCCAGTTTGATATAACAGTAGCTAGTGAGATAATGTTACTATGTTGTACTATATATATTATTATTATATTTATATATATTAGACCCAGTTTGATATAACAGTAGCTAGTGAGATAATGTTACTATGTTGTACTATATATATTATTATTATATTTATATATATTAGACCCAGTTTGATATAACAGTAACTAGTGAGATAATGTTACTATGTTGTACTATATATATTATTATTATATTTATATATATTAGACCCAGTTTGATATAACAGTAGCTAGTGAGATAATGTTACTATGTACTATATATATTATTATTATATTTATATATATTAGACCCAGTTTGATATAACAGTAGCTAGTGAGATAATGTTACTATGTTGTACTATATATATTATTATTATATTTATATATATTAGACCCAGTTTGATATCACAGTAGCTAGTGAGATAATGTTACTATTTAACTACTATATGATATTATTATTAGTAACATGTTATATACACCGTTCAGTACCTATGTTTGTAGTTACTTGTACTTTTGAGATAATGTTACTATGTTTTACTATATATATTATTATTATATTTATATATATTAGACCCAGTTTGATATACAGTAACAGTGAGAAAAATGTTACTATGTTTACTATATATATTATTATTATATTTATATATATTAGACCCAGTTTGATATAACAGTAACTAGTGAGATAATGTTACTATGTTGTACTATATATATTATTATTATATTTATATATATTAGACCCAGTTTGATATAACAGTAGCTAGTGAGATAATGTTACTATGTTGTACTATATATATTATTATTATATTTATATATATTAGACCCAGTTTGATATAACAGTAGCTAGTGAGATAATGGCTATACTAGCTTTAACTACCAGCCTAAAAGATATGAGAAGTCGTCTAGGTAACATGGTGGTTGCCAGTAGTACAGCCGGTGTCCCAGTTACAGCTGATGATTTGGTGAGTTCTTTTTCTTACTTTTTGAGTGTCTCACTCACTGCAGTTAGTTTGTTTTAAATGGCATCGAATGTAAATATCAATTTGAAATCTCACTTTGATTAGAGATTTATTAGATGTTTATACTTTCATGTTGCTATTGTTGTTACATAAAACAGTGGTGTAAAATTAAAGGGCTACAGATATTGGATATTCTTGATCTTGATGTATATTGACTTGTTGTATTGATATCTTGTTGTATTGATATCTTGTATTGATATCTTGTTGTATTGATATCTTGTTGTATTGATATCTTGTTGTATTGATATCTTGTTGTATTGATATCTTGTTGTATTGATATCTTGTTATTGATATTTTGAATTAATACTTGTGGTATTTAATATTAATTGTTTATCTGGGTATCAGTAGCTTAACATTTAATAATGCCATTAGACCAAATCTCATGCAGACATTGGAGGTATGTTATTTCTTCTTAATATTCAAAAACTACTGCCAATAATAACTACTGCCAATAATAACTACTGCCAACAATAACTACTGCCAACAATAACTACTGCCAATAATAACTACTGCCAACAATAACTACTGCCAATAATAACTACTGCCAACAATAACTACTGCCAACAATAACTACTGCCAATAATAACTACTGCCAACAATAACTACTGCCAATAATAACTACTGCCAACAATAACTACTGCTAATAATAACTACTGCCAACAATAACTACTGCCAATGATAGAATACTGCCAACAATAACTACTGCCAGCAATAACTACTGCCAGCAATAACTACTGCCAACAATAACTACTGCCAATAATAGTTTACTTCCTTGATCTTTAATATAATTTACAAGGACAAGAAGTTATGATGTTTAACTTTCTGATCAGAGTCATGAATACAATATCCTTCCAGATTTTATTATTTCAAAATTGACTGATATAATGAAACAAGATGCTATTCCAAGCTATAAATATTATATTATATTTCAGGGAACTCCAGTGTTTGTTCATGCTGGACCTTTCGCTAACATTGCCCATGGTAACTCTTCAATAATAGCTGATAAAATAGCTTTAAAACTGGTAGGAGAAGATGGTATAGTTGGTAAGTTGTTGTATATTAATTTAGTTTGGGTATAAAAGTCAGTCTGTCTTGCATGTACTGGCCATGGTATCTTAATTTGTTTTAAAGTTTGATCCTATTTTCACTTGCCTGTAAAACTTTCTATAGATTTCTGCCTTTGTCCTCTAATAATAATAAATTCCTTGATTTTTAAAATTATTTATTTACTTTTTGATCAATTTTTATTTGGACCCAAAATATTTTCCTTTTAGTTACGGAGGCAGGTTTTGGAGCTGATATTGGTATGGAGAAATTTTTCAATATAAAATGTCGATATTCTGGTTTGATACCGAACGCAGTGGTATTAGTAGCTACTATCAGAGCGTTAAAGATGCATGGTGGGGGACCAAAAGTTACAGCTGGGGTGCCACTTCCTAAAGAATATATTGAGGAGGTACTGTTTTAATCATTTTTATTTGGTATTGTTTAAATCACTGTGAGTTATAAAAGGTTTATAATTTTTATATTGTTTCAAATTGTTAATTGCCCATTAGGTGCAGTTGACTAGGGCGTAAAACTCCCTCCATTTCATTTCATCTTTCAAACTGTTAGTTTTTGAAAAATTTATCAGAGTAAATGGAATTCAAGCTAATATCAATTAATTCTTCAAGCAGTAAATATTTATGCTTTGTTAAGCTAATGTTTCTCATAATACACTTTGAATTTCAGAATTTAGAACTGGTAGAAAAAGGTTGTAGTAATTTAAATAAACAGATAGAAAATGCCAATAAATTTGGGGTGCCAGTCGTTGTTGCTGTCAATGGATTTGCGTAAGTTTCATCATCTTGAATTTCCTCAGATAATAATCTAGCTTACTGTGTTAATATCTAGTATTGATATAGGAGAGAAAGAGAGACGGACCTAGATTCTGATGAGGCTTTAAGATTCTTCATTTTGAGAGTGATGCACAGCTGGCAGACAAAAAATATTTAGCCATAAGACAAGTAAACTATAACACTGGTCCAGTGTCTGCAGTCAGGATTCATTGAAAGAATTTAGAAAACAAAATGGAACCTAAACTCATTTCTGAAGAATTGTAATTTTTATAGAACTGATACCAAACCCGAGTTAGAATTAGTCCAGAAGATAGCAAAGGCTAATGGAGCGTTTGATGCTGTAATTTGTAACCTGTGGGCAGAGGGGGGACTGGGGGCCACAGATCTAGCCCAGGCTGTTAAACAAGCTAGTCAAAAAGCCAGTGATTTTAAATTCCTCTATGATGTCGAGGTAAGTCTAGGATTTTTAAGAATTATGTCAGAAATCTTGGGTTTAGTTAAAATAATAGTGGAAACATAAATAGCTGCTGTGGTCTCCATTATCTACACCTACTCTTTTCAATGTTTACAAATAGATCAGGAACCTTAAAGCTTAACTTATGATTATTTTATTGTTCCGGTCATCTGATTGGTCAATCACAGAAATTGATTCCAAATTTTGTTTTATTATCAGATAATTGTATTTCTTAAAATCAAGATTTTATTTTAGTTAAGTTAAGGCCCCAGTGTGGCTTATTTTGTTTGTCTAACCGATAGTAAGATGTAAAACTCAATGTTTATATATCTACTGTTATTATAAATATATATTATATCTATTGTTATTATAAATATATATTATATCTATTGTTATTATAAATATATATTATATCTATTGTTATTATTATATCTATTGTTATTATTAAATATATATTATATCTATTGTTATTATAAATATATATTATATCTATTGTTATTATAAATATATATTATATCTATTGTTATTATAAATATATATTATATCTATTGTTATTATTATAAATATTTTTTATTATAAAAAACTATTGTTATTATAAATATATATTATATCTATTTTTTTTTTTTGTTATTATAAATATATATTATATCTATTGTTATTATTATATCTATTGTTATTATAAATATATATTATATCTATTGTTATTATAAATATATATTATATCTATTGTTATTATTATTTTTCTATTGTTATTATAAATATATATTATATCTATTGTTATTATTATTTTTCTATTGTTATTATAAATATATATTATATCTATTGTTATTATTATTTTTCTATTGTTATTATAAATATATATTATATCTATTGTTATTACTATATCTATTGTTATTATAAATATATATTATATCTATTGTTATTATAAATATATATTATATCTATTGTTATTATTATAAATATATATTATAGCTACCAGTAGAAGAAAAAATAGAAATTATAGCTAAAGAAATTTACGGTGCTGATGGAATAGAATTATCACCGGAAGCACAGGCTCAGATCGATAGATACAAGAAACAGGTAAAAATTTATCAAATCTTCTTGTTTATCATTAAAATTGATGTTATTTATCAACAAGTGTGACGTAGTAACAGTGAATATTATAAAGTCAGATACAGTGCTTGCTATGGCACCAGGTTTATTTTTAACCTCGAGAAGAAAAAGAGATGGTTTGAGTGTACTTGTAGATATTTATCTAAATCTTTGTAAAACATGTTTTAATGTTGTGTTGTAGGGTTTCAATGACCTACCAATCTGTATGGCTAAAACACATCTATCACTATCACATAAACCGGAGTTAAAAGGGGCCCCTACAGGTTTTGTTTTACCAATACGAGAGGCGAGGGCTAGTATCGGAGCTGGATTTATTTATCCTCTGATTGGAACAGTAAGTATTTATTATGTTGTAGCCATTTTGTTTATTTTGGTTATCTGGATTCCTTGATGCTGCCCCAAACTAACGTATTTTAATTTACCTCACTTTAAATTTAGATAAATATTTCCAATCGATTTAAATGTTCTACAACTCCAATAAGGCTTTCAGTTGCACATATAGAAATAATGTTTGTTGTGATCTTCATATTGTTTTTTTATCTCCCTTGACACAGTAAATTATCTCCCTTATCTGTATATATTATAATCTATTTCAGATGAGTACTATGCCTGGGTTACCAACACGACCCTGTTTCTATGATATAGATATTGACCCAGTAACAGAAGAGATTGTTGGTTTATCTTAACTCTGGTTGAAAATCAGGTGGAAGTTAGTGTGTAGTTCGGATGTTGTTTTTGACGACATTGAAGCTAAATGTATAGGATCATAGATCCAAAAATATTTCCATTGCAACTTGTGAATGTATAAGACAAAATGAAGCAGTTATTGAAATAATACAAGTCAAACTTATATTATATTTAACACTATTTTAACTGTTTAGAATGTGTATAAACTGCTTCAATTGTTGATAAACTTGTATATATATTCTTATTAAGGAAAGTACACACTAATTTCCAGACTAACCAAACACCTTCTATCTACAGCTATATGGTATCTTCATGACTATAAAGTCGTATATTTTATTTTATATTAACTTCTTATCAATAATCTGATTATAATATAGCTCGAGATATTATATTTTGTTTATTTCCATTGGGTTGTCTCAGTGATTCTAAACCTAACAGTACTGTAAAAACTGACGATTCTCTGGATAGAATGATATTTAATTTAGACCTATTCTGTCCTAGAACAACTGAATATCATATATCAACAGCCCTGTATCCTAGCAGAATATCTCTCAATCAGCTTTTATTTAACACAACCCTAGGATAGTGAACATACCTTCTACACAAAGTTGTTAGACCAAATCGACTCTAGATATTTTATTTAGTTTTAATTTAATTATATCTAATGAATATCAAACCAAATAAAATATCTACAGCTCTATTTCAATCATATTCTTTGAGTTTATCAAAGTTGCAAGGTGCCATAATTACCCATTAAAATAACTGTTAAAATTTGAGAATATTATTTCACCAAAATTCAAACATTACCTTATTAATTCATAATTTAGTTTATAATTATATCTAATCTTCATTCTATTATCATTATTCCAATAATTCCGTTGTCTCATCAGTTCCAAGCTCATCATGACAGTATTTAATTATTAATTATTTAACATAATAATAATCAGTCAGTATAATTTTATAATCCTGGTTTTATTGCTGATCTTTTTGTTCATGTTTCTATAAAATAAAACCTATTTTAATCAGAATATTTGTACTTATTTTGGAGATTCCACATAACTGAAGTCTATATAATAATAAGTGTAATTTGGTTTGAGCTATTTTATAATTTACGTACAACCAATGATTGTCCTTTGGAATGTGAATCTGTCAGCTGTTTCAACAGTCTAGTATCTATTATAACAGTCTAGCTAGGTCAGTATCTATTATAACAGTCTAGCTAGGTCAGTATCTATTATAACAGTCTAGCTAGGTCAGTATCTATTATAACAATCTAGCTAGGTCAGTATCTATTATACTAGTCTAGCTAGGTCAGTATCTATTATAACAGTCTAGCTAGGTCAGTATCTATTATAACAGTCTAGCTAGGTCAGTATCTATTATAACAGTCTAGCTAGGTCAGTATCTTTTATAATAGTCTAGCTAGGTCAGTATCTATTATAACAGTCTAGCTAGGTCAGTGTCTATTATTACAGTCTAGCTAGGTCAGTATCTATTATAACAGTCTAGCTAGGTCAGTATCTATTATAACAGTCTAGCTAGGTCAGTATCTATTATAACAGTCTAGCTAGGTCAGTATCTATTATATCAGTCTAGCTAGGTCAGTATCTATTATAACAGTCTAGCTAGGTCAGTATCTATTATAACAGTCTAGCTAGGTCAGTATCTATTATAACAGTCTAGCTAGGTCAGTGTATATTATAACAGTCTAGCTAGATCAGTGTATATTATAACAGTCTAGCTAGGTCAGTGTATATTATAACAGTCTAGCTAGGTCAGTGTATATTATAACAGTCTAGCTAGATCAGTATCTATTTTAACAGTCTAGCTAGATCAGTGTATATTATAACAATCTAGCTAGGTCAGTATCTATTATAACAGTCTAGCTAGGTCAGTGTATATTATAACAGTCTAGCTAGGTCAGTATCTATTATAACAGTCTAGCTAGGTCAGTGTATATTATAACAGTCTAGCTAGGTCAGTATCTATTATAACAGTCTAGCTAGGTCAGTATCTATTATAACAATCTAGCTAGGTCAGTATCTATTATACCAGTCTAGCTAGGTCAGTATCTATTATAACAGTCTAGCTAGGTCAGTGTCTATTATAACAGTCTAGCTAGGTCAGTATCTATTATAACAGTCTAGCTAGGTCAGTATCTATTATAACAGTCTAGCTAGGTCAGTATCTATTATAACAGTCTAGCTAGGTCAGTGTCTATTATTACAGTCTAGCTAGGTCAGTATCTATTATAACAGTCTAGCTAGGTCAGTATCTATTATAACAGTCTAGCTAGGTCAGTATCTATTATAACAGTCTAGCTAGGTCAGTATCTATTATATCAGTCTAGCTAGGTCAGTATCTATTATAACAGTCTAGCTAGGTCAGTATCTATTATAACAGTCTAGCTAGGTCAGTATCTATTATAACAGTCTAGCTAGGTCAGTGTATATTATAACAGTCTAGCTAGATCAGTGTATATTATAACAGTCTAGCTAGGTCAGTGTATATTATAACAGTCTAGCTAGGTCAGTGTATATTATAACAGTCTAGCTAGATCAGTATCTATTATAACAGTCTAGCTAGGTCAGTGTCTATTATAACAGTCTAGCTAGGTCAGTATCTATTATAACAGTCTAGCTAGGTCAGTATCTATTATAATAGTCTAGCTAGGTCAGTATCTATTATAACAGTCTAGCTAGGTCAGTGTATATTATAACAATCTAGCTAGGTCAGTATCTATTATAACAGTCTAGCTAGGTCAGTGTATATTATAACAGTCTAGCTAGGTTACTATCTATTATAACAGTCTAGCTAGGTCAGTATCTATTATAACAGTCTAGCTAGGTCAGTATCTATTATAACAGTCTAGCTAGGTCAGTGTATATTATAACAATCTAGCTAGGTCAGTATCTATTATAACAGTCTAGCTAGGTCAGTGTATATTATAGCAGTCTAGCTAGGTCAGTATCTATTATAACAGTCTAGCTAGGTCAGTGTATATTATAACAGTCTAGCTAGGTCAGTATCTATTATAACAGTCTAGCTAGGTCAGTATCTATTATAACAGTCTAGCTAGGTCAATGTATATTATAACAGTCTAGCTAGATCAGTGTATATTATAACAATCTAGCTAGGTCAGTATCTATTATAACAGTCTAGCTAGGTCAGTGTATATTATAACAGTCTAGCTAGGTCAGTATCTATTATAACAGTCTAGCTAGGTCAGTGTATATTATAACAGTCTAGCTAGATCAGTGTATATTATAACAGTCTAGCTAGGTCAGTGTATATTATAACAGTCTAGCTAGGTCAGTATCTATTATAACAGTCTAGCTAGGTCAGTGTATATTATAACAGTCTAGCTAGGTCAGTGTATATTATAACAATCTAGCTAGGTCAGTGTCTATTATAACAGTCTAGCTAGGTCAGTATCTATTATTACAGTCTAGCTAGGTCAGTATCTATTATTACAGTCTAGCTAGGTCAGTATCTATTATAACAGTCTAGCTAGGTCAGTGTCTATTATAACAGTCTAGCTAGGTCAGTATCTATTATATCAGTCTAGCTAGGTCAGTATCAATTATAACAGTCTAGCTAGATCAGTGTCTATTATAACAGTCTAGCTAGGTCAGTGTCTATTATATCAGTCTAGCTAGGTCAGTATCTATTATAACAGTCTAGCTAGGTCAGTATCTATTATAACAGTCTAGCTAGGTCAGTATCTATTATACCAGTCTAGCTAGGTCAGTATCTATTATAACAGTCTAGCTAGGTCAGTATCTATTATAACAGTCTAGCTAGATCAGTGTCTATTATAATAGTCTAGCTAGGTCAGTATCTATTATAACAATCTAGCTAGGTCAGTATCTATTATAACAGTCTAGCTAGGTCAGTATCTATTATAACAGTCTAGCTAGGTCAGTATCTATTATACCAGTCTAGCTAGGTCAGTGTCTATTATAACAGTCTAGCTAGATCAGTGTCTATTATAACAATCTAGCTAGGTCAGTGTCTATTATAACAATCTAGCTAGGTCAGTATCTATTATAACAGTCTAGCTAGGTCAGTATTGTAACAGTCTAGCTAGGTCAGTATCTATTATAACAGTCTAGCTAGGTCAGTATCTATTATAACAGTCTAGCTAGGTCAGTATCTATTATAACAGTCTAGCTAGGTCAGTATCTATTATAACAGTCTAGCTAGGTCAGTATCTATTATAACAGTCTAGCTAGGTCAGTATCTATTATAACAATCTAGCTAGGTCAGTGTCTATTATAACAGTCTAGCTAGGTCAGTGTCTATTATTACAGTCTAGCTAGGTCAGTATCTATTATAACAGTCTAGCTAGGTCAGTATCTATTATAACAGTCTAGCTAGATCAGTGTCTATTATGATAGTCTAGCTAGGTCAGTATCTATTATAACAGTCTAGCTAGGTCAGTATCTATTATAACAGTCTAGCTAGGTCAGTATCTATTATAACAGTCTAGCTAGGTCAGTGTCTATTATAACAGTCTAGCTAGGTCAGTATCTATTATAACAGTCTAGCTAGCTCAGTATCTATTATAACAGTCTAGCTAGGTCAGTATCTATTATAACAGTCTAGCTAGGTCAGTATCTATTATAACAGTCTAGCTAGGTCAGTATCTATTATAACAGTCTAGCTAGGTCAGTATCTATTATAACAGTCTAGCTAGGTCAGTGTCTATTATAACAGTCTAGCTAGGTCAGTGTCTATTATAACAGTCTAGCTAGGTCAGTGTCTATTATAACAGTCTAGCTAGGTTACTGTCTATTATAACAGTCTAGCTAGGTCAGTATCTATTATAACAGTCTAGCTAGGTCAGTATCTATTATAACAGTCTAGCTAGGTCAGTATCTATTATAACAGTCTAGCTAGATCAGTGTCTATTATAATAGTCTAGCTAGGTCAGTGTCTATTATAACAGTCTAGCTAGGTCAGTATCTATTATAACAGTCTAGCTAGGTCGGTATCTATTATAACAGTCTAGCTAGGTCGGTATCTATTATAACAATCTAGCTAGGTCAGTATCTATTATATCAGTCTAGCTAGGTCAGTATCTATTATAACAGTCTAGCTAGGTCAGTATCTATTATAACAGTCTAGCTAGGTCAGTATCTATTATAACAGTCTAGCTAGGTCAGTATCTATTATAACAGTCTAGCTAGGTCAGTATCTATTATAACAGTCTAGCTAGGTCAGTATCTATTATTACAGTCTAGCTAGGTCAGTGTCTATTATAACAGTCTAGCTAGGTTACTGTCTATTATAACAGTCTAGCTAGATCAGTGTCTATTATAATAGTCTAGCTAGGTCAGTATCTATTATAACAATCTAGCTAGGTCAGTGTCTATTATAACAGTCTAGCTAGGTCAGTATCTATTATAACAATCTAGCTAGGTCAGTATCTATTATAACAGTCTTGCTAGGTCAGTATCTATTATTACAGTCTTGCTAATCAGTATCTATTATAACAATCTAGCTAGGTCAGTATCTATTATTACAGTCTAGCTAGGTCAGTATCTATTATTACAGTCTAGCTAGGTCAGTATCTATTATAACAGTCTAGCTAGGTCAGTATCTATTATACCAGTCTAGCTAGGTCAGTATCTATTATAACAGTCTAGCTAGATCAGTATCTATTATAACAATCTAGCTAGGTCAGTATCTATTATAACAGTCTAGCTAGGTCAGTATCTATTATAACAGTCTAGCTAGGTCAGTATCTATTATAACAATCTAGCTAGGTCAGTATCTATTATATCAGTCTAGCTAGGTCAGTATCGATTATAACAATCTAGCTAGGTCAGTATCTATTATAACAATCTAGCTAGGTCATTGTCTATTATAATAGTCTAGCTAGGTCAGTATCTATTATAACAGTCTAGCTAGGTCAGTATCTATTATAACAGTCTAGCTAGGTCAGTATCTATTATAACAGTCTAGCTAGGTCAGTATCTATTATTACAGTCTAGCTAGGTCAGTATCTATTATATCAGTCTAGCTAGGTCAGTATCTATTATAACAGTCTAGCTAGGTCAGTATCTATTATATCAGTCTAGCTAGGTCAGTATCTATTATAACTGTCTAGCTAGGTCAGTATCTATTATAACAGTCTAGCTAGATCAGTGTCTATTATATCAGTCTAGCTAGGTCAGTATCTATTATAACAGTCTAGCTAGGTCAGTATCTATTATAACAGTCTTGCTAGGTCAGTATCTATTATAACAGTCTAGCTAGGTCAGTATCTATTATAACAATCTAGCTAGGTCAGTATCTATTATATCAGTCTAGCTAGGTCAGTGTCTATTATAACAGTCTAGCTAGGTCAGTATCTATTATATCAGTCTAGCTAGGTCAGTGTATATTATAACAGTCTAGCTAGGTTACTGTCTATTATAACAGTCTAGCTAGGTCAGTATCTATTATAACAGTCTAGCTAGGTCAGTATCTATTATAACAGTCTAGCTAGGTCAGTGTATATTATAACAGTCTAGCTAGGTCAGTATCTATTATAACAGTCTAGCTAGGTCAGTATCTATTATAACAGTCTAGCTAGGTCAGTATCTATTATAACAGTCTTGCTAGGTCAGTATCTATTATACCAGTCTAGCTAGGTCAGTATCTATTATATCAGTCTAGCTAGGTCAGTATCTATTATATCAGTCTAGCTAGGTCAGTATCTATTATATCAATCTAGCTAGGTCAGTATCTATTTTATCAGTCTAGCTAGGTCAGTATCTATTATATCAGTCTAGCTAGGTCAGTATCTTTTATCACAGTCTAGCTAGGTAAGTATCTATTATCACAGTCTAGCTAGGTCAGTATCTATTATAACAGTCTAGCTAGGTCATTGTCTATTATATCAGTCTAGCTAGGTCAGTATCTATTATCACAGTCTAGCTAGGTCAGTATCTATTATAACAGTCTAGCTAGATCAGTATCTATTATAACAATCTAGCTAGGTCAGTATCTATTATAACAGTCTAGCTAGGTCAGTATCTATTATAACAGTCTAGCTAGGTCAGTATCTATTATAACAGTCTAGCTAGGTCAGTGTCTATTATAACAGTCTAGCTAGGTCAGTATCTATTATAACAGTCTAGCTAGGTCAGTATCTATTATAACAATCTAGCTAGGTCAGTATCTATTATATCAGTCTAGCTAGGTCAGTGTCTATTATAACAGTCTAGCTAGGTCAGTATCTATTATATCAGTCTAGCTAGGTCAGTATCTATTATAACAGTCTAGCTAGGTCAGTATCTATTATAACAGTCTAGCTAGGTCAGTATCTATTATAACAGTCTAGCTAGGTCAGTATCTATTATATCAGTCTAGCTAGGTCAGTGTCTATTATAACAGTCTAGCTAGGTCAGTGTCTATTATAACAATCTAGCTAGGTCAGTGTCTATTATAACAGTCTAGCTAGGTCAGTGTCTATTATAACAGTCTAGCTAGGTCAGTATCTATTATATCAGTCTAGCTAGGTCAGTATCTATTATAACAATCTAGCTAGGTCAGTATCTATTATAACAATCTAGCTAGGTCAGTGTCTATTATAACAATCTAGCTAGGTCAGTATCTATTATATCAGTCTAGCTAGGTCAGTATCTATTATAACAGTCTAGCTAGGTCAGTATCTATTATAACAGTCTAGCTAGGTCAGTATCTATTATACCAGTCTAGCTAGGTCAGTATCTATTATAACAGTCTAGCTAGGTCAGTATCTATTATAACAATCTAGCTAGGTCAGTATCTATTATAACAGTCTAGCTAGGTCAGTATCTATTATAACAGTCTAGCTAGGTCAGTATCTATTATAACAATCTAGCTAGGTCAGTATCTATTATAACAGTCTAGCTAGGTCAGTATCTATTATAACAGTCTAGCTAGGTCAGTATCTATTATAACAGTCTTGCTAGGTCAGTATCTATTATAACAATCTAGCTAGGTCAGTATCTATTATAACAGTCTAGCTAGGTCAGTATCTATTATAACAATCTAGCTAGGTCAGTATCTATTATACCAGTCTAGCTTGGTCAGTATCTATTATAACAATCTAGCTAGGTCAGTATCTATTATATCAGTCTAGCTAGGTCAGTGTCTATTATAACAATCTAGCTAGGTCAGTATCTATTATAACAGTCTAGCTAGGTCAGTATCTATTATAACAATCTAGCTAGGTCAGTATCTATTATACCAGTCTAGCTAGGTCAGTGTCTATTATACCAGTCTAGCTAGGTCAGTGTAAACTTTCTATCTGAAGGTTTGTAAGAATTTCATTGACTTGTTACATCTTTCTCACAAGTTAACACCATACAGTTAAATATTTAGAAAATTTCACTTTAAAGTGACAGTGTGTCAGTATAAACAGTGGCGACCTCGAATAGTCTGGGACAAGTCTGATATGTAAACACAAAAGATGGATAAGGACTTGGTGGGAGATGAGGGTAGATGCACACTGGGTGGGGACGAGACACTCATTGAACAAACCGTACAGCCAGTTGGATTGTCGTCGTCAAGACGATATGGTGGGGTTTAAATTTCCTTAAGCGGGTAATAAACCCAGATTCCACGGACAGTGTTTCCGATCGGCGCCATCACCAATCGTTCTGAAATAAATTTGATAATAACTCTGATATAGATTTTATTTTAACCGGGATTTAACCTTGCAAACTTTGATGTAAACCGCCCGGTCGGAAACAAGAAGTAATAGGTTTCCATCGATTTCTCAGAAAATATTTCTGCTGTAAATTTGACAGAAAGTGATGTTAATTGTAGGTAATTGGGTTCATCAATCTCCGACCACTTAAATAGTTGTCAGTATTCTTGTTGTCTGTGGTATTAAAGTGGGTGTATGTCAGTTTGGTAAAATCCGTCATTAATTCACTCAACTGTTGACAAGTATAATAACAGTTTGGAACATGAAATCTATATTATTGACCAATCCTTAGTTTGCTTTATTATTGTAAAACCTTGTTGAACATTGTAATATTTTACTAGGGGTCGACTGTTTCTACAAACTGATCTATAATTCAAACCCTAACACGTCATACTAGAAATATTCTGCTGGCGATTTTCGAGATTTAAATAATGGTTTATTCTTTTATTGATGGAACAGGCTTTTTAACTTAAAATTGAAACAATAAAGATGAAAAACTCATGGTGTATAACCATAAGACGTAAAACTCCCATCAAAAAATCCAAAGCGTCCTTTTTCCGCAATTTATTTCATTTCATTTGTCCAATAAAATTTACTGTTTATTTATATTTTATTGGTCGTATACAAACTTATAGATAGTCAGAATAAGACCCGGGAAGTTTATTCAATCTTGCCCTTCCCACGCCTCAAACTCTCACTTTTACCATGTGATAAAATTAAAATTGAAGTCTGACAAGAAGCGAGTGTGAGAACGAGAGAATAATTGACAGACATTAAATAAAAGACTAATAGATTATACTTAGTGGAGGTTCACTGATATATCTCATTGGCTATAGGCAGTGGTGCTGCTAGATGAATGGGGATAAAAACCCATCGCTGGGGATAGGGTGGGTTTGCAGGTTGATTCTGGGGCTCTGGGGCTGTCAGATATGTCACTGTTTGTCGAGAAAGTCGAGGGAAATTAAGTATATATTGATATTTAAGTATTGATAATAAACCCAGGTTTAAGCCTAGTAAAAGATAATGGTATAATAATGACAACTTGATGCAAGTTTTATTCTGAATAAATCAATAATACAGCGCCGGGAAAACAAATTGATGGAATATTTCAATATAATTCAAGGAAGTATTTATACACGTGATATTTCCCAAGATTTATCCACGAAGCATGTGTTAATGTGCTAATCTTGTTAGATTTAAGTTTTTGCTGTTAGAGAACTGGGGTGGCTCTTCATTTTCTTACCCAAGCAACAGTCCCCGTCCCATATACTAAGATTCTGAGAAAGTTGGAACGCATAAACCCATTCCACTCATCTCAATACGATTCAGATCGGGTAGAAATCTTGCTAAGATCCATATTTATAAACATTTTAATGTTGCGCCTTACTTTAACAAATTCAAACAATAATATTTTATCATTGAATTCTCAAACACAAAATATAAAACGTGTAAAAGCATTGCATACAAACAGTTTGAATTCGGTTAAAACGTCTGAATCGATTGAACATATTTTACAGAAACATAATTCGACCTTTAAAATATAAAAATTTGACCTTGAAAAGTTGAGCCGAGTTCTTAAAGTCGATAATTTGTCAACTAAACAAAGTTAAAGCGAGTTGTAATTCTTAAAATTGTTGAAACAAGCGTTATGTAATCTGACATGCTCGCCGTGCAGTTGAAATGGTAAATTAATTTTGCAGGCATCGCGTGTGCACGTCTGCTCTCGAGTTATCACGTGACTGTGAGTTGCTGTCAGAGGACGCGCGTTTGAACATTCAATATTACACGACTAGTAGTGAGACAGTGAGTTATAATAGCTGGTTAGTTAGAAACAGGATAGACTTGGGTTTATTGAAACAAAAGAAGGATATTTCAACATTTAACAGATTTATTTCAATATTTTCAACACAGAGTCGGTGAGTTTTTCAACAACTTTATATCTTATCATTCAAGTTTTTTGTTTGTTATCGACATTTTCAAATGAAGAAGACAAACAATGAGTGAAATATAATCCAGGGTAATTTTTCATCTGTCATAATTGAATTGTTTACTAACCTATAATTTAGTGATTAAACAGACAGATGGTTCTGATTTCAGCAATTCTTTGTTTCAAGTTTTAGTTTTATCTATTTTTAAGTTTTATGATAAAATATAGCCCCTCACCCTGTGTAATCAGAATAGAAGTAATACTGATATAATTTGTAACAATCCCAACACTAAACTTAGTTTGTTTTTTTTGGTCCATTTGTAATTATTTTCCTGTGTTTTGAATTTTGTGATCAGAACTGAAAGTTAATTGACTGAATTAGCCAGTCATGTCTGATTAAAGATAATATATATCAATATATCTTACAATATTAGTATCATAACTTTGTTAAAACATTTATATTGTGTAACCATACACTAGAAATACAACTGAATTGACTGTATTAGCCAGCCATGTCTGATTGTGGTGTATAAATGCCTTTTTCATTGACTAATTGAAATTAAGAGCTGTCTTGTGGTAGAATCTGGCTTACATGATGAGGCTATATCTAAGTGTATAGCTAGTAAAACTGTGATGGTTTAACAGCTATGTCCAGGTTTTAGATCTAGTGATTAAACTTCTCTACTACAGGAACATGTTGATATAAAATTGATAACGAAATATTGAAAATGAAACATTGATAATGAAACTGCTAAGATTGAGTTTATCACTGAGATTTTCCTATTGTACTTGAAGTTTTTCATTCAATGTTTACTTTGTTTTTCACTTCTCAATCTTTCTTATGGAAGTCCATTGTATTTTTAAACTTTAAAACTGTTTAAACTTGAAGGTATTTTTCAGGAACTGATTAGTTTTTTGGACTGAAATCAAAGTAAAACCAAAATTGAAAATCTGTTGACAGATGGATGTTTATTTTATGAATTGTGTTCAAATAATATTTGATTTATTTAATTTTTAATATATCAAAGATTAAAATCTGTCAGAGCCTAGATTATTTCTTTTGTTGGTTTTTAAACATAGATTACGCTGCATTCAATCACAACACAAAACCCTCCAATTTTCTACCAACAGATGTTTTCAATAAGCTTAATTCAACAAATATAGTTTTTATAATGTTATTTTTGTCTGCATCGCAAGAAATGTTGAAACTTGGCCGTTATCCAATCAAAAGTTCTCACTTTGAATTCTAGATCTTATTGAAGTGCATTTCCATCCTAGAATATATTATGAGGTAAATATCATTTGGTACAAATTGACAAGCAAATACAACATGGAGTAAAACACTAGTCAGAAGGTCTGTTTTTATAATTTGTGTGAGTCACTGTTGTAGAATAGAATTTAACATTGATAATGTAATTTGTTGAAACATTGTGTAGATACTATAAGAAGTATTGTAACTTCTGATGATAATGTAATTTGTTGAAACATTGTGTAGATACTATAAAAAGTATTGTAACTTCTGATGGTAATGTGATTTTTTTTTGAACAATTTCGTCTGAAGAAAGTTTGATTATTGTCAATCCATGCTAATTGTAGTTTTAAGTTTGTCACATCAGCATCTCTTTAAGAGAGTCCACATAGCTATTAATGTTTATGTTCTAAATTTGGGGAATTTGACATTGTTTCAGAGAGTCCACATACATTGTATTTTAGTTGTAAATATTGAAATCTCAGTAGAGAATGTTGGTATTGAAACTTGAGCTGGGTACATGTCAAAGCTCCCTATGTGATCATTAAACCAACTGGTATTAATTACAAGACTAATTAAAATCAGTTGTGATTAATTAAAACAGTAGTTAGTTATGTCATCACTATAACACTGTAACTTTATTATACTGACATGAAGTTAGACCAGAAGGTATAGACCAGTCTAAACTGTCATGGTGCCATGGTCACAGTCTGTTGATTTATTCCTGGAGACAGAGATCTGAGATGATCTGTGTGTCATTTCGTCAGGTTGCCATGGTTTGACAGGTTGACAGTTTGACAGGTTGACAGTTTTATCTTTGTAAAACCTAGAAGGCTAGAAGTAGTATATCTTGTGTTTAGAAACGTAGTATGTAATAAACCTAGTAGGCTAGAAGTGGCACAGTGGTATATCCAAAGTTTGACAATTATTTCTGGAAAAATGGAGCAGATTCTTCTAGAATGCTGCCTTTTGTTTTACAGTTTGTCTAGTGTGGAAATAGGGTTCTTTTGACTCTTTTTAGGAAATCCTGCCATTAATTGATTCAGGCATTTCTGCAGTCTTTATGGTTCTTGTCTGTTACAATGTACATCAATCAATCTTCAAGTAAGGGCTGGCTCACTCCTGGACATCACCCCTGGACATCACACTCTAGGCTTGACTAATCTTCTTAAATAACCATTTCCTACCAGCTTCAAACACATTCCAGTAATGTCTTATCACCGCCAATTATATCCACCAACAGTTGTAGTGTTATTTTATATTCACCTATCAGAATACATGTAGAGAGGGACTAGTGAGAGGTGTACACATGTTGACGCATGTTATCATACATGTATGTGCACTGAATGAACTAATCGTAATGATTTTAAAAAGGTAGAAAGAATTATTTTGAAGATAATATTATTTTAGTTTGAGTGATCTGTGGCTTGATATCTGGAACATGGTAACTTTGTGATATTTATAAATATACAATATTTGGATCTATGTGTTATGATGATAGTAAAATAGACTTGAAATTTACAAACTTTCAAACAATACAGCTCTTGGTCTTTAAAACTAATTTGATCTGAATGCAACTAAAACTTCCTAATCATTAAACCCAACTTTCCTTGTAAACATAATTATTTTTCTGATAAATGAAATCACATGGTGTTTTGTGAAACTGACAATGTTAATAGATGTCAAAATGTTTTACACAAGACATCAAAGGGTTTATTTGGTAGTTGCGCACTAATTTAATGAGGTGATTCTTACTCCTTCTACAAACAGTTCCCTCCCTTTAATCTTCAAAAAGGAGGTAGAAAAGGCTTATAATAAACTACATGTATCGTTATAATTATTTTTTTCATCTAACCGTATCTCATTTCAAAATTAAAATCTGACACTCAGTTTGTCTACAATCTAGCCTTGAGATAGTTTGATTACTATAACCATTTAAACAAAGTTTTTTACCTCAAAAACTTTTTAAAATTATTTTAATTTATCTGACATTTTAAGATTGGGTGGTAATTGTTGGAGAATATTTGCTTTATTGAAAGAAAGTGCCAATCGTTATGGCATATTTCGATTAAGAACATAATGATTGTTACGAAGTTTGATTTCTATCATTCAATACCAAGGCAAGAATTCACATTTTTCAGCCATTGACTATAGGCCTACATCTCTTAATGAAAGATAAATAATGTTAGTTGAAAAACTCAGTCCAAAAAAAGCAAAAACTGGTTAATGAAATAGGCTGAACCCCCCTCTAGGTTTTCCTACTGTGACTGTAGCCACCCTATCAAGTGGTATATTAACCCCTAGTTGTGTCCAAGTGTCAAGTTAAATTAACCCTATTATTATATTACAATGTTAAATTAACCCTATTCTAGTTCTGTATCTTCTTAACATCTGACTAATTAAACTGAACTTTCTAGTCAGTAGTCAGTCCCTAACAGTGGGTGTAATAATCCACCATACCTTGTTTATAGAAGAGTCCCCCTTCTTAGATCAATTGTGACTTTTTCACTTTTAGTTATTTATCTAACAATTCTTATCAAATCTTCATGTTAGCAAATTTGATGTAAAGGTTTGAAAAAATCTCTCAAATATTGTTTATGAAGAGTGGATGAAGGGCAGTTTATACCCACCATTAACTGGTGCCCCCAGGGTTAAATTGATGGTCACTTGAGTAAATCTGGTCAATGACAGGAGATACAATTATCTTGTTGTATTAAGAGTTATTGCCCTTGTTAATATTCTATACATGATGTTAGTAATGATAATAATAATGATGATGATTTGTCATTGTAAAATAACATGCTGACTAAGTAGCTGACTTGGCATAATTAATCTTAGTAAATTAATTAGGCTATTGTTGTAAGGGTTAAATTAAATTTGATGATGAATAATTTAGTGGTAATAATGACTAGTTTTGAAGTAAAATATCACGAGGAGTAGACCAGTATGATAGTCTAGTATGAAACGCTTTGTAATCAATTGGAAGTAAAATATCACGAGGAGTAGACCAGTATGAAACGCTTTGTAATCAATTGGAAGTAAAATATCACGAGGAGTAGACCAGTATGAAACGCTTTGTAATCAATTAGCACAGTTTGGTGTTAACACATTCTGACATCACGCTATTTATTTATTTTAATTAGTCACTTCTGAGTATCATTGTTCTAACCCTCAATAATTACCTTACATTATAAACAATGTGGACTCTCTGAAAGTGATGTGTAGTTGACAAACCAAGTCAAAGTGGAATCAATTTTGCTTCATGCAGAAAGCTCAGATTCCTGTTAGTTATTTGTGAGAACTGAAAAATAACTTATCAATGACAAGTTTAAATATCAATAAGAATTTAAAGCTTATTTGTTGATATTGCATCTTGGCTGCTGTAGAATCACCCCCCCCCTCTCTTTCTCCAAAATGGCACAAATAGAAGCTATAACTGTCTTTGATACACATACAAGACCTGGCACAAGCAGTTTAAAATGAACCTCTGATGAAAATCTAGATATTATCAAATAAAAAGAAGCAAGTTGTCATGATAATGAAATATATAATGAGAGATTTGACCTTTGATCTGACATTTTATTTTTTCATATTGAATAACACTTCTAATCATATTAACTTGCCATGTGTAGCTCTTATTAGGTGTTAAAATACTCCTGAAATTACTCTATAATAATTTACTATGTGAACTCTATAAAAGTGCTAAGTTCATAACTGCAAACTTCAATATTTTATGGATTTTTAAAAACATTTGGTTTTTCAATAAAAAGAAAATGACTATGGATTTGGTTGAAGATATTTAAATCTCCCAACTCTGAATAATGCTGACTGTGGATTCAAAATTTATTTAACCCTCAAGTCAAATCCATCTATTGATTAGGGTCACTTCAAATTACTGCAAACTGAGCTATTCCATTGAGACCAAAACCAAAAGACAGATATATTGACATTGACTGTCACGAACACTTGGTAGAAATATCAACCAGTGATTATAAGTTATGTTGTCTGGTAAACCAACTGTAGTCTCTGTCATTTAGACGTATTGAATTAGTTCAGTTATTTAAAATGTTTGAATAATTCAGGGATTGTTTTGAAATTATTAAAATAATAAAACCTTGATACTGACATAGCTACAAATATAATAGTCCATATTTCACAGGTCGACCTGATTGTTCTAGGTTTATATAGCTACAAATATAATAGTCCATATTCCACAGGTCGACCTGATTGTTCTAGGTTTATATAGCTACAAATATAATAGTCCATATTCCACAGGTCGACCTGATTGTTCTAGGTTTATATAGGTACAAATATAATAGTCAATATTCCACAGGTCGACCTGATTGTTCTAGGTTTATATAGCTACAAATATAATAGTCCATATTTCACAGGTCGACCTGATTGTTCTAGGTTTATATAGCTACAAATATAATAGTCCATATTTCACAGGTCGACCTGATTGTTCTAGGTTTATATAGCTACAAATATAATAGTCCATATTCCACAGGTCGACCTGATTGTTCTAGGTTTATATAGCTACAAATATAATAGTCAATATTTCACAGGTCGACCTGATTGTTCTAGGTTTATATAGCTACAAATATAATAGTCCATATTCTACAGGTCGACCTGATTGTTCTAGGTTTATATAGCTACAAATATAATAGTCCATATTACACAGGTCGACCTGATTGTTCTAGGTTTATATAGCTACAAATATAATAGTCCATATTCACAGGTCGACCTGATTGTTCTAGGTTTATATAGCTACAAATATAATAGTCCATATTCCACAGGTCGACCTGATTGTTCTAGGTTTATATAGCTACAAATATAATAGTCCATATTCCACAGGTCGACCTGATTGTTCTAGGTTTATATAGCTACAAATATAATAGTCCATACTCCACAGGTCGAAATGATTGTCTAGGTTTATATAGCTACAAATATAGGTCGACCTGATTGTTCTAGGTTTATATAGCTACAAATATAATAGTCCATATTCCACAGGTCGACCTGATTGTTCTAGGTTTATATAGCTACAAATATAGGTCGACCTGATTGTTCTAGGTTTATATAGCTACAAATATAATAGTCCATACTCCACAGGTCGACCTGATTGTTCTAGGTTTATATAGCTACAAATATAATAGTCCATATTCTACAGGTCGACCTGATTGTTCTAGGTTTATATAGCTACAAATATAATAGTCCATATTCCACAGGTCGACCTGATTGTTCTAGGTTTATATAGCTACAAATATAATAGTCCATACTCCACAGGTCGACCTGATTGTTCTAGGTTTATATAGCTACAAATATAATAGTCCATATTCCACAGGTCGACCTGATTGTTCTAGGTTTATATAGCTACAAATATAATAGTCCATATTTCACAGGTCGACCTGGTTGTTCTAGGTTTATATAGGTACAAATATAATAGTGCATATTACACAGGTCGACCTGATTGTTCTAGGTTTATATAGCTACAAATATAATAGTCCATATTCCACAGGTCGACCTGATTGTTCTAGGTTTATATAGGTACAAATATAATAGTCCATATTCCACAGGTCGACCTGATTGTTCTAGGTTTATATAGCTACAAATATAATAGTCCATATTCTACAGGTCGACCTGATTGTTCTAGGTTTATATAGCTACAAATATAATAGTGCATATTCCACAGGTCGACCTGATTGTTCTAGGTTTATATAGCTACAAATATAATAGTGCATATTCCACAGGTCGACCTGATTGTTCTAGGTTTATATAGGTACAAATATAATAGTGCATATTCTACAGGTCGACCTGATTGTTCTAGGTTTATATAGGTACAAATATAATAGTCCATATTCCACAGGTCGACCTGATTGTTCTAGGTTTATATAGCTACAAATATAATAGTCCATATTCTACAGGTCGACCTGATTGTTCTAGGTTTATATAGCTACAAATATAATAGTCCATATTCCACAGGTCGACCTGATTGTTCTAGGTTTATATAGCTACAAATATAATAGTCCATATTCTACAGGTCGACCTGATTGTTCTAGGTTTATATAGCTACAAATATAATAGTCCATATTACACAGGTCGACCTGATTGTTCTAGGTTTATATAGCTACAAATATAATAGTCCATATTCTACAGGTCGACCTGATTGTTCTAGGTTTATATAGCTACAAATATAATAGTCCATATTTCACAGGTCGACCTGATTGTTCTAGGTTTATATAGCTACAAATATAATAGTCCATATTTCACAGGTCGACCTGATTGTTCTAGGTTTATATAGCTACAAATATAATAGTCCATATTCTACAGGTCGACCTGATTGTTCTAGGTTTATATAGCTACAAATATAATAGTCCATATTTCACAGGTCGACCTGATTGTTCTAGGTTTATATAGGTACAAATATAATAGTCCATATTCTACAGGTCGACCTGATTGTTCTAGGTTTATATAGCTACAAATATAATCCATATTCCACAGGTCGACCTGATTGTTCTAGGTTTATATAGCTACAAATATAATAGTCCATATTCCACAGGTCGACCTGATTGTTCTAGGTTTATATAGCTACAAATATAATAGTCAATATTTCACAGGTCGACCTGATTGTTCTAGGTTTATATAGCTACAAATATAATAGTCCATATTCCACAGGTCGACCTGATTGTTCTAGGTTTATATAGCTACAAATATAATAGTCCATATTTCACAGGTCGACCTGATTGTTCTAGGTTTATATAGCTACAAATATAATAGTCCATATTTCACAGGTCGACCTGATTGTCTAGGTTTATATAGCTACAAATATAATAGTCCATATTCCACAGGTCGACCTGATTGTTCTAGGTTTATATAGCTACAAATATAATAGTCCATATTCCACAGGTCGACCTGATTGTTCTAGGTTTATATAGCTACAAATATAATAGTCAATATTCCACAGGTCGACCTGATTGTTCTAGGTTTATATAGCTACAAATATAATAGTCCATATTCCACAGGTCGACCTGATTGTTCTAGGTTTATATAGCTATAAATATAATAGTCAATATTTCACAGGTTGACCTGATTGTTCTAGGATTATATAGCTACATATATAATAGTCCATATTTCACAGGTCGACCTGATTGTTCTAGGTTTATATAGCTACAAATATAATAGTCAATATTTCACAGGTCGACCTGATTGTTCTAGGTTAATATAGCTACAAATATAATAGTCCATATTCCACAGGTCGACCTGATTGTTCTAGGTTTATATAGCTACAAATATAATAGTCAATATTTCACAGGTCGACCTGATTGTTCTAGGTTTATATAGCTACAAATATAATAGTCCATATTTCACAGGTCGACCTGATTGTTCTAGGTTTATATAGCTACAAATATAATAGTCCATATTTCACAGATTGACCTGATTGTTCTAGGTTTATATAGCTACAAATATAATAGTCCATATTCTACAGGTCGACCTGATTGTTCTAGGTTTATATAGCTATAAATATAATAGTCCATACTCCACAGGTCGACCTGATTGTTCTAGGTTTATATAGCTACAAATATAATAGTCAATATTCCACAGGTCGACCTGATTGTTCTAGGTTTATATAGCTATAAATATAATAGTCCATATTCCACAGGTCGACCTGATTGTTCTAGGTTTTTATAGCTACAAATATAATAGTCCATATTCCACAGGTCGACCTGATTGTTCTAGGTTTATATAGCTACAAATATAATAGTCCATATTCTACAGGTCGACCTGATTGTTCTAGGTTTATATAGCTACAAATATAATAGTCCATATTCACAGGTCGACCTGATTGTTCTAGGTTTATATAGCTACAAATATAATAGTCCATATTCCACAGGTCGACCTGATTGTTCTAGGTTTATATAGCTACAAATATAATAGTCCATATTCCACAGGTCGACCTGATTGTTCTAGGTTTATATAGCTACAAATATAATAGTCCATACTCCACAGGTCGACCTGATTGTTCTAGGTTTATATAGCTACAAATATAATAGTCCATATTCCACAGGTCGACCTGATTGTCTAGGTTTATATAGCTACAAATATAATAGTCCATATTCCACAGGTCGACCTGATTGTTCTAGGTTTATATAGCTACAAATATAATAGTCCATATTCCACAGGTCGACCTGATTGTTCTAGGTTTATATAGCTACAAATATAATAGTCAATATTCACAGGTCGACCTGATTGTTCTAGGTTTATATAGCTACAAATATAATAGTCCATATTCCACAGGTCGACCTGATTGTTCTAGGTTTATATAGCTACAAATATAATAGTCCATATTCCACAGGTCGACCTGATTGTTCTAGGTTTATATAGCTACAAATATAATAGTCCATATTCCACAGGTCGACCTGATTGTTCTAGGTTTATATAGCTACAAATATAATAGTCCATACTCCACAGGTCGACCTGATTGTTCTAGGTTTATATAGCTACAAATATAATAGTCCATATTCCACAGGTCGACCTGATTGTTCTAGGTTTATATAGCTACAAATATAATAGTCCATATTCCACAGGTCGACCTGATTGTTCTAGGTTTATATAGCTACAAATATAATAGTCCATATTCCACAGGTCGACCTGATTGTTCTAGGTTTATATAGCTACAAATATAATAGTCCATATTCCACAGGTCGACCTGATTGTTCTAGGTTTATATAGCTACAAATATAATAGTCCATATTCCACAGGTCGACCTGATTGTCTAGGTTTATATAGCTACAAATATAATAGTCCATATTCCACAGGTCGACCTGATTGTTCTAGGTTTATATAGCTACAAATATAATAGTCCATATTCCACAGGTCGACCTGATTGTTCTAGGTTTATATAGCTACAAATATAATAGTCCATATTACACAGGTCGACCTGATTGTTCTAGGTTTATATAGCTACAAATATAATAGTCCATATTCCACAGGTCGACCTGATTGTTCTAGGTTTATATAGCTACAAATATAATAGTCCATATTCCACAGGTCGACCTGATTGTTCTAGGTTTATATAGCTACAAATATAATAGTCCATATTCCACAGGTCGACCTGATTGTTCTAGGTTTATATAGCTACAAATATAATAGTCCATATTCCACAGGTCGACCTGATTGTTCTAGGTTTATATAGCTACAAATATAATAGTCCATATTCCACAGGTCGACCTGATTGTTCTAGGTTTATATAGCTACAAATATAATAGTCCATATTCCACAGGTCGACCTGATTGTTCTAGGTTTATATAGCTACAAATATAATAGTCCATATTCCACAGGTCGACCTGATTGTTCTAGGTTTATATAGCTACAAATATAATAGTCCATATTCCACAGGTCGACCTGATTGTTCTAGGTTTATATAGCTACAAATATAATAGTCCATATTCCACAGGTCGACCTGATTGTTCTAGGTTTATATAGTACAAATATAATAGTCCATATTCCACAGGTCGACCTGATTGTTCTAGGTTTATATAGCTACAAATATAATAGTCCATATTCCACAGGTCGACCTGATTGTTCTAGGTTTATATAGCTACAAATATAATAGTCCATATTCCACAGGTCGACCTGATTGTTCTAGGTTTATATAGCTACAAATATAATAGTCCATATTCAATATAAATATACTTAAAATAAACTAAGATACAAACAACTATATTTGACAAGGATAACAACTTAGGTTTACAAGGATCCTTTCTACCAGCTGGTCCTTGTTCAAACCTCTTGGTATTGATTTTACAAGGATAACAACTTAGGTTTACAAGGATCCTTTCTACCAGCTGGTCCTTGTTCAAACCTCTTGGTATTGATTTAACAAGGATAACAACTTAGGTTTACAAGTCCGCCGTGACCGGGATCCTTTCTACCAGCTGGTCAGTGGCCAAACCTCTTGGTATTGATTTTACAAGGATAACAACTTAGGTTTACAAGGATCCTTTTCACCAGCTGGTCCTTGGTCAAACCTCTTGACGTTGATCTTTCCCAGATTATTCATACCCATTTACAGCTGTATGGACTTGAATTATGCGTGAAGATGACTTCTTCCAGGTCATCAAACTTTCACACGCTGATCAAGTTCGGAACTCACAGCCACCACTTGCTCGACGTATGCAAGCAAATGAAGTCATGTAAATACCAAATTCTAACTGACTGCGTAAATAATATTGAAAAAGGAAGGTAAACATAAATGTTCCTGTTTTAAAACAATCCGGATCCAAATTGTTGTAATTCTGACCAGCCTGTGTCATATTTTATCACAAGAAAAATGAGAATGTTTTGAAATCGGAAACAGACGTGATAAGAGGGTTAAGTGGTTATTTCCCTTGATAGATTACCTCGTGTCATGGCAGCAGGTCAAGGGTCAAGCCATAGGTCACTATTGTGAGAACCTTGAGCTTTATTTCCTATTTTTTACAAGAATTCTACTGGTCCTTGTCTAAATTTTTACCTCATTTAATATTTTAATTGGCCAGGTTTATAGACTATGTAAATATTATATTGATATACTATTATATGATGACGCTTTTATGTATATTCTGTACATTAACACACTGCATGCGCATCAATGTATCATGTATAATTTACTTGAAAATAAAGATTTAACAAGGACGGTACTAAATTCTGTTTAATCGATCAAATATTATTATTTACATCTGTTATACTATAAAATTAGACTATTGTTACACTGTTCTTAAGTGATAATTTTCGCGTTTACATATATTACCCATTTTATAGCAGAGCACTTGTCTAGTTATATGATATAATATTAAATACTACTCACCTGTTTTAAAATCTAATTTAAATAAGTATAAATTCTTATTAAAGGTCAGATTAATATTTATATTGTATACTATTAGATAACTGACTGGCCTGTATCTTAATATTCTGTTCCTCCATTGTACACAGTATATATTGCTCCTATTCTATATGTATAGATTTATACTATTTATATTGATATCATTAGATCTACTGGCCCTGTATCTTAATACTGATCCCCCATTGTAACAGTATATATTTCCTATTCTAATGAATGATGTTATAACTATTTATATATGATATATATTAGATATATGATGGCCCTGTATCTTAAAACTGTTCCTCCATTGTACACGTATTATTGCTCCTATTCTATAGAATGTGTTATACTATTTATATGAATACATAAATCTGATGTGAAATTTTATTTCTGTTCTCCATTGTACACAGTATTATTGCTCCTATCTATATGATATAGAGTTATAGCTATTTTATTGATATACTATTAGAATAACTGATGCCCCATCTAAATCTGTCCCTCCATTGTCACAGTTATATTGCTCTATTCTATATGATATAGATGTTATAACTATTTATATTGATATACTATTAGATAACTGACTGGCCCTGTATCTTAATATTCTGTTCCTCCATTGTACACAGTATATATTGCTCCTATTCTATATGATATAGATATTATAACTATTTATATTGATATACTATTAGATGATAACTGACTGGCCCTGTATCTTAAAAATCTGTCTTCCATTGTACACAGTATATATTGCTCCTATTCTATATGATATAGATGTTATAACTATTTATATTGATATACTATTAGATGATAACTGACTGGCCCTGTATCTTAATATTCTGTTCCTCCATTGTACACAGTATATATTGCTCCTATTCTATATGATATAGATGTTATAACTATTTATATTGATATACTATTAGATGATAACTGACTGGCCCTGTATCTTAATATTCTGTTCCTCCATTGTACACAGTATATATTGCTCCTATTCTATATGATATAGATGTTATAACTATTTATATTGATATACTATTAGATTAACTGACTGGCCCTGTATCTTAATATTCTGTTCCTCCATTGTACACAGTATATATTGCTCCTATTCTATATGATATAGATGTTATAACTATTTATATTGATATACTATTAGATAACTGACTGGCCCTGTATCTTAATATTCTGTTCCTCCATTGTACACAGTATATATTGCTCCTATTCTATATGATATAGATGTTATAACTATTTATATTGATATACTTTTAAAGATAACTGACTGGCCCTGTATCTTAATATTCTGTTCCTCCATTGTACACAGTATATATTGCTCCTATTCTATATGATATAGATGTTATAACTATTTATATTGATATACTATTAGATGAACTGACTGGCCCTGTATCTTAATATTCTGTTCCTCCATTGTACACAGTATATATTGCTCCTATTCTATATGATATAGATGTTAAAAGCTATTTATATTGATATACTATTAGATGATAACTGACTGGCCCTGTATCTTAATATTCTGTTCCTCCATTGTACACAGTATATATTGCTCCTATTCTATATGATATAGATGTTATAACTATTTATATTGATATACTATTAGATAACTGACTGGCCCTGTATCTTAATATTCTGTTCCTCCATTGTACACAGTATATATTGCTCCTATTCTATATGATATAGATGTTATAACTATTTATATTGATATACTATTAGATGATAACTGACTGGCCTTGTATCTTAATATTCTGTTCCTCCATTGTACACAGTATATATTGCTCCTATTCTATATGATATAGATGTTATAACTATTTATATTGATATACTATTAGATAACTGACTGGCCCTGTATCTTAATATTCTGTTCCTCCATTGTATACAGTATATATTGCTCCTATTCTATATGATATAGATATTATAGCTATTTATATTGATAAACTATTAGATAGCTGACTGGCCTTGTATCTTAATATTCTGTTCCTCCATTGTACACAGTATATATTGCTCCTATTCTATATGATATAGATATTATAACTATTTATATTGATATACTATTAGATAACTGACTGGCCCTGTATCTTAATATTCTGTTCCTCCATTGTACACAGTATATATTGCCTATTTAAAATGATGTAACAATTAGATTGTCATACTTAGGTCAGTTCGATGATGACTGACTTATCCTATATCAGAAACAGGGGAATATTCTGTAGGAATTATGTCCAAATTTTGTTCAAATCATTTTAAATCAAAATAAAAAAAAAGTTTCATCAATCTTCATTTGAAATGATTAAGATCAGGAAAGTTGGATGTAAAATCCAATCCAATTAATATTTTGCAGGTAAAAGTTAGAGTAAGAAAGATCTTGGGTGATCATAGTAAACTCTGTTAAATATATCCCTGATTTTATTTCAACTTAAGAACATCTGTGTTAGTAAAGAGTAGTAGAAGAATGTCTTGGTACATGTTTTTAATTCCAGGAATCAGGTCTGGGAGTAGAAGATAAGATGTTATCTCTGTGATATACGAGTTATTACTGGGGGTGAAATAACGAGGGAAGGGGAGATTATTATTCCTGTTTTAACACCTGGGTATATAAAACTAAAAATCAGTTTTAACAATCTATCTAATTTGTGTGATTTCACTAACATTGATTTGAAATGACTGGAGTTCTACCCCCTACTTTTATGCACCTGATTAGACGGACACAGACGGGCAAGGTCGTGCAATGAGGGAAATTTTGCAAGGACAGCGGCATTAGATTTCTCTTGTGACGAAATCATGAATGGTAAATGTAGTAGTAGAATTTATTTAAAAAAGGAAATTTCTAATTCTGTGGAATGGCAATGATGAAATAGACTCAGACATTAAAATAATAAACAAATTAAAGAGTTGAAACATCATCTCCCTTCTCCCAGGTTGGTTATAGAATATTTGATCAATTCTGACAACCAACAGCTGACATCTTGTTTCTTTTACATCAGACAAGTTCATCACCCAGACAATTTCATATTATAAATGTCTGCCTGCTACAGTACCAATGTAAGGAATGTCGACTTTGATGTCTGTCTGAAATTGGAATCTAAAAGGAACAGAAAACAAATGTTTTTTGTAACAGTATATCTCTGGTATGGACTTAAACCAAACCAGCTTACTTACGAAGGTATTGGTTATGGAAGCAGACTTTTAATGTGTTTTACCAAATAGAATTCAAACCTATAGCGCCAACATGTAGTGGTGTCTTGCAGAGTCGATTCAAAACTCTGGCAACAATATTCCTGGCAGATGAGCTCTCCTTGTCATGTGTTTATAGATATAGGGTTGCCACCCGTTTGACCAATCATATTTAAAAAAGATGAAATTTTTAAAAAGCTTTGCTTATCATTAATAGTGTTCACAGTTAAAATTTGAGCCTAACTTTCAGTGTGTCAAGAATTATCCTTGTTTGAAAATTAAAATGCTTACCTGTCATTTCATAAGACAGTCTCTATATATACTGTTATTATTATTTACTGTTAGATGTAAACTTCTAGTAAATCGAAAGATTATTTACATATATTCAAGGCTTAAATCAATCAAATCCGAAAATGGTGAACCAAGCTTTTTTAAAATGTGGCTAAAATAATATTACTTAAAACTGTCAAAATATTAAATTAACCTGACTTTATTTATACATCTATAATATTAAATTAACCTGACTTTATTTATACATCTATAATATTAAATTAACCTGACTTTATTTATACATCTATAATATTAAATTAACCTGACTTTATTTATACATCTATAATATTAAATTAACCTGACTTTATTTATACATCTATAATATTAAATTAACCTGACTTTATTTATACATCTATAATATTAAATTAACCTGACTTTATTTATACATCTATAATATTAAATTAACCTGACTTTATTTATACATCTATAATATTAAATTAACCTGACTTTATTTATACATCTATAATATTAAATTAACCTGCTTATTTATACATCTATAATATTAAATTAACCTGACTTTATTTATACATCTATAATATTAAATTAACCTGACTTTATTTATACATCTATAATATTAAATTAACCTGACTTTATTTATAATCTATAATATTAAATTAACCTGACTTTATTTATACATCTATAATTTTAAAATTAACCTGACTTTATTTATACATCTATAATATTAAATTAACCTGACTTTATTTATACATCTATAATATTAAATTAACCTGACTTTATTTATACATCTATAATATTAAATTAACCTGACTTTATTTATACATCTATAATATTAAATTAACCTGACTTTATTTATACATCTATAATATTAAATTAACCTGACTTTATTTATACATCTATAATATTAAATTAACCTGACTTTATTTATACATCTATAATATTAAATTAACCTGACTTTATTTATACATCTATAATATTAAATTAACCTGACTTTATTTATACATCTATAATATTAAATTAACCTGACTTTATTTATACATCTATAATATTAAATTAACCTGACTTTATTTATACATCTATAATATTAAATTAACCTGACTTTATTTATACATCTATAATATTAAATAATAAAGTCAGTGTATTTATTTGTGTAATTTATGATTATTAGATTATTCATCTTTTAATTCTCAGAAAAACTGCAAGATTAGACAGGTTATATTTTAAGCCTGGTTTCAAGAAAGCAAGAGGTAACATAAATAATGTTGTCTATTTTAGGCATGTCTAGATTAATTTCTGCCATCTTGTAAAAATAGATAGGTAATTTTCAGACTGTTTTAGGTGAACTATAGAAAATAGACAAGACAAGTTCAGTAGAATAACTGACGCCATGACTCATGTCCGGCTGGGAAAAAAATAAATCAACAGCCCTGCCCATGAGACAACTAGGTTTTCCTTTCAACATCTTCCATATTTCATATAGATCTTTTTAAAACAGACCAGTAATAGTTAAGTTGCCTTGAAGAATTTGAATTGTTTCAGTCACTTGTAAGACAAGACAGGATTTCTGTTGAGAGCTGATTGGCCTTTTTGGGGGCCCTTTCTTCATTAGCTCATTAGTTGCAGAAGAATAGGATGTAAAACTCCATTAATTTCATTTAATCTGTCCATTTTAGATATCAACTTATTCCACACTTACTGTCTAATCATTCTCTTAATCAATCTATAATTTCCCATTAATGACATGGATTATCTCTTTGAAAACATTTCATTTCAAGAACCTGATTTTCAGACTAACAATTTTCAGATTTAATTCAGTCAGCATAATTTCAGACCAGACAGACCTATATCTTCAACTCTGTACTCAAACAAAGAATCAAGTATTTTAATAGTTTTTAAGGAATGGTTAAAAATATTGTTCCAAAAATAGCCTGGTGCCAAATTATCCTGATTTTCTTGTCTGTATACAATACAATCTGTTAATAAATATACAAATACTCGCCCAATTTATCTTCCTGTAAATTCTAATCTGTTAAAATAAAAATTACCAGCATCTGTTTAGAAAAAGTGAGGTAGAGTTTTTATATTCAACTTAATGTCAGACTGGTAAAATATGGTTACTGTTGGTTACAGTATTACCTTATTCACCTGGTAATACAAGGCTGTTGTTAATAAAACAGCTCTTGAATTGTACCTCCTTGGCTTGTGCTTCCATAATGATTTCATTGACATAATAAATTTGGAGTTTTACGTCCTACCCTTCCTATATAATACATTAAGAGGCTGTAATGAATGTTAAAGTCTGTTTTGTAAATTATATTGTTAGAATATTGGTGGGGATTTCATTCTGACAACATTCATTATAAAGTAAGTTTTGTTAAGGGAAATCAACATGCTCCAGTGAAACATAACTCTGAAATGTACCCCATACAATTCATGAAACTGCAACTAAATAACGAACTGGAAAACTGGTACTAATAACCATAAATGATGAAGTTATTTGATTAGAATAAATACAATTTTCTACTTCATCAAACCTATCAACATCAGTTAGATTTATCAATTCACTGGAGGCTGAGTTGACATACAGTCATTACTACAGTCAGTGAATACAAGAGACTAAATGAGGCCACCCTAGAGAATTCCACAATCAAATTTCCACTTGACATTGCCACTGTACATGTTGATAACCTTCTAGAGTCTGATTCACTCTGGATTGATCAATCAATATTATTAATGTACCAGACTGAGTGATCAATTGTCTTGTTTCTGGTAACTTAAGTGAGCAACTGTTCAATGAGCTACATTCAGTGTTTAGTATTTGTTCATTTGGAGAGTTTACAACTGCCTGTAGTATTAATTAATTAGTGGTTCATTAATCACCCTGTGTAATAAAATATCAGTGTTTGTTCAGTTGAAATTGTGTTTGATATCAGAAGAGGTGATATATCCTTATATAAGTCAAGTATCCGAACAAAATATGGTTCAAAAATAATAATAATTTACTAGATTCTCTATACTCAATATATACGGTAATATAATTGAAACCTGGTTGAATGGAACTGCAGGTGAGACAAGAATCTGGACTATTTAGTCTAATTAATGAGGTCCAATTAGTAAAGTTTCTAATTGTATTTTCTGTCTTCATTAGCCCATTAGGGGCATAAGATTAGGAGGTAAAACTCCATTTTATTGTCAATGTATATGTTAACTCTAATATCCTGTAAAAAAAAAAAAACCCAGACAATTGAAAATAAACAAACATAGACTCTGTCAATGTACTATTGTAAATAGAATTTATAAGTTTTTGATCTGACCTAATTAGTTTTATATTCCAAGTAATTAGCTAGATAAATACTGACCATCATCCAGAATATACCTCAGATTTATTCCTGATAATCTAAAACCTGTAGGCAGCTCTCAATTCTAACTTCTCCCAGTTTCAGGTTTATAATTTCACCTGATGGGTTGTTTAAGTATAATATTCTTCCTAGTAAGTTAATGGTCAGATCGCATGAGAGATAACTCTATGTTAGAACCTGTAATGGTATTTATTAGTTTTAGATTAATTAACATAGATATTAACGAGTCAATAACAATTAACTTGGCGTCAGAATGGTGCCAGACAGTGCCTGACTCTTTGTCTAGTTTATTGTTGGAATGATGGACATAAATTCCTGTTTTATCACAATGGTACTGTTTAGTTTATATCTATACTAGGTAAACATAAATTTGAAATATTTGTTTCCACAGTAATCTAATCTATATTAGAAGGCTCAGAAACACTATTTTTTACTTTGTCTGAAGTCTGAGAGGGGAGGAGCTTATCTAGTCACTTTGTTTTGAGTAGCCATACCCCACTTTGTTTTGAGATAGCCCACCACTTTGTTTTGAGGTAGCCCACCACTTTGTTTTGAGATAGCCCACCACTTTGTTTTGAGATAGCCCACCACTTTGTTTTGAAAGAAAAGTTACTAAGTTCTACATCTCAAACTAAGTTTAAGTCATTTAAAAAAGTATTTCATCACAACCAGGCTGTAAAGTCTGAGTCTGGAACAATTTTCACTTTTTAATAAGCATCTTCATCAAATAACAAGTCTGTAGATATTTAGAAACAGACCACCCTACCTTGCAACCTGGCCACATTCATGGTACAAGCTCCTGTAAATTATTTTTCATTATTTTAAAACCAATCTTTCATCAAGTTATAAAAAAGCAAGGAGCAGAGTTAACTTGTGATATTTTATGATAAAAGATAATTTGATTATTTTACACTCAATATTTATACATTATGTCAGGTGCTGGAAGAATTTTTAACGAATTAAATCTTAATTAATCTGATTTACACTAAAATTAGAATCTTTTTATGTCTGGAATATGTTTTTAGAATTTTATAAAAAGTGTTGATGAAACATCTGTGTACTTTAATTAAAGTTGCACATTTTCTGGGTTTTTTTTCTCCTGTTTCTGGACTTGATAACATTTTCTTGTTTTTTTTGGTGTGTGCCACAGATATTGCACATTCTGTCCCTAGATAGTTGTATATGAAACTAATACAGCTGTCATAGAATATTTTACCTCACTGCACACTGCATGGCATTTCCCATCTTTATTTACCAAATTAGATGCAGTAAAACTTCATTCATTTCATTTCTTGGTTGTGCACAAATAATCTCTACAAGTTTTTGTCAAGTTTTGTAAGTTATTGTAAAGTTTTGTAAGTTATTGTAAAGTTTTTGTCAAGTTTTGTAAGTTATTGTAAAGTTTTTGTCAAGTTTTGTAAGTTATTGTAAAGTTTTTGTCAAGTTTTGTAAGTTATTGTAAAGTTTTTGTAAAGTTTTGTAAGTTATTGTGATAGCAGTAAAAATCAATGTCAGGAAGAGACTTGACAGTTTTTTGTGATTTATGTATAAATTGTCAGGAATGATGCCATGTAGCCTACAGTATTGATCTGTTTAAATGAAAAACAATTTATGGCTAAAAAATCAACTTTTGTCTGAAATTCACAGTGGTTTGTTTTATTAGGTCATCAACAATTTTTCTGTATTTATTTCCCAGTAACGTGTGATTTTATTTTATTGAAAAGTCACACTGACCCTGAAGTCTGAAGTCTCGGTTTGTAAATGAATAAGTGCAGAAATCAAGTTGTAAAATATTTTGTGTTTAATGTTTTATTTGCAGACTTAAGATAACTGAAAATACACAAAATATTTGATAATAAAAATACAACTCCAATCTGTATTGTTTCTATATCTAGGGTTTTAATTTTATGTTCCACATTTGTCATTTTTTATCCAAAATGTTCTACTTATTTGTAAGATCCAATTTTAATTCGACCAGACTGTATTATTATTATTATTATTATTATTATTAACTAATCCAGTTAAGGTAAATATCTGTATTCAACCAAATAACTGAGTTCTTGTAGAGTTATACAATAATAGAACCCTTTATAGAATTGTAACATTTTGACCCCAGCTACAAGTTTTATCAATATTGTATCAGTTTGAATGAGATCAATCAATGACTGTTGTTATGATAAGATGATACAGAATGGAGATTAATTTAACTAGAACTGGTGAGTCATCTACAACTTCTATAGCTGATACATCATCAGTTTATTACAATCCTAATGATAAATACACTGCACATCTTCTATAGCTGATACATCATCAGTTTATTACAATCCTAATGATAAATACATCGTACATCTTCTATAGCTGATACATCATCAGTTTATTACAATCCTAATGATAAATACATCGTACATCTTCTATAGCTGATACATCATCAGTTTATTACAATCCTAATGATAAATACATCTACATCTTCTATAGCTGATACATCATCAGTTTATTACAATCCTAATGATAAATACATCTACATCTTCTATAGCTGATACATCATCAGTTTATTACAATCCTAATGATAAATACATCGTACATCTTCTATAGCTGATACATCATCAGTTTATTACAATCCTAATGATAAATACATCGTACATCTTCTATAGCTGATACATCATCAGTTTATAACAATCCTAATGATAAATACACTGTACATCTTCTATAGCTGATACATCATCAGTTTATTACAATCCTAATGATAAATACACTGTACATCTTCTATAGCTGATACATCATCAGTTTATTACAATCCTAATGATAAATACACTGTACATCTTCTATAGCTGATACATCATCACTTTATAACAATCCTAATGATAAATACATCATACATCTTCTATACCTGATACATCATCACTTTATAACAATCCTAATGATAAATACATCATACATCTTCTATAGCTGATACATCATCAGTTTATTACAATCCTAATGATAAATACACTGTACAACTTCTATAGCTGATACATCATCAGTTTATTACAATCCTGATGATAAATACACTGTACATCTTCTATAGCTGATACATCATCAGTTTATTACAATCCTAATGATAAATACATCATACATCTTCTATAGCTGATACATCATCAGTTTATTACAATCCTGATGATAAATACACTGTACATCTTCTATAGCTGATACATCATCAGTTTATTACAATCCTAATGATAAATACATCATACATCTTCTATAGCTGATACATCATCAGTTTATTACAATCCTAATGATAAATACATCATACATCTTCTATAGCTGATACATCATCAGTTTATTACAATCCTAATGATAAATACATCATACATCTTCTATACCTGATACATCATCACTTTATAACAATCCTAATGATAAATACATCATACATCTTCTATAGCTGATACATCATCAGTTTATTACAATCCTGATGATAAATACACTGTACAACTTCTATAGCTGATACATCATCAGTTTATTACAATCCTGATGATAAATACACTGTACATCTTCTATAGCTGATACATCATCAGTTTATTACAATCCTAATGATAAATACATCATACATCTTCTATAGCTGATACATCATCAGTTTAAAACAATCATAATGATAAATACACTGTACAACTTCTATAGCTGATACATCATCAGTTTATTACAATCCTGATGATAAATACACTGTACAACTTCTATAGCTGATACATCATCAGTTTATTACAATCCTAATGATAAATGCATCGTACATCTTCTATAGCTGATACATCATCAGTTTATTACAATCCTAATGATAAATACACTGTACATCTTCTATAGCTGATACATCATCAGTTTATAACAATCCTAATGATAAATACATCGTACATCTTCTATAGCTGATACATCATCAGTTTATTACAATCCTAATGATAAATACACCGTACATCTTCTATAGCTGATACATCATCAGTTTATTACAATCCTAATGATAAATACACTGTACAACTTCTATAGCTGATACATCATCAGTTTATTACAATCCTGATGATAAATACACTGTACAACTTCTATAGCTGATACATCATCAGTTTATTACAATCCTGATGATAAATACATTGTACATCTTCTATAGCTGATACATCATCAGTTTATTACAATCCTTATGATAAATACATCGTACATCTTCTATAGCTGATACATCATCACTTTATTACAATCCTAATGATAAATACATCGTACATCTTCTATAGCTGATACATCATCAGTTTATTACAATCCTAATGATAAATACACTGTACATCTTCTATAGCTGATACATCATCAGTTTATTACAATCCTGATGATAAATACACTGTACATCTTCTATAGCTGATACATCATCAGTTTATTACAATCCTAATGATAAATACACTGTACATCTTCTATAGCTGATACATCATCAGTTTATTACAATCCTAATGATAAATACACTGTACATCTTCTATAGCTGATACATCATCAGTTTATTACAATCCTAATGATAAATACATCATACATCTTCTATAGCTGATACATCATCAGTTTATTACAATCCTAATGATAAATACATCCTACATCTTCTATAGCTGATACATCATCAGTTTATTACAATCCTAATGATAAATACACTGTACATCTTCTATAACTGATACATCATCAGTTTATTACAATCCTAATGATAAATACACTGTACATCTTCTATAGCTGATACATCATCAGTTTATTACAATCCTAATGATAAATACATCGTACATCTTCTATAGCTGATACATCATCACTTTATAACAATCCTAATGATAAATACATCATACATCTTCTATAGCTGATACATCATCAGTTTATTACAATCCTAATGATAAATACACCGTACATCTTCTATAGCTGATACATCATCAGTTTATTTTTTTGTTCAAATCTTGACCAAGATGTCCAGAATATTAGTCCAAGCCTCCCGATTCTGTAAACCAATTGGTAAAAGTTGGAATAACTTGTGTGATGACTCAGATATAGATTGTATATCAACTTGTAGTAGACCTTTCTACAATCTTGTAACTCAAGATATCAATGAAGAAATCCCTTTCTGAATTAGTTATAATTACATAATGGGTTTCTATAATCTAGACTTTTAACCAACTGATCTACTGATGAATATATGCTTTAATTGGCCAAGTTTATAATTTTCAAATTTTATGTACAGTCAAAACAAATACTCTGATATCTGATGCCTCATCTTTTTTCCAACCTCATCTATTATCCTAATTATCTCCTGTGTCCTTGACAACAAGCTATAAATATTGTGGCTAAAAAAGGGTTAATCTGTCTTGTCACTAATAGTTTTATTAAGTGTTTTACAGTAAATACATGGTAACGGATGTAGTAGAGAGTTACCAAGATAAATTATCCAATTACAGTTTATAACTGAGGAATGTAGATTGTGTGTTTGAGTCAAGTCTCCTGGTTATGTGGAGTTGATGTGGAAACACTGACTGTGATACAGTGGTGATATCTAAAGTTTTTGAAATCTGTTTTTTTTTTCCAAGCTGTTTTCATCTTTATTAAAATGAAACTTGGATAATTTTATAGTAAAAGTCATTAAAGTCTCAAAATTTATATTGTTCAATTGAAAGGTGGCTCTTTTAAAATCCCATATCATCTAATTAGCTTAATTATACATGATTTCATTTTCACTTCACTAGAAATCTTCTTAAATTCCAAACTTGAAATCTTATGTTGAATACATGATAGGAATAACATTCAAGGTTGTTCACCATTCAGTTTTATGATTTATCAAGTCCTTCAGAAAACATTTCTGTGAAATTTCATATAATTATAAAGATTACGTAAAATAAGTTGTCAAGTTGAATGAATGAACGTTTAGAAGAACTCAGGAGAAATCAGTTGATATTTTGTGATAAAAAGTTAAGTTACAATAAAAGACTGGTCCATTAGTATCTATTATATAATAGATAAAGTATTTATATTAACAGGTTGTTGGTTATTTCAGTGTTTGGTTTTTAACCAGGACAAGTCAAGGTGGTTTTTAACCAGGACAAGTCAAGGTGGTTTTTAACCAGGACAAGTCAAGGTGGGAGTAGATGAGGCTATTCACCTGTAATTATATTACTGATATTAATAATGAAAATAACTCGTTATAAACCTAGTGAGATATTAATTAGACTTGGAGAGATTATTAATAATTAGTACTCCAGGGAGAAGAATAGGGTGTGTTACTGGTGTCAGATGACTTTCAGACTACAACTTATACCATATATCTACAAGGAAATACAATCTATATAATACAGATTACTAATAATATCAATATAGAATATAAACCTTGTTATTGATATTACAACCCCTACAGGTGATGGAATACAGATCATTTCTTACACCTTCTATAATATAATCTATATGATATTGATACAGATACACCAATATTTCGTATTGTATAATATCTTCAATTGGAATTTTTTTTTCAACTGAACCTGGAATTGCACTAATACAAATACATGTATAGTTTTGTCACCTTAAAAAATTAGGCAAATAATATTGTCTGCAAATATTTCTCATTGAACACTGCATGGTCTAAGTGTTAGTCTACATTGATGTCAAATTCTTGCTTTATTGACTTCATTCAATTCTGTGTTACCTGAAGGTGATGGTGTATTTTTTCTATTGATATATACTCCAGTTAGTTCTTCAGAAGAGTAGAGCTATTAATCACCACTTGACTATATAAATTGTTCACAATTATTGTTATGGTATGTTACCTTGGCTGCCAGCTGACTGACCAGGTCTTAGTAGCTGGATCTGAAACTTAATTAGACTCTGTTAATTAGACAGCTAGCTCGTTAGAATACTGACAGGTAATATTATGGTAGTTATTTACTGTATTAATATTATTATAATTTATAAAGGGTGGGGCAATATCTAGAATTTTTAAAGTCATTATATTTAAAGATACAAGTTTCTATTAGACTGATATTACCTTTTGTTTAAACCAGTAATTATTTATCTATGATAATCAGTAAAAGTCTTCACTGTTTGTGTCCAGAATTATTATGTTAATGACAACTGATCCTTAATTGAGACATTGTGATATATATATAACACACATTGTAGAAATAGAAAGTACATTTTCTCATTTGAAACATATTTAAAGGAATTACAAGATTACATTAGTGCTAGCTGAAGTAATTCAGTAGACTAGTACGATAAAATCAAGACCCAAATGGTCGTAAAAGTATGGCAGTTAAACTATTTAAAGTTTCTCCTTCAATTTATTATGTTCTCATTTTTTGTTGACTTGCACATATTAACTTTTATTTCTAGTTCAATCAATATGGAATGTTCAATCAAATAGAAACTTATTGATTTAAAATAACTCCCATCTGGTCAAATAATAAAATACTTTTTTAATATGAAAATTAATATTTTTATATTGATCTGAAAGTTATATCTATTTAGTTGTTGTTTTGTTTGTGGTTTAATTTCTGTTAGTCCTAAACTTGATTTTCTCGGATATCGGATATTATATTTGATTTTCTTTATCAATTTATTTTGGTTAGTCTTGTGGCTAGCTTAGACCCAGTGTTTTGTTTGTCACAAATATTCAGAACAAAAATCCATCATCAAAAGTTTACATGGTCAAATTTCAAAAAAATAAAATTCTTATAAAATATTTTCGGAAAGGTTGGTCAGAATCTGTAGAATCTAAGCTTACTAGCTCTAGCTAGACAACATCTATCATAGTTTCAGACTATATTATACTAGTTTTACTGACTCTAGCTAGACAACATCATATCATAGTTTCAGACTATATTATACTAGTTTTACTGTCTCTAGCTAGACAACATCTATCATAGTTTCAGACTATATTATACTAGTTTTACTGTCTCTAGCTAGACAACATCTATCATAGTTTCAGACTATATTATACTAGTTTTACTGACTCTAGTTTGACAACATCTATCATAGTTTCAGACTATATTATACTAGTTTTACTGTCTCTAGCTAGACAACATCTATCATAGTTTCAGCTATATTATACTAGTTTTACTGCTCTAGCTAAACAACATTTATCATAGTTTCAGACTATATTATACTAGTTTTACTGTCTCTAGCTAGACAACATCTATCATAGTTTCAGACTATATTATACTAGTTTTACTGTCTCTAGCTAGACAACATCTATCATAGTTTCAGACTATATTATACTAGTTTTACTGTCTCTAGCTAGACAACATCTATCATAGTTTCAGACTATATTATACTAGTTTTACTGTCTCTAGCTAGACAACATCTATCATAGTTTCAGACTATATTATACTAGTTTTACTGTCTCTAGCTAGACAACATCTATCATAGTTTCAGACTATATTATACTAGTTTTACTAGCTCTAGCTAGACAACATCTATCATAGTTTCAGACTATATTATACTAGTTTTACTGACTCTAGCTAGACAACATCTATCATAGTTTCAGACTATATTATACTAGTTTTACTGTCTCTAGCTAGACAACATCATCTATCATAGTTTCAGACTATATTATACTAGTTTTACTGTCTCTAGCTAGACAACATCTATCATAGTTTCAGACTATATTATACTAGTTTTACTAGCTCTAGCTAGACAACATCTATCATAGTTTCAGACTATATTATACTAGTTTTACTGACTCTAGCTAGACAACATCTATCATAGTTTCAGACTATATTATACTAGTTTTACTGACTCTAGCTAGACAACATCTATCATAGTTTCAGACTATATTATACTAGTTTTACTGACTCTAGCTAGACAACATCTATCATAGTTTCAGACTATATTATACTAGTTTTACTGACTCTAGCTAGACAACATCTATCATAGTTTCAGACTATATTATACTAGTTTTACTGTCTCTAGCTAGACAACATCTATCATAGTTTCAGACTATATTATACTAGTTTTACTGACTCTAGCTAGACAACATCTATCATAGTTTCAGACTATATTATACTAGTTTTACTGTCTCTAGCTAGACAACATCTATCATAGTTTCAGACTATATTATACTAGTTTTACTGTCTCTAGCTAGACAACATCTATCATAGTTTCAGTCTATATTATACTAGTTTTACTGTCTCTAGCTAGACAACATCTATCATAGTTTCAGACTATATTATACTAGTTTTACTGACTCTAGCTAGACAACATCTATCATAGTTTCAGACTATATTATACTAGTTTTACTTGCTCTAGCTAGACAACATCTATCATAGTTTCAGACTATATTATACTAGTTTTACTGGCTCTAGCTAGACAACATCTATCATAGTTTCAGTCTATATTATACTAGTTTTACTGTCTCTAGCTAGACAACATCTATCATAGTTTCAGACTATATTATACTAGTTTTACTGACTCTAGCTAGACAACATCTATCATAGTTTCAGACTATATTATACTAGTTTTACTGACTCTAGCTAGACAACATCTATCATAGTTTCAGACTATATTATACTAGTTTTACTGACTCTAGCTAGACAACATCTATCATAGTTTCAGACTATATTATACTAGTTTTACTGTCTCTAGCTAGACAACATCTATCATAGTTTCAGACTATATTATACTAGTTTTACTGACTCTAGCTAGACAACATCTATCATAGTTTCAGACTATATTATACTAGTTTTACTGTCTCTAGCTAGACAACATCTATCATAGTTTCAGACTATATTATACTAGTTTTACTGTCTCTAGCTAGACAACATCTATCATAGTTTCAGTCTATATTATACTAGTTTTACTGTCTCTAGCTAGACAACATCTATCATAGTTTCAGACTATATTATACTAGTTTTACTGACTCTAGCTAGACAACATCTATCATAGTTTCAGACTATATTATACTAGTTTTACTTGCTCTAGCTAGACAACATCTATCATAGTTTCAGACTATATTATACTAGTTTTACTGGCTCTAGCTAGACAACATCTATCATAGTTTCAGTCTATATTATACTAGTTTTACTGTCTCTAGCTAGACAACATCTATCATAGTTTCAGACTATATTATACTAGTTTTACTGACTCTAGCTAGACAACATCTATCATAGTTTCAGACTATATTATACTAGTTTTACTGTCTCTAGCTAGACAACATCTATCATAGTTTCAGCCTATATTATACTAGTTTTACTTGCTCTAGCTAGACAACATCTATCATAGTTTCAGACTATATTATACTAGTTTTACTTGCTCTAGCTAGACAACATCTATCATAGTTTCAGACTATATTATACTTTTTTTACTGTCTCTAGCTAGACAACATCTATCATAGTTTCAGACTATATTATACTAGTTTTACTGTCTCTAGCTAGACAACATCTATCATAGTTTCAGACTATATTATACTAGTTTTACTGACTCTAGCTAGACAACATCTATCATAGTTTCAGACTATATTATACTAGTTTTACTGACTCTAGCTAGACAACATCTATCATAGTTTCAGTCTATATTATACTAGTTTTACTGACTCTAGCTAGACAACATCTATCATAGTTTCAGACTATATTATACTAGTTTAACTGTCTCTAGCTAGACAACATCTATCATAGTTTCAGACTATATTATACTAGTTTTACTGACTCTAGCTAGACAACATCTATCATAGTTTCAGACTATATTATACTAGTTTTACTGTCTCTAGCTAGACAACATCTATCATAGTTTCAGTCTATATTATACTAGTTTTACTGACTCTAGCTAGACAACATCTATCATAGTTTCAGACTATATTATACTAGTTTTACTGACTCTAGCTAGACAACATCTATCATAGTTTCAGTCTATATTATACTAGTTTTACTGTCTCTAGCTAGACAACATCTATCATAGTTTCAGACTATATTATACTAGTTTTACTGTCTCTAGCTAGACAACATCTATCATAGTTTCAGACTATATTATACTAGTTTTACTGTCTCTAGCTAGAGAACATCTATCATAGTTTGAGACTATATTATACTAGTTTTACTGACTCTAGCTAGACAACATCTATCATAGTTTCAGACTATATTATACTAGTTTTACTGTCTCTAGCTAGACAACATCTATCATAGTTTCAGACTATATTATACTAGTTTTACTGACTCTAGCTAGACAACATCTATCATAGTTTCAGACTATATTATACTAGTTTTACTGTCTCTAGCTAGACAACATCTATCATAGTTTCAGACTATATTATACTAGTTTTACTGACTCTAGCTAGACAACATCTATCATAGTTTCAGACTATATTATACTAGTTTTACTGACTCTAGCTAGACAACATCTATCATAGTTTCAGACTATATTATACTAGTTTTACTGTCTCTAGCTAGACAACATCTATCATAGTTTCAGACTATATTATACTAGTTTTACTGCTCTAGCTAGACAACATCTATCATAGTTTCAGACTATATTATACTAGTTTTACTGACTCTAGCTAGACAACATCTATCATAGTTTCAGACTATATTGTAGGAGAGTATGAGTCAGTCAATGGATATTAAATAAGGGGTGAGTCATACTAAACATCAGGTAGAATCTCTCTTGCTCTCTCTTACTCTATATTTCTCTTAACTCTATCTCCAGAAACAGTCTATGGTAATAGTGTTACTAGGTTTATATTGTTTAAAATTAATTCAGGAATTCTGATTTATTTTATGTGCCAGTCAAGTGTGAAAGTCTTGTATTTTGGTTGATAATAATATTAAGATAGTATTTGCCTTGTGTGTTATTTGGAAGAAGTTTTTCAAGGCTGTTTAACTGTAAGGTAATATTTGAAAGTGTGTGAAAAGATATCAGATGATCGCAGGATTTCATGTTAGTTACCAGTCAGATACCAGTGTTGTCTGACAGCCAGGTTTTAGTATTTCTGCTACTAAATAATCTCTTGACAGAACTGTATTTTGATGTATTTGTGACGGTTTGAAGTAATAGTATAATAGAATATGTATCTAAGGTTTATTAGGATTCCTGATTTGGTTTTATTTACCAGTCATTTCTATTGATACAAATTTAATCTACCAGTCAATCAGGTGTTTAGTTCTTGTATGTCTTAAGGGTTGTTTTACCAGAAGACGTTTATTTCGAGAATTTTAAAACATATCCAAGCACTATTACAAGGTTGTAGATTGGATTATATTTATCTAAACACTTATTTGAAATTATCAATAGATTATTGTTATGAAGTTTAAGGTCATTTTACACTGATATTTAAAATTTAACATTTTCAACCATTAAAAACTGGTTGTGAAGAAAAAAGATTTAAAAAAAAGGAGAAATGTAACAAGAGTAACCAGGCTAGAACAAATAAAGACAAAATTCTTGTATTTTTCGCCAGTCTTTTGTTTGGAAACTGAATTGTTAATCATTGTATAAATATTACATCAACCAGACCTTTTTCAACGTTCAGACCAATATACCTGCCAATATACTCCTCCATGGATTTAAAATTCTTTTTAACAATGTGACATGCAAATTCATAGAAGGTAAAGAAAAACCCAAAACTTTTTCTACGTGGTTCGAACTGATGAAACAACCCAAAATATCGTCATGGCTATTCCATGTCACATGACCTTAGGATCTCTGTGGCAATTGTCACATGACCTTAAGGTGCAATGTTGACGCTGGTATTTTGTGAGAAGAAAGTAAAAGTTTTCTCTTCAACATGTTTCAGGTCATGTTTTGGGTTGAGGTCATTCAGTGTTGACATTTTGAATTTTGAAACCTTACTCAATAGATTCAAATTCTTTTTGAAAAACTAGGTTAATAGCTTTATTCATTATAAAATAATAAGTAATTTAATCTCCCGATTTTTCAAGGCAAATCTCAAGGTATTGGTCTGTTTGATTTATTTGTCAGTCCGATTGTAGACAACATTGTCCATTGTCAGTCCGATTGTAGACAACATTGTCCATTGTCAGTCCGATTGTAGACAATCCGATTGTCCATTGTCAGCCTTGAGTTTCCCATGTCATTGCATGGGGATTGAAAAAGCCTGTATTTGTAGAAAATAAATCAGCTCCTTGTGCACATGTATTGTTTCATCCGTTGTATGAGATCATCTGCTGTCCTGGCAAGTTACCATTGTCATCTCTGGTGTCCTCTTCTTAGTTATTTAGTGCAGAGGTTAATTAAAGTTTGATTAAAAGAAATATATAGTTATCCTCTGGATTATGTCTATTTAATTAGAAAATAGCTTTAAATTTTACTTGTTGTATTACTGAAAATTGACTAATCTCTCTAATTAATCAGAGGTTTTAAAGGGTTTAGTCTTCTAGTTAACTGAATTGCAGAATTTTTTTTTATTTTTTCATAAAGTTACTACAGTCACTTGATGTCACAATTTTCTATCCCTAGTTTGATATCTGCTTGGAATAAACTAGAATGAAGGTATATTTTTACCAAGTTCAGTCTGTAGTCCTGTCTACATTTAAACCTATCAAGGAGTACTGTATACTGGTCAGGCAAATTACACTTACGGATTTCAATTTGTATAGCTAGGTAGGAATTGTGGGTTATAATATATGTTAAGTGATATAACGAAAGCACCGGCACATATGTAGGCGTAACCTCCTGTGAGAGAATATTGTTTGTGGAGTTTGAAAAATATAAAATATTTAAAATAAAGTTTACAAGCTTCTAAATCTGAAATATATAAGAGGAATACTGGTTCCCTCAGGAAGACTATTATATAGCTTGGTAGGGTAGGGTAAGCTAGGTAGGGTAGGGTAGGGTAGCTAGGTAGGTTGGGGTAGCTAGGTAGGGTAGGGTAGTAGGTAGGGTAGGGTAAACTAGGTAGGGTAGGGTAGCTAGGTAGGGTAGGTAGGGTAGCTAGGTAGGGTGGGGGTAGGTAGGGTAGGTAGTAGGTAGGGTAGCTAGGTAGGGAGGTAGGGTAGGTAGGGTAGGTAGGGTAGGGTAGGGTAGCTAGGTAGGTTGGGGTAGCTAGGTAGGGTAGGATAGGATAAACTATAGATTACTCTTCTTATGATTATCAGACATTTTGTATTGTTAAAATCCGAGTTTTCTTATTTTAAGACATCAATATTGGATATATAGATATAAAACTATACCGGTACCAGTAAAACAACTCTAACATAGTCTTTGACATCAGCTGAAGCTGGCAAGGACGTTAACTAGACATCAATATTGGATATATAGATATAAAACTATACCAGTAAAACAACTCTAACATCTGGTATAGATACTAGATATAGTTTAATCCTGACTTATTGATTTGGTGACTTATGAACTTTGACCTGTGGATTTTCAGTTTTGATTGGAATAAGAAATGTTTTAACAATCTGTGTGTACAGGAGTTTGATAAAGTGTTAATATCACCAGTATCTAGTTGACTGTGTTGTTAAATAATTTATACATAATTACAACTCTGAGTGTTATTTTATATTTTAATATTTCAATTCATGTTTCATCTCACAACTTCATGGATTAACACAGACTCTGTAAGGTAAGGTTAGGTTCTGAATTCTATGCTGGGTTGAGAATTTTGGGGTGGGTTGAGAATTTTGGGTAAGGGTTGAGAATTTTGGGTAAGGGTTGTGACTTCTGGGTTGGAGAAATCTATGGGGGCTTCAGCCCTTCTGCCCCCAGCTTCGTACAGTTGTGTGTTGTCCAGCTAGAGTCAGTAAAATCAAGTTAAGATTCTACAGATTCTGACCAACCTTTCCAAAATATTTTATAAGAATTTGATTTTTTTGAAATTTGACCATGTAAACTTTTGATGATGGATTTTTGTTCTGAATATTTGTGACAAACAAAACACTGGGTCTAAGCTAGCCACAAGACTAACCAAAATAAATTGATAAAGAAAATCAAATATAATATCCGATATCCGAGAAAATCAAGTTTAGGACTAACAGAAATTAAACCACAAACAAAACAACAACTAAATAGATGTAACTTTCAGATCAATCATAAAAATATTAATTTTCATAATTTGGTTGATATTATATATTTTATATACTTGTAAAGCCAAGTGTCTTGTTGATCAGATGGGACATTAATAGAAGGTTTTGTACAATACAGGTTGATAATAACTGTATGTCCATATAGCCAAACAGCCGGCTTTAAGCTACCTTTTCTGAGTTTCCACTAGTTAAATTGATGAACCAAAAACCTCCCTTTTTGTGCAACATCGGTAGTCTTGTACATGGCAAGCTGTCAGTAATGTACCGTACCACTTTTTACATCTATAAAGCTAGCTTTACTTCACAATTCTAAGTTAAAACGTAGTAAACTATACCAGTTTTCTAGCCAAGTTTTACACGATGTCTTGTGTCATATTAACCTGGTCTGAAGTAGAACGTCAGGAAGTAAAACTCCATTTGATAACAATAATATAATGTAAATTGTTGAAGCTATTGTTAAGATAATATCTCTATTTTATCCGGACTTACTATCAGAGTGGATTGAAAGTTATAAATAATTCAGAATTTAAAATTGATGGTTGTTAAATGTCAAGAGAAGACAAGGAAATATTAATCCCCAAACCTTTTGCTAAGTTTCTCCTGGTTGTCATAAATATCTTTGGGAAAGATTTGTTTAAAGGAATACTGGGTCTTAGAATGAACATAAAATTTTCAAAATTAAACTTGGTCAATAAGAGTATATATTCATCAGTAGATATTCCTGCTGTCATAAATAACATAACAGAATCCTAAATAATCTGATAAATCCCAAAACTAACTTTGTAATTATCCATAAAAATGCAATTGATTATTGAAAAATACTTAATAAATTGATTCAGCGTTTATCAAAATGACTTAGTTTTGTGAGTTTCAAGATTTAACAGAAATTCTGTTATGACACCAGGTAAGTTCACTGATGAATATATACTCATATTGACCATTCTTGAGAATTTAAATTTTATGTTCATGCTAAGACATAGTATCACTTTAATACTGACTGGGAACTGTTATATATAAACCATATAGTTACCAATAGTTACCATTATAACCGTATTGTTTAAAATCCAGATTTAAGTCTGTTTTTGCTACTCAATATTCAGACCATAAAACCTTAGCTCTTAAATATTCAAATATTACCTTGTTATAAACATTAAAATATTAAAAATCTCTCTCTCATCTCTGACATTTCAACAACTTCTCATTTTCAAATTTAAAATCTATTTTATAATGTATATTTATGATGTAATTTGATTCTAGTTTTCTGTCAGAGTGCAGCAAGAGATATTTTGTTTTGATATTAAATATTAAATTGTTTTTTAAATCAAAATTCATCAGAAGTAGGTTATGATATATATGCAGCATTCAATATTGATATACAGTCAATATTACAGCAACTAAAATAATAAAATATTGGCATGGTTTGAATGTAACAGATATTATGGATGTCATTCACAACTAATAGTTTGATATCGGAGACATGACTGGAAAATATAAATAAATCAACAGCCAATACTATAAAATACTATCATTTCTATGATCTTGAACTCCAGGTAAACATGATGGTAGCCATTTTAACATTCTGAGACTGTCTAGACAGTCATTCCATTTCATTATAGGCACATATTCCTAAATGACTTTATCATTTGGCAAAAATAGCTAATTCTGAAGCCCTATTGACCAATATAGACCAGTCTGATGCCATTTTAAAAGTTATTTGAAAAGAATGTCAATTAATAACAGTGTACGGTAATACAATAGTTGACATGTTTAGAATATTTACTGAGATAATGTCGGAATGTCATTTACAGTCAATGTGGTATTTTACTCCAGAATATCTTACTATTGGTCAGTTCTCACATTTCCTGTCCTAGATTACCCTACTTTAAATAGGTTATTTCTATCTAGGTTATATACCATTAAAGGGGTATAACCACGTCTGATTACCCTACTTTAAATAGGTTATTTCTATCTAGTTTATGTACCATTAAAGGGGTATCCATCTGATTACCTACTTTAAATAGGTTCTAGATTACCCTACTTTAAATAGGTTATTTCTATCTAGTATTACCATAAAGGGTATAACCTGATCTAAGCTCATATTCAAATTAATCAAATCGTATTAGTTCTGATCTAATTGTTCTGAAAATCAATTTTTAGTGTTGGTACTATGAAATTGTACTGGGCTTTAGAAAGCCAAAAGGTCTGGCGACTAAGGAGAAAAATATCAAGGCCACGCTCTGTGCTGTTCACAGCCCTAGTTTCTATTTAGTTTTGGCACTGTTTAAAGGGACTGGGCTTTAGAAGGCTAAATGCTACGTATCATGGACCACGATTGGTCCTGTTCACAGCTCTAGTTTCTTATAGTATTGGTACTATTAAAGGGGTATAGCCTGCACACCAGTTCAAAGTTCTCAATATTTTTACTAGTTTACTGAAATCTTTTAGGTAACTGGCTGTGTAGCTATACCATTGTCCTGACAGATTTACTCATTGTACACTTCATGGTATAACTGAAACATCATCCTCTTCAGCACCATTAGAGCTGGGTTTAGACCGTCGTGAGACAGGCCCCCCTAGCCCCCCTGTAGCTACGGGCCTGATTATTTATCTTTAACCTCCTCCCTGACTCTCCATTCAACATAGAATTATAAAGATTGACAAAAGTTGACCTAGACAATTTAAAAAATGTTGAAAATGAATGAGATAAATGTCAGGGTTGTAAACAAGTTAAGATGTTAATTATTTAGTCCTTGTTATCTTCCTCATAAATAATTGTTTTAGTTTTATTTCTACTATTGTGGAAGTAAATGGTTTTATTTTGTCAAGCAGGAAATAAACTTTGTTGACTATTTTAGTTATTTTACTGTGAAGGAATATGACTGTTTTCTTTTGAAATTTGGTGAATGTGCATACATATTGTTAATACACAAAAGATCATCAAAATCTGTGAAAAATTGAAAAGAAAGTAAAATATTCTGTGAGATGTATAAACTGTTCTGATCATTTTATTCAGTGTGGTTTATTTTAAGGTGGGATTATCTGTACACTTGCTACTCTGTCTTATATAACTTGTATTTATTACAACTTGTATTTATTACAACTTGTATTTATTACAACTTGTATTTGTTACAACTTGTATTTGTTACAACTTGTATTTATTACAACTTGTATTTAGTTACAACTTGTATTTATTACAACTTGTATTTATAACAACTTGTATTTATTACAACTTGTATTTGTTACAACTTGTATTTGTTACAACTTGTATTTGTTACAACTTGTATTTGTTACAACTTGTATTTGTTACAACTTGTATTTGTTACAACTTGTATTTGTTACAACTTGTATTTGTTACAACTTGTATTTGTTACAACTTGTATTTGTTACAACTTGTATTTGTTACAACTTGTATTTGTTACAACTTGTATTTGTTACAACTTGTATTTGTTACAACTTGTATTTGTTACAACTTGTATTTGTTACAACTTGTATTTACAACTTGTATTTTTACAACTTGTATTTATTACAACTTGTATTTATTGGCACTTGTATTTACACTTGTATTTTTAATTGTTTTTGTCAGTTGTTTTTTAATTTTTTTATTTAATTATTAAAATTTGATATTTTTATATTCTAATTACAGGTAAATAATTAAAAGTAATTAATAAAAATGGGAAACAAACTGGGTGGACCTAAAAAGGATAAAGACGAGAAGAAAAAAAGTTCCAAGAAGAAAAATTCCAAAAATAATTCAGATGAAGAACAAGTTAATGAAGGGATTGAATCAAAAACAGACGAAGTAAAAACTGAGGAAGGGACGGCCGAGGAAAAGGCTGAAGCCACCAGGACAGAGGTATGTTTCTGTTTATTCACACTTCGATTGAAAATGTTCTCACTATAGGTCACAGAGACACATTTTTTAACGGTCGAAGGCCAGTTTTTTGATGTGTAATATTTACGTTCACTAGATGACCTGTTTATAACTGAATGTATTTCAGGGCAAAACAAGATTTTAAAATTTAGTACAATTTGTTACTCCTTTTTTTAAAAACTGACTAGATAGAAGATGAAATTAAAATCTATATTACAGATTGGTTCAAGTTGTATCTCTATGGTTTTAGTAATAAATTAGACAATGATAATAATCTGATAGAATTATAGAAATGATAAACATTATTAAAATATTGCTCAGATAAATAAATAGACCCTATTATTGTTCTGTCATTACTTAAAGTATCATTGTCAGAAATGTTTTTCCCTAAAAAAAATTACCCAGACAACAAATTTTGATGAATTTTGAGAAATGACAAAATTGAAAATGACAAATAATAAAACTTAAGTATGAACATTCTGAACAAAAAAATAAACCAGAAATCCATGACAACATATTGGCAGCAGAAAATGAACTTTTAATGTGTGATTTGCCGTAATGAAATGTGGTACCGGCTGTCTAGAAGATATCTACAATATTGTCTACATTTCAGGGTGATGGAGAAGCTAAAATTGCAGGTTCCCCAGAAGAAAAGGCAGCAGACGACATTCCTTCAGCAGACGGAGTTCCTGTCACAGAAAACAAGGTTGAGGCTGTGGTAGAGAAACCAGTTGAAACAGAAAAAAAAGAGGAAACCTCGTCAGCCCCAGAAGTCAAGGAAACCAAACCAGAACCCCCAGCCCCTCTAGAAGAAACTAAACCAGAACCTCCAGCAGCTAAACCAGAATCAGAATCTCAACCAGAAACAGTGGCAGAGCCAGAACCAACCCCAGTACCAGAATCAGTGAAGGAACCAACTCCAGTTCCAGAATCAGTGAAGGAACCAACTCCAGAACCAGTTGTAGAAGCCACACCTGAATCAGTTCAAGAACCAGAAACAGTTGAATGTACCCCCACCCCAGCTGAACCAGAATCAGAACCTGCTCCTCCAGCACCAATAAAAGAACCAACACCAGAACCAGAACCAGAATCAGTTGAATGTACCGAAACTCCAGCTGAACCAGAATCGGTTGAAACTCCAGACCCAGCCCCAGCACCAGTTGAACCAGAAGTGCCTTCTGAACCCAAACCAGTTCCAGAACCAGTGGCAGAACCAGAGGCAGAACCACTTCCAGAACCAGTGGAAGCCCCAGAAGTTGAAGAGAGCTCACAAGATGCACCCCCACCACCACCCGAGCCCCTTGAGCAGAATGGAACCGAGCAGAATGGTACAGAACAGAATGGAACCCATGAACCAGAATCTCCCAGTAATGGTGAACACATAACAAATGGTGCTCCAGAAGTCAATGGTCACATGGTAGGTTTAAATTAACCAATCAGCTGCTAACCTGAATCAAACATTTGAATAAACAACAAGTATGTAAAACTGTTTTGACCAAGGATTATGCTATACATCCACACAGGCCATATTCAATTATTTCAAAATATATATATAGATTTTAAATGTTCCTTATTTTGCCTTTTTAGAATGGAGATCATAAAGTATCAACTGAATTCCAGTGGCTGCTGGAAGGTGAAAATGTCCAAGTATCTGGTACCTTTAGTGATTGGAAAGAAAAATTTACTTTGGAAAAACAGTAAGCTCTTTTTGACCCTTGGTTGTTTCTGTATCTTAAAGATATATATATATATTGGTTTATTTATTCTAGTTCTAATATGGTATATAATAAACCAATTATTTCACAGGCTTCAATTACTCAATATACTTCAACAGTTTCAAATTAGACAAGTTTGAGCTCATGAGAAGCTGTTTTAATAAGGAAATTAGGTGACTGTTCTGGCAAATTTCCACCATTACTCACTGCATAGTGTTTTCACTTCTGATAAATATAGAGCAGAAAGATAAGATGTAAAACTCTATGTCAACTGATATTGATATAAATTTATGTGTTATAATTAAAATATTATAATTAATTATTATAGAGAAACTGGTTTTAAAACTACCATAGATCTACCTACAGGTGAACATTATTATAAATATCTTGTTGATGATCAGTGGGTGGTAAATAGGGACCAGGTAAGTTGTCCATAATCTCTAGTATAGGTTACAGGGGGAGGGGGGGCTCGGTCTATAGCCTAGAGAATTCTTGGACTTTTAAAACTTGAAAACTGTATGGATATATAGACAAAAATCAATCTTTGTAGTGTCAGACACAGATTTTAAACAGTTGTAATGTAAATAGATGGTTGATGATTTTAATCTCAATGATAACTGAGTTATTCTTTATATGGTATTTAGTAATTGGTAGTATAATAATAATAACTAAGTCATTAGAAAATGAATTTTCCTGCTTGACAAGACAAGAGGACACTTGTTGAAACGTCGCAAAATAAATAAACTCAGTAATTGTTTATCCATAAAACTTAGTTATTACTATGATAACTGAGTTAATAATTAAGGGGAAACAACTACAACATTCTTAACATGAGTATTAACATAGCTACTGATGTCTTCTGCTTGGTCGTTCTCCACTTCTATTAAAGAGAGAATTCCACTTGAAGTAAAAGAAATACTCATGTAAAATTCCATTTTATTTGTATTTTTCAGCCAATACACTGTGGAGAAGATGGAACAGAAAATAATGTGATTGTTGTCAGTTAATTTAAACATGTTAATTTGTTTACTTTTCATTTTGTATATTTTCTTTACATTTTGTAAACAGGCATGGATCACTTAATGCCTTTCTTCATCCTGGGTCTCGAGACCAAAAACTTAGCAGATACTAAAGTCACTTATAGTCATTCATTTACTAGCTTTTAATATTCTGCTACATCTGAACTTTACTGAAATATCATTTACTGGTTACTGACACCCCTTATCTTGTATTGAACTATTCTAAACATGCATTATTTGCAATTCATAGGATAGAACATGAAGAGTTGTTCATTAACAAACAAGGGATGTTTGTCTTTGCCTGTCAAAAAGAATAGTGTACCTGGCTTATCACCCCTCGGCTTGTTTTGAACCCTTCTATTCATGCATTATATTGAATCCTTGATGCTTCCAGTGGAGTAGTTCATTAACCAGTTAGAGGTGTTTCTGTCAAGCTACTCCTAGTTGTGTGTATCTAGGAATCTTTGCCTAACTACCATAAAGCATTGTATACTCCACTGTATTTCATTATGTATTGTATTTAAAATGTATAATGTTTGTAACTATGACAACTAGTTTGTAATACACATTATATTGGACAATGTACAAATCTTTTACAAGTGTACATGACTTGTTTATTTCATACAATATTGTACTTTAAATGCAATTTGTATTTTCACCTTTTCATCATATTGTGTAACCTGACAACTGTTTTGTATATCTACTATAATTGTATTTATACAAGTTATACAATACAGTTTGCGTTTACTTTTGTTGTACACACTATTATATTGTAAACTATGTTTACTTCATTGTGGTTCATAAATTTAAAAATTCTAGAAGAATGTTTCGAAAACAATTGCAAAATTTTACTTTTTAGAGTGACAATGTGAAAATGACATGGATATAGTTTGTGTGTGTTTTGTCTATGCAAATATTTATAACATTTTGTAAGTACAGGATAGGAATAGGCTTTGTGTACAACATTCTATAATTAAAATCATCCCTGAATCTACTTAATTAACATGGTCGATTCTTATTAATTATATTAGTAGTAGGGGGACTTTATTATGGTCACATATTGAAATATCACTGTATCTATTGATAGATATCTAATATTTCTTTCTTCTTGTTTGCTTTGGATGGTTATATTAGGCATTATGTCATGTCTAATTGAAAAAAGAAATATTATTTTACTTCATAATTGGTTTATATCAAATTTATATTTTGTGACTAATTATATATGTCATGCATCCACAATTTGGTCTCGTACAGGAATTTTCATCAAATATAACTAAAGAGATCAATTTATTTTTGGAAACGTAAAAATCATAACTCATGTTATCATGCATTAAAAACTTGACCAATTATTTTTCTATCTTAATATATTTTTTGATATTCCGTATGAAATTACAGATTTTTTGTGTACCCTTATATAACCTTGACCTCCCAGAACAGTGGGACCACGAACTAAGAATTATTTAATGAAGTCAAAAAGGATTTGTTAGATATAGAAAAGTATGAAAGAATTAGATGTTTTAATGTCATTTAGAAAGTGGTGTTGCAACAATATTTTCGTTATTGGGATAACACTTTTTTGTTATGGCACAGATTCTAGTGTTGAAAATTGGCTGGCAATTAGGTGCCTGACACTGAGATCTTTGGTTCGAAACCCATTCGGGTCTCAGCCAATTTTCAGCACTAGAATCTGTGTTATACCAAGAAAGTGTTATCCCAATAACGAAAATATTGTAAGAAAAAATGATTTGGATTAGGGAAGTCAGATATAACTTGTCGGATGAGGGAAGTCTGATATAACTTGTTGGATAAGGGAAGTCAGATATAACTCGTAGGATTAGGGAAGTCTGATATAACTTGTTGGATTAGGGAAGTCAGATATAACTTGTTGGATTAGGGAAGTCAGATATAACTTGATTGGATTAGGGAAGTCAGATATAACTTGTTGGATTAGGGAAGTCAGGTATAACTTGTTGGATTAGGGAAGTCAGATATAACTTGTTGGATTAGGGAAGTCTGATATAACTTGTTGGATTAGGGAAGTCAGATATAACTTGTCGGATTAGGGAAGTCAGGTATAACTTGTTGGATTAGGGAAGTCAGATATAACTTGTTGGATTAGGGAAGTCAGGTATAACTTGTTGGATTAGGGAAGTCAGATATAACTTGTTGGATTAGGGAAGTCAGATATAACTTGTTGGATTAGGGAAGTCAGGTATAACTTGTTGGATTAGGGAAGTCTAGGATATAACTTGTTGGATTAGGGAAGTCAGATATAACTTGTTGGATTAGGGAAGTCAGGTATAACTTGTTGGATTAGGGAAGTCAGATATAACTTGTTGGATTAGGGAAGTCTGATATAACTTGTTGGATTAGGGAAGTCAGATATAACTTGTTGGATTAGGGAAGTCAGATATAACTTGTGGATTAGGGAAGTCAGGTATAACTTGTTGGATTAGGGAAGTCAGATATATCAGATATAACTTGTTGGATTAGGGACGATGTGTTAATGTATGTGTGTAAAAAAAATGTAAATAATTAACCCATGTGATTAATTTGATATTTTCATGTCTGTAATTTTTACTTTATATTTAGTACTATATATATTATTAGCTTAAGAACAAAATATCTTTCCCTTCATTGACTTGAAAATCGCTCAAGGTTTTAATTTCACAGCTTTATTGAAGATAAGAATCAGTAACTCTATACATGTACCTTGAAGTGATGCTGGTCAAAGGGTTAAGGATGTGCATGAGGTCTTAATCCAAAAAATGCATTTATAGTTGGAAATCAAGAGAATGTATTAGAATGGCTACAAAATTACTCTTTGAACGCTGAAGGTGTAACTCTTGATCTACTCATACACAGACAATTTCTATATAATCTTACTTGAGTGGTTTTCGTTCATTGAATGGACTATATTGTATAATGTTATTTACTTGTTAGCTATTTATTTTCAACTCAATTCAGCTCAATTTTTAATATTTCATGATACAATAAGACGAGAAACTGTATCTGTTGTGGGTTTATCAATACAGAACCTAATAGAATACAGGAGGTAGGGTCTGGACACAATGTAGACATGATTTTCTACTTGTGTGAGTATTGATAATCCTGCCCCAGACACAGTACCGAGTCTATTGATATCTTTATATATTAGCATGTTCCATGCTCAATAATCATTTTCTAATTCAAGCATATTTTTACATTATAGTGCTCAAAAAAAATAATGATGCTAATCGCTTTATTAAAGTTCATTATCGATAAAGTATAAATGCCAAAATCTTTTTGAATTAATTTTTGTGAACTTTTAAATATATTTATTGACAAGAGCTGATGGTTCGCTGTTAAAATAAAAAACATTAGCTGGTTGGAGCTCAAAAGCATGCTACAATAAATATCCACTAAAGACCAAAATTTCTAATTTGTTTGTTTTTTTGCTATCTAGTCATTCACGTTTAAATATTGTATATAATTTTTAAGCTACAATTTACATATTTGTCAAATAAAACATCACTTGATCCCAAGAGGCTTTTTGCCCCCGAATATTACTAGTATATTTTCTGTTTGATTTCTTCCCAGACATTGAGGGATGTGGATCATCAGTGTAAAAAATATTCGTAGACCACAAAATTACAGAAAATTGAGGCCTTAAAATCTTTAATCAGGTCTGAAGTAATTGTGAGTATCAAGAGATGTTTTATGTGTTTAAATTCAGTGTAAAATGAGCTTATCCTGTAATTAATGGTGTGCAAGCTTTTATTTTCATACATTTTTACTTTCTGCTACAGTGTTTCTGTGTATCCATATTTTCTTCACGGAGAATGGGGTCCAATACTCTTCATTAAACGTTTGTATTTAAAATATTTCTTGTCAAATTTTTATCAGAGGTAGGGCTCGCTAGCCTGAAATAATACCTCTGGATATTTTAACCATTTTCTCCTTGTCAGTGATGGAGGTAGGGTGGGTGGGGCTGACTTTGAAATAGTGTCTTGTCGTTTTGATGAGAAATAATCTAATCTCCATTGATATAGATATAATGCTATTACTCACTATATTAAAAACTCTTTGCTGGTTATATTTAACAGATAAAACAACTAGAATGCCATTATATTATGGGTCCAATATCTATGAAGATATAATAGTCCCGTGTCAGAGGTAGACAGGTCTACATTCCCCATTCCCTCACTGATGTCCTGTCGTCTAAAATATCTGCCCCGTTACGACTAGTTCTGTTTCGAGAGGGGACGGACGCAGGTAAGGTTGTTTTTTCTCTTTGGTTTCCATTTGAGTTTTTTAAAGAATATCATGCCCAACAGCCATTCCAATATAATCTTTAAATCCCAAAATCGAACCGACCGGTTTCCTGCTCCCCCAAACACGGAGCACAGTCGGCATCAATTTCCTCCGATTCGCCAAACTGTCCATAGCCAAATTGACTTCAGAGCCGAATGCATTTTCGGCACTACTGGTCAATTTACATACATCTGCATTGGCCTCCGTTTGTCATATCGATCGTTTCGGGCAAACAGTCGATTTTGACATCATTTAATGGAGTTGTTCCCCTTAGACCGTAAATTACCAGAGGTAGACTTAAGTTACTAAATTGTTCTTGTACTTTAGTCTCGAATGTCAAACATAACAAATATAAGTTATGAAAACAAACATGGTGAAAAGTTTCTATTGTAAAACAGTTGAGCGACGATTAGTCTAAACCAAGCTTTTATAATTTACATGCAATTCAATTTAAACGTTAACTGAATATAGCCTATTATGCTAGTTAACTAGGCCTACATTAAACAGAATGAAAACGTTGCGATGAAAGACCTAACTTCAATGACGACAGAATTTTTGCCTCAAAAGCACCATTGATAAAAATTATCTCGTTGTTTTGCGAACACTGAACACTGTCAGTTCCCTGTTTGGTCGATTAAACAATTTCTGGGAATTTACACTGTCTTAAATAAAAAGATGTTTGTAGACTAATTTTATTACTATCAACAAATAATTTAAAAAACAAAACTGAGATCATCTTTTCACCATATTCCGGGAACTTTGACGTCTGCTAAATGATTTCTTTTTAGCAGCAGACGATTTAGTTTTGCCGCCACTTTTTCCATTAGTGTCAATCTGATCTGATGACGTCGTTGACGACCGACGTCTTAAAACTGGTTCATCTCCAGTCTTTCCTAGATTTACAGCCTCTAGAATGAAATGAAAGAAATTGGTCGGAAAGGAAATATGTTTCTCGGGTGGGGTAGCAAGAATCCGGGAAAAGACCCTGGACCTCGAGTAAACAACTACATGTGGATAGATGGACTATAGAAATTCAGGATAGTTTCAATTTTGATATTCGTGGGTAAGGGGTTACCGTGTCAGAGAGGCCGAGGTATTTTGACATCACTCTCAGGGACATTATGTTGTTTTATGAAGTAAATTATACAAGATGTGTAATGTATAGAGTTTTTAAATGGGTTCTAATGTAAATAATTTTATGACTGAGTTATCGTTCCATTATACAAGTCGAACCAGTAGGAAATTAGTACAGAATAGATCAAGGCAAAGATGTTTAACCAAGAATTAACTGTAAGACCGAAGTCTCCTAACCTATGAGAACATTTAAGGAACAAATTGATGTATAAAAAAGGACAGTTATATACGGGACAAGCTGAATGTAGAATATCCGAAACAAGACTATATCAGGAGAAATAGAGAAGTACCATCAGGTGTTACTAACCTATAAAAGCTGTATTATCTTGTAATTCTGTTAACATCGGAATAAATTTGGGTTTATTATTGGAATCTTTATTTGCACTAGAACCTACAACAGAACCAAAGCAACATCTATAAAGACAAGTCACCAAGACATAAAACACCAAGAAATGATTTTGTGTTAAAGAATGGCAGATCGAAATCTTAATCGTCAGAATAGTCTTCAATCTTCAGTATTATCCTTATAATGATAAATATACAATTTTAGGTGTTAATTCTCCCCCTTTCTTGCAGAAGTTCCAATTGCAGATTGTGGCAATGCTTGAGGAATGAAATAGTACAGCTTGAACTTGCTCAAAAGAAATGAAAATGAAATAATTGAGTTTGCCGTCCTACTTTTCTGCACCTGGGCTAATGAAGACGGTGAAATTGTTCAAAGCAATGAGAAAGGCAGATATTGGATACAGACTATCTATAAAGTGGAAAAGACAACGCTCCAAACTTACCGTCCACCTTGAGTAAAATAACATTTTCTCTCTCCTTAATAAATTTGATACCAAAATCTTCTTTTTTATTCCTGATATTTTTAACTCGACCTCGTTCATCTGATAATTCTATTGTATCTGAAATATATTTGATATCTTTCATTAATATTCATTTCAAACACAAGCTCGGACGGTGAGGTCGAAATTCAAGTGAAATAAGAGAATAATTTGTTAAGACATAACACAGTACATTTGTGTTTTGAAGATTTCTTAATAACAGTAATCCAGAGGAACTTTTTCACAGAGAATATACAGGAATATACAACATACAATGACATCGTTATGATAATTACTTATATTAAATATAAAACCTTGAAATTACGTTCATTATTAGTGCTTTATTATTTCATTTTTTATTTTATATTTTTATCCAGATGAACTTAACCACGAAAAGAGGCAAGTATTTTCATTGCTATTAAATTCATTCTCAGCTACAAAGACAAAATTGCTTTCCTCGCCTCTACTGAATTAATTTTGGACTTGATATCGTCTCGGTGATTATTCAAATACGATCAATAAACTGAATATGATAATTTAAATAGAGTAGGAAATGGTGTGTTAAGCCTCTTATTGGTGATAATAATAGTGAATAGATGGTAGACAGATGAGCTATTGTACTGGGTAGATTAATCATTTTATACATTAAAAATATACATTGGCTTATCTCGGAAATCTTAATTATAAAACTCGCATTAAAACTTCTATTTCATTCTGACTTGACAAAATGAGTCGTGCTAAAAATGCATCAGGGAAATGGGAGTAGACCAGAAAGCTAGATAACACTAAAATCTTTCTGACAAGCATAATTCGTGTTATTTGGACAAAATTGTTTTGTATTTTGGAAATGAAATGAAATGAATGGATTTTTTCGTCCTACTCGTCTGTACCTTATAGGCTAAGGAAGATGGACTGTTTGTAATAGAAATGAAATGGAGTTTTACGTCCTACTCTTCTGTACTTTATGGGCTAATGAAGACGGGCAAAGCCATGCAGTGTGCAATGAGGGAAAAATTTGCCAGGACATCGGCATAAGTCTACTCTTTTTGAGATTTCCAACTGTCGAGGAATCTTTAACGTACACAGCCTGTAGCACACGGTTCATTGTCCCATCTGAACGACTATCTGTATTTTGGAAACACCATTCAAACAACTAAACACTATATCAATAAGATGTCTTTTGAATTGAGTGTTTGTTAAATAAATTGATATTTATATATCATATACTGGAAGATAAATTCTGGTCAGAGATAACTCTTTGGTTTGTTTGTGTGAAAAATAATCTACTGCTCAGTGGGAAGTGAAAGTTTGGTATTCAATTATGAAAATTGTTATGGTACTTACCTTGGTCAGAACAATGACACTGGTCTCGAATATTATCTAATAAATGTTCTATTCTACAGTTAGCATTAAATATCTTACTCTGGTTACCTGAAATATACCAGAGCATCCGTGCTCAACAATAAATTTTAATTATCTCAGAGTTTTTGTTATGGACATGGGTGGATGATGCACATGCCTTTTAACAAAAATAAGATGAAGAAGCTTATTTTTTAATGGTAAAAATTAGCATGGTTATGTCTCGTATGAAAAGATAACCTTTCCAGTTTTTTTTATTATACTTTAAAATTTGGCAATTCAAAGCTTGAGTTTAGCTGAAAAAATCGAATGGACAGAGAAGATATGAGTGGGAAAGACCGAAATTCATACAAGAAGGAAATGTGAGAGAATGTTGCCAAGGGGTCGTTTGCCCATTGTTGAGCAAACGACACAATAAAAATCAATTTTATAACAAAGTAAATATAATGGATAGATTTAATAACTTAAAATTAAAATTGGATACTTACTACCATATTTGACAGTGAAGAAAAAGGAACCAAGTTGTTCGTCTGGCGATGTCATGTCTGAATTTTCCACGTGGACAGTTTTCTATCAGTTTGGTAATAATCTTTATAATATAAACACTTAATAATCCATCTTTTCTATTTTAGATTAATTTCACTAACTCTAATAAGTCTGAAACTTTCTTAATATTTAATAAATATTCCCTTATAAAAGATAAATCATGTGATCATCGGTTGGCACAATTCTAGACACTGTAAACGTACACCAGTTTTGGAACGAGTCTTTGATTATTACAAATTATTACTAGAACGTCATGTTGTTTTTTAAGAAGTTATAACTCTCGCTGATATAACTGAAACACAAATCAACACTAGAATAAGCTTCAATGGTTAATTACAATGAATCTTGAACAAAAAGCCCAAATGACTAATAATAAACTGCTGTGTAACGGAATGCACTTGACCAAATCGAACTGAATCCACATTTACCAAAACTCCAAACTCCAATGCAATATTAAGATATCCTACCATCAAAGACCTTTCAATGTTTTAATACAAGACTAGAGCAATATATAACAATATAGGTAATTAGTGTGAGAGAAACTCGGCTATAAAATCATTATATTGAAGTCAAGTTATTGTTAGAAATTGCTTGGCACCAAGAAAATGGTTACCAGGATATTCTATAGTGACAATGTAATTAATTCTCTACTAATCATTAGTATTGGACCGGTTGTTATAGAAGATACTATCCTATATTAGTATTAGGTTGGGTGTTATAGAAGATACTATCCTATATTAGTATTGGACCGGTTGTTATAGACGATACTATCCTATATTAGTATTAGGTTGGGTGTTATAGAAGATACTATCCTATATTAGTATTAGGTTGGGTGTTATAGAAGATACTATCCTATATTAGTATTGGACCGGTTGTTATAGAAGATACTATCCTATATTAGTATTAGGTTGGTTGTTATAGAAGATACTATCCTATATTAGTATTAGGTTGGTTGTTATAGAAGATACTATCCTATATTAGTATTAGGTTGGGTGTTATAGAAGATACTATCCTATATTAGTATAAGGTTGGGTGTTATAGAAGATACTATCCTATATTAGTATAAGGTTGGGTGTTATAGAAGATACTATCCTATATTAGTATTAGGTTGAGTGTTATAGAAGATACTATCCTATATTAGTATTAGGTTGGGTGTTATAGAAGATACTATCCTATATTAGTATTAGGTTGGGTGTTATAGAAGATACTATCCTATATTAGTATAAGGTTGGGTGTTATAGAAGATACTATCCTATATTAGTATAAGGTTGGGTGTTATAGATGATACTATCCTATATTAGTATTAGGTTGGGTGTTATAGACGATACTATCCTATATTAGTATTAGGTTGGGTGTTATAGATGATACTATCCTATATTAGTATTAGGTTGGGTTGTTAGAGAAGATACTATCCTATATTAGTATTAGGTTGGGTTGTTAGAGAAGATACTATCCTATATTAGTATCAGGTTGGGTGTTATAGAAGATACTATCCTATATTAGTATAAGGTTGGATGTTACTAAACCTAGAATAGACCTTTATAAACACAGTTTAAAATATAAAGGTGTAAAATTGTGGAATAATCTATCAGTTAAAATAAGAGAAGCCAAATCACTCCATTCTTTTAAGAAATTGTCTAAACTCCATTTTTATGGAGATTTAAAATGAGCATAATCATTTTCATTTTAACTGTGTACTTTATTATACAATTCTCCCACTCCATTTCTACAGTAATTATAGGCTGATTATAGCTGTACGTATGTTTTTTTGGTTTTTTGGGGGGTTTTTTCGCCTCGTATAAGTGTTATTTGTAGTTTTTGTATTTTTTACGGGCTCGATGTTAGAAAGGCTTAGTCCTAATTGATAACCCAATAAAGAAATTATTATTATTATTATTATTATTATTATTATTTTTATTATAGATGATACTATCCTATATTAGTATTAGGTTGGGTGTTATAGAAGATACTATCCTATATTAGTATAAGGTTGGGTGTTATAGATGATACTATCCTATATTAGTATTAGGTTGGGTGTTATAGAAGATACTATCCTATATTAGTATAAGGTTGGGTGTTATAGAAGATACTATCCTATATTAGTATTAGGTTGGGTGTTATAGAAGATACTATCCTATATTAGTATTGGGTTGGGTTGTTATAGAAGATACTATCCTATATTAGTATTAGGTTGGGTGTTATAGAAGATACTGTCCTATATTAGTATTAGGTTGGGTGTTATAGAAGATACTATCCTATATTAGTATTAGGTTGGGTGTTATAGAAGATACTATCCTATATTAGTATTAGGTTGGGTGTTATAGATGATACTATCCTATATTAGTATTAGGTTGGGTGTTATAGAAGATACTATCCTATATTAGTATTAGGTTGGGTGTTATAGAAGATACTATCCTATATTAGTATTAGGTTGGGTGTTAGAAAAGATACTGTCCTATACAAGTATCCAACGCTAGTAACTTATTCGACTGGAGTTGTTATCTTAAAACACGTCTATCTTTTAAAGTAAGAATCAAAATAGGGTGTCACGTCCCACTACTCTCTCCTTGTTAATATCTTACTTCTTTAGGATTGGACTCTAATGCAATGAATGTACTTTTGCGTCCAACTGTTCGTGCCTTATCCTTTACAGCTGTTATCTAACAAGACATCCCCTTCCCCCTCCCCCCTTCAATTTAAAATCATCAAAAGAATTACCTGTACTTGCAACATCCCAGGAATACGACTGTGTAATACACGATATAGATCTTTTACAGAAATTGTTTGGAGTAATAACCGAGAAATCTTCAAGTAATTTATGGCCCAATATATAAACCTTTTCATTTGTATTGTAGAGAAAGTCTTTACATATTTTTAACCTGTGACCTATTATTGAGCTATAATAGAAGACATTAACGAGGTAGAGAGTATGTTATATGACAAATAGTCCACTATACTCATACCTATTTAAAGAGATTTGATACCATTTATGTTTTTTTCATTAAGAATGGAGTTTTACACCCAGTTGTTTATTGCGAGTGATGTAACCTATAATTTTTTGTCATCAGACAAAAATAACCTTAGGTCCTAGGTTACGTGGTTTTATATCCTACTGTTCTGTTACTCATTGGACTTCTGAAATACAATAGATTTCTGTATCCTTATGTTTTGTATTTTGTTGGACTAATGAAGTAAAATGGAGTTATATAATTATCCTACTGTTCTGTATCTTATTGGACTAATGAAATAGAGTTTTATATCCTACTGTTCTGTATCTTATTGGACTAATGAAATAGAGTTTTATATCCTACTGTTCTGTATCTTATTGGACTAATGAAATGAAATAGAGTTTTATATCCTACTGTTCTGTATCCTATTGGACTAATGAAATGAAACGGAGTTTTATATCCTACTGTTCTGTACCTTATTGGACTAATGAAATAGAGTTTTATATCCTACTGTTCTGTATCTTATTGTACTAATGAAATAGAGTTTTATATCCTACTGTTCTGTACCTTATTGAACTAATGAAATGAAATAGATTTTTATATCCTACTGTTCTGTACCTTATTGGACTAATGAAATGAAATAGAGTTTTATATCCTACTGTTCTGTATCTTATTGGACTAATAAAATGAAATAGAGTTTTATATCCTACTGTTCTGTACCTTATTGTACTAATAAAATAGAGTTTTATATCCTACTGTTCTGTATCTTATTGGACTAATGAAATAGAGTTTTATATCCTACTGTTCTGTATTTTATTGGACTAATGAAATAGAGTTTTATATCCTACTGTTCTGTATCTTATTGGACTAATGAAATAGAGTTTTATATCCTACTGTTCTGTATCTTATTGGACTAATGAAATAGAGTTTTATATCCTACTGTTCTGTATCTTATTGGACTAATGAAATAGAGTTTTATATCCTACTGTTCTGTATCTTATTGGACTAATGAAATAGAGTTTTATATCCTACTGTTCTGTATCTTATTGGACTAATGAAATGAAATAGAGTTTTATATCCTATTGTTCTGTATCTTATTGGTCTAATGAAATGAAATAGAGTTTTATATCCTACTGTTCTGTATCTTATTGGACTAATGAAATGAAATAGAGTTTTATATCCTACTGTTCTGTATCTTATTGGACTAATGAAATGAAATAGAGTTTTATATCCTACTGTTCTGTATCTTATTGGACTAATGAAATGAAATAGAGTTTTATATCCTACTGTTCTGTATCTTATTGGACTAATGAAATGAAATAGAGTTATATATCCTATTGTTCCGTATCTTATTGGACTAATGAGTTACACAATCAAGCTAGTTAATGGACTAATGAAATGAAATAGAGCTGTATGCTGTTCTGTACACGTAGTAATTGGATTTTCCCTAACAATACTCAAAATAATGGGCAAATGGTTGGTCTTTCATCGTTCATTTAATTTCAACATCTCAATTTGACTCAGACGGCTGTTCAGTAAATGACTGGGGATTTTGAGGAAGGGATACCTTTATTTATGTTACAAAATGACATTGTGGGGCTATCTCGGTATGCCGGAAAACCTGATAAGCTTTCCAGATAAAATCGACAGTTGAAGTAGCCAATCGATAACCGTGTGAAGTGCACTTAAGTGTAGATTTATGGTGACATTTGATCTATAATAGATAAACCTTGAATAGTAGCTCAGGTGTTGGGTACTTTAAGAAATGAAATGGAGTTTTACGTCCTACTTTACTGCTTTCTGTTAGAACCTGATCAGGTTTTCAGGAATTACAGCAACCATAGAAATATAAATAATGCATATAGAAGGTTCCCCAGTCAAACAAATAGGCTACAAAACCCCGGACGCCTTTAAATCACTTTAAAGTTTTATCTATAATGTCATAATAGATTTCTTTTCAATCGAAATTTATTGTAAGCTATGCAATACTGATACAATACGTGCACTTGAATTTGTTACAGGGAGCATAATGACATGAATATAATATTATGGCTGATCTTTGGCCATTATGAATAATAGTAGGCCAGCAAGAAAAAAAATATATAAAATATAATGTATGGAGTTTTACGCCCTTCTCTTCTGCGTCTTATGAGCAAATAAAGACAAGATAAAGATAAGCCAGAAAAGTTATCACCCTTAAAGTTAGTTAAAAGAATTTTGATTTTGAATCTGATTTTGGCAGCTCAGAGACGTATACAATCTAGTAGTGACTGTACATGCACTGGGACAAGTATACACTATCATAGACTATTTATGATAGCTTGTATACCTGTCTAGGCTGATACATAGTCTATGATAGCTTGTATACATGTTTAGGCACATATATAGTCTATGATAGCTTGTATATTTGTCTAGGGCCATATGTTATCTATAATAGCTTGTGTACCTGTCTAGGCATATACGTTAACTATGATAGCTTATATACTTGTCTAGGCACATATAGGGTCTCTGGTAGCTTGTATACTTGTGTAGGCACATACATAACTTGTGATAGCTTTATACTTATCTAGGCACATACATAGTCTCATGATAGCTTGTATACTTGTTAGCTCATATATTAGTCTATGGATAGCTTGTAGATACTTGTCTAGGCATATACTTAGTCTATGATAGCTTTATACTTGTCTAGGCACATATATAGTCTATGATAGCTTGTATACTTATCTGTGTCTGACATATAGTCTATGATAGCTTGTTTACTTGTATAGGTCCATATATAGTCTATGATAGCTTGTATACTTGTCTAGGTCCATATATAGTCTATGATAGCTTGTATACTTGTCTTTCATATATAGTCTATGATAGCTTGAATACTTGTCTAGGTCCATATATAGTCTATGATAGCTTGTATACTTGTCTAGGTCCATATATAGTCTATGATAGCTTGTATACTTGTCTAGGCTAATATATAGTCTATGATAGCTTGAATAGTTGTCTAAGCCATATATGGTCTATGATAGTTTGGATACTTTTGCATATAGTCTATGATAGCTTTATACTTGTCTAGGCTCATAGTCTATGATAGCTTGTATACTTGTCTAGGCTCATATATAGTCTATGATAGCTTGTATACTTGTCTAGGCTCATATATAGTCTATGATAGCTTGTATACTTGTCTAGGCACGTACATTTTGTCTATGATAGTTGTATACTTTTAGGCACATTATGTCTATGATAGCTTGATACTGTTAGGCACAATATAGTTCTGATAGCTTGATACTTTCTAGGCACATATATAGTCTATGATAGCTTGTATACTTGTCTAGGCACATATATGATCTATGATAGCTTGTATACTTGTCTAGGCACATATATAGTCTATGATAATTGTTATACTTGTTTAAAGGGACATATATAGTCTCTGATAGCTTGTATACTTGTCTAGGCTCATATGTAGTGTATGATATCTTGTATACCTGTCTAGGCATATATATGATCTATGATAGCTTGAATACTTGTCTAGGCTCATAAAAGTCTATGATAGCTTGTATATTTGGGCCTAGACAAGTAATGCACAATGTATGATAGCTTTATATTTGTCTAGGCCATATTGTCTATGATAGCTTGTCTTAGGCCATATAATAATCTATGATAGCTTGAATACTTGTCTAGGCTCATATATAGTCTGTTAGCTTGTATACCTGTCTAGGCTCATAGCTTTGGCTCTATATAGCCATACTGTAATAGTTTGTATACTTGTCTAGGCACATTAAGTCTATGATAGCTTGTATTACTTGTCTAAGCACATGATATATAGTCTATGATAGCTTATGTCTGTGTCTTGTCTGATATATAGTCTATGATAGTTTGTATACTTGTCTAGGCCATATATAGTCTATGATAGCTTGTTTACTTGTCTAGGCACATATATATTCTATGATAGCTTGTATACTTGTCTAGGCTCATACATATTCTATGATAGCTTGTATACCTGTCTAGGCACATACATTAATAGTTTGTATACTTGTCTTGGCACATACATTAATAGTTTGTATACTTGTGTTGGCACATAGTGTATGAGCCTAGACATGTATACAAGCTATCATAAATAGTCCATGTATACATGTCAAGGACCAATATTTCTGCCGATAAATAAAAACCAATGTTATATATAAAATTATTTTACTGGTAAACATTATGATACAAACCATACAGATAACATAGAGCTAATGAGAATGAAATTTACACTGTCCATGTTTTATGTTGTATCTGGGGATTATACAGTTGTACAACCATTTATACACAATATCATTGCTTTATCTTATCTTTAAAGGACAGAAAAATACAAAATTGTTATTGTCAAAACGTGAGGTTTGTATCTTCCTGATTAAATTGAATTTGTATTAAATAAATGGAATAAAAATATGAAGTTTACTTTCAGTAGTTCTAGTAGAATAATACTAAAAATAATCATTTAAATTTAGTTTTTGTATTTCTACATCATCCTTCTGTCCTGACCAACTGAAAGAAATTGATTATTGGTTAAATATTGTTAACAACTGTTTCTACTAGGGTTAGTATATCCATAATAGTGTAATTTTGTTGTTATATAACTATTCCTACTGACCAAGGTGTCCCCACTCTCCCCTACTTCTATTGATCACTGTTGTACAACTAATGTACAATCCCTCAGACAGGTTTTATGTATATTGACATTCTACAATACATTCTACATAATATTATACAATATACATAATATACAACAGATCTAGTTTATACACAGTTGATATACAATGGTCATTATTTCACTTTTCACTGATCACAAGATTTCTTAGTATAAATGTAGAATTCAGTTCAATCTTTTGGCCTGCTATATTTCCTTAATGAAGTAATATTAGCTTCTGTGACTATGAGATTAAAAAAATGGTTAAGATTAATATAACTATTAACAAAACCACAAGACTCCTAATTGATTGTGAATAAACAAAGATTATTTCCTTTAAAGTAACATCTTGTCCAGTGAAAAAAAGGGAACACAAAAATAAACGAAGAAAGGAGATTAAAATGAAAGTAATATCACAGATAAATAAAACAGAAAAATAGTCATTTATTAATGTACTGTCCCAATTTTTTTTCTCTGAGGTTCGTATCAGCTGATGATGTAAAAATTCTAGAACTATATTATATTGATTATGATCTATATGAACTATTCTAGAGGAGTTTTACTAAATAAAATCTATAACAAAGTCAATAACAACACGTTTTAAGGAATGCTTCAATATCCGTAACAAAAATAACAAATATACAAAACTTTAAAACACAGGTTTAGTTATTTCCAGTGACAAGTCCACAATTTCATAGTTAAAAATCAATACAATTTGAAAAGTAGCAGTAAAATCAAAGACATAAAAAATATTTAAGAAGTTAGAAATCTATGTCCTGAAGAACATGACTCTGTAGTCAGATCTGTTGCCTTGAAACTTAGTTTCTATTGACAATAACTGATGAAATTCAGTATTAAATGGAGTTTTTACAGTTGTTTCTTAAAATGAAAATTTAAAATATCATTTGTGACTTCTTGTAGTCCACACTAAAAGGGGAATAACTCTAACAACTCATGTTATTAACTACTTATAGAGGGGCATGAAAGGTTTAAAGTCTAGAAAACAGTAGGGTGTCAGCCATACATGTGTAATCTACCAATTTTGTCGTGTTCCTACCGACACTGTCAGCCCTAATCAAGTTGAAATTGACTGATGAATATTTTACAATGAAGAAGTGGAATGAGAAATTAAAGTTCTTACTAGCTGGTTGACCTAACTGTTAGCTATCTGTAATTATATTTATATTGAAATCATAAAATGACTTCTCTAAATTTACTCTAAGACCTTTTCTATTTCAATAAAATCTGGTTTATATACATTTATATTTATAGTAATAATATCAAAATTAAAACAGCTTGGTTATTTGGCAGGGCTGTTGTTTCTCTTGTTTTTACCAGTCAGTCAGCTCAATCAATCTTTTTGTTCAGGAGTAAGCCTTTTTATTATAAATCTCAACAATGGCAACTGATACCAGGGAAAATAGTGGGCTGTAAAGTGCCTCACTAGATTGCTAGGGTTAGGAACATATTTTGTTAATAGAATGATTGAGTAGCCTATTGTAGCTTTATTTTTCAAGATGGAATGGTGTAGTAAGTTTGAATTTTTGCTTACAACTTTCTGTCTATATTTAGTAAAAAAACAACAGCCCAGCTTTTACTTTCGTTCATGTTTCTATATACAGAAGTCAAACAAATATTTAGTCAATTCCAGGATATGAAAATTGTTTCGAATTATGATTTAATTGGTGAATAACTCTATCTTTCTTTATTCAAACATAAACATTATTTGAAGCCAAGTTATTAGAAGAGACTCAACTACTTGGTTGAATAAAGAGTAACAGAAATTACGCACCAGACTTACTCTACCTTCATCAATAATAGATTGTTCCATTTCATGTCCTGCATGTGCATAAATATTGCTGACCTACTTTAATTATAATATCATTGAATAGGAGGTGGGTCACAAAAACAAACCAACAAACAAACAAAATAGACCTGAGAAAATAATATACTAAATACAACAAAAATAAATTTAAAATAGTCTGTATAGAAATACATACATTAAGGTTTGATTAAAAACATTCTAAACATTTACACGACCAGTCCATTTTATTTTCAGGTAGAATGAGAAGTAACAAACGAGATTTATTCAATCCATTATTTTTTTAAACTACCTATGATAAAAAACAAGACTGCCGATGTTTTTGTATCGAAGGAAAACAGGATGTATAGCAGTATAATAAAATGACAATACAAACATAGTCTGAATAAATTTCCTGTAGCACAATGAGCCCCAGGCAACAATTAAAAATTGTAATTGAAACTTAACAATTTAAGGAACACAAAGATAAAATGTTCAAAAAAACATAACAAAAGTGGGGTAATAGGAAAGAAATGTTTTGCGTGCGTATTTGATTTTAAGTCCGATAATCAATTTTTGCACCAATTGAGCACGTTTTATACGATCATCTGGTACGATATCTTGGAATGAAATCACACACAATATCACACAATCACACTCACAGATAACAGTTTATCAACGAGAATCTTTCACTGGTTGGTATCTTAATGAGTCAAGATATCATCGCAATTTTCTCGAGAAAATTAAAAAAAATCTTTGAACCAGTTATACAACATCATGTGATTTTTCCACTCCTTTTCCACAGTTTTGATTGGATGGAAATCACAGCAAAGTCTCTGTAAACCACCAAACATACGATACCCTTAAAAGACTGTCCCTCATACCCTAAAAGACTGTCCCTCATACCCTAAAAGACTGTCCCTCATACCCTAATAGACTGTCCCTCACTTTTCACACATACCATTCCTTCACGTCTTTTTTCTTGCCCCGTTTATTCGAATCATTTGCACCGAGTAAAGCACCATTACCTTGCGGCTTTTTCGACTCCAAATACGAGAAATTCTGACTCTCGTCGACTTTATAGGTTCCTTCGTCACGGCTACGGAATTTATACAACGCAAAAATCAGTATGAGTAGCGCCACCAAAACTCCAGCAGCAATCCCTACTATTAGTCCAATATTTAACGTAGCCACACCACCCACAGATTCTTTACTATTATCTCCCTTTGGTGGGAAACTACTTTGCAGCGGATAAAATGGAGTAGCGGCCCCTCCTATTCCAGCTGGATTATATGGATAATCTGGTGTTCGCCCAAAAATATCATCAGTTGGTAAATCTCCAGGTCGACAATCCGGTCCAGAACATGTTATTGGTCTTTTTCTTGGTCTGAAAAAATATATATATATTATAAGTTTGGTAAATTACAGCTATTGATCTATATTTTTACCAGACAGACAATATTCTATATAACTCAAGTGAGAAAAACTGAGTATTCAACCATAAAAAGTTGTAGATCTAGAACTCTATATTATAATAATAAACAATAAACTCTTTATTTTACATGGGTCAGAATTAGGCCCAATACACAAGGACATGTCCTGTCTCACATTCAGGTCCATGGGCACGGCATTGGAATTTATACAACAAAAAAAAAGTAGCGCCATCGAAAATCCAGCAAATCTCAAAACTATTAGTCTAAAATATTTAAAATACCACACCACCCAAGTTCTTTACTAATGACAGCTAGGGTTGGGAAAGTACTTGCCACGGATAAAATGGAGTACGCCACGTAAAATTTTTTCCAAAAGCTGGATTAATGGATAGATTTTTCAACCCAAAAAATATGGATGTTGGTAAATTCCCGGGCCCGACAACCGGCCAAAAAACATGTTTATTTCGTCAATTTTTTTCTGAAAAAATTATATGTGTAAAAAATAATTTTTTGGCGATAAGTTACAGCTATTGAACCTATATCATTTCCAACAGAAAATTTATTTTATATAACTCAAGTACAGGAAAAAGGGAAGATTCAACCAAAAAAAAGTTGACCAAAAAAGAACCTAGAAAATTGGAAACTAAGAGCTCTGTAAGTATATTTATAACACTAACAATGTGTTACAGTTATCGTTAAAAAAGATTTGTTTTAATGTTTGATATTTTGTCTCCACTCTGGTAACAGAGGAAGAAACTAGTATGAAATAAAATGGAGTTTTACGTCCTACTCTTCTTCATGCTATGTGCCAATTAATGACGGACAGCGCCCTGCAGTTTGCAATGAAGGAAATTTTGCCAGGAAATTGGCATTAGGGTATTCCAACTGTCGAGGGATCATTAACAAGCACAATCTGTGATGCACAGGACCTCAGTTTATTGTTCTACTAGAGCCATTTGACGAGATTGAACCCTGGAAACAATGACCTGCCTTATTCATTTCAACTTGATATGAATAACAGCCACGTCTGTATTGACTGTCACTCATTCAAATTAAAAATTAAAAATCAGACTTACTTAGGAGTGGTGGTTGTTGGTGGTTGGGGGGTGGTATTAATAATAACAGTGGGGGTAATGATGTCATCATCTAACCCTGAACCAACAGACGTACAATCATCTTCATCATCACTATGGCAACCAGCACCTGCTCCAGAGAATATGATGTCATCAGTAACACCTAATTTAGGCGTAGTCTGCTGAAAGGGAAAACAAAATGAAGACATAACTCAATTCTAAATTCATTTGAACGATGCAAAACTTACAGAGTCTTCTCAAACACATAATGCCAATCTACAATGGGTTTATCATCAACTCTACATCCCAGTCAAAGAGTTCAGGTAGCTAATAACATGGCTATTCTGTTTTAAAAACTCTTTTTACAGAGCTCACATAGTAAAATAAATATACTTTGGTATCAAATTAATATTTAAAAAATTCATCGAAATATAAAATGGTTTATTTCTAACAATAATACAATCATAGCTCTTTAATCATGCAACCATTGATTCTAATTAGCTAGGACTATAAATAGGGGGTGGGGGTGGGGGGGGGGGGAGGATCTCAGAGCAACTCTAAATATCGGAGGTCTTATTAACCCAAACATAACTTAGACAAAATCCAGATTTTAAGAAATGCTGTAATCTGATTGGGCAACAAAATTGAATTTAGAATTGATTTTAATAATTGACCAATTAGTTGATCTTAAGTTAAGATTTAGAGAATAAGGCCCCGGAAGCAATCTAGGTCAGAATATCAAGAATTGACTGGAAGAAACAGTAATTAATTAGATGACTGATCTGATGGAATGTCCAATCCAATATTTACTAGATTGTAAATATGTGTAATTGATGGGAAATGGGTATTTATTGAATTAAATATAAAAAAACAATCGTTAAGCTTAAAATCTTAGGAACAATCCAGAAATAACACCCAAAATAACAATAAATGATACAATGTGAAAGTATTCTCAACTTAGTAAAAGTTTTAACCTCACAGTTTATTGATGATCATATCTGAATCTGTTGTAGAAGATGTGAAAATAGGGTTAGGCTGAAGATTCTATATTTTTAAAGAATCAATTAATAAGAAAAGGGCATCAACTTGTTGTTTATCCTAAAGAAACCTTGTTTGTCAATTATTAAAATAGATAATGTACATAAAACAGTAAGTCTAGATACAGCATGATTCAATCTATATAATACAAGTCTAGATACAGCATGATTCAATCTATATAATACAGTAAGTCTAGATACAGCATGATTCAATCTATATAATAAAGAGAACTATTAATATTCACCATTTACATGCCTATATACATATAGCATTGATAACAGGAGATCTGGGGCTTCAGAGGTTGATCCCAGGCTATGGAGGCTGACCCTGGAGGAGGAACCCGGGCATCAGAGGCTGAGCCTGGAGGAGGAACCTGGGCACCAGAGGCTGACCTTGGGTATCGGGGACCCTTTGCTTTGGAAGCTGACCCTGGACATAGTAGGCTGACCCTGGACATAGGAGGATGACCCTGGGCTTCACAGGCTGACCCTGGGCTTCACAGGCTGGCCCTGAAATTTGGAGGATGACCGTCAGCTTGAAGGTTGACCCTGATCTTCGGAGGTTGACCATGGGCATTGGAGGTTGACCCTAGGCTTTGGAGGCTGATCATGGGCTTCAGAGATTGACCCTTGGATTTAGAGGATGTCCCTGGTTTTTGGAGGTTGACCCTAGGCTTTGGAGACTCATCTTGGGCTTCGTAGGCTGACCCTTGACTTTAGAGATTTACTTGGGCTTCAGAGGCTGACCCTAGGCTTTGGAAGCTGACCCTGGGTTTTGTCGGCTGATCCTTGGATTTTGAGTGTGGACCTGGGCTTCTGACCTTGAAAATGTTCAGAAAGAATCTGAAAATATAGCCAAATTTGATTTCTAGATTCATATTTTAATAGGTGTAAATATTCTTTGTAATAGGTAGCTAATTAGCATTCTTTCTCTGGTTCAAAAAGATATAAAAATCTAGTCTGTATATGATATGATAAAACATGCTGTATCTATTACATCAATATCATATTCACATTCATATATTCATTATCAAACATCCAATATTTAATATTCATTATTAACATCCAATATTTAATATTCATTATTAACATCCAATATTTAATATTCATTATTAACATCCAATATTTAATAGTCAACATCTAGAATTAATTCATGTGAAAAAGGGAAAAGTTTCATGCAATAAGCAGAAAATCTTTGAAAAACTGATTCTTTATCTAAGCGCGGTTCCAAGAATAAATATTGAGATTTCTGGTTGGTTGAAATTTCCACTTAAAAGCAACTTTTGAAAAGAACTACTTCAAGGACCTTTTTGGTAATACACTTTTTATATGTAAGATCCAAAATTACCCTTATTATGGTCTGAATTAACAGAATTGTTAAAAAATTTAGATTATATTTCCCCAATTAACTACAAAATTTAAAACCATGCAAAATTTTTAAAAACATGCAAGATATCAAAGTCCTCCCTTTTTCACATCAATAAAAAATTCATAACTATACCCAGAGAATTGATTGAGATGATCCTTCCAGGAGAGAAAACATAGAGGTTCGTGGAAAATTCTCTAGGAACCAGTCTGTGGAAGTTTCTGGCCTCGTTTCTGATTCTTGACGAAGGGGAAAAAATGTTGGTGAAAAAATTTCATCATCTTTATTTGATAAATCCTTCTGAATTTTGGTTCTGTCTTCTTGAGATGGCGATGTTGATTTTGAATTTTCAGAATTCTGATTAAATTCGTTTTGGGATTCTCCATCAATTTCTACATCTTCATCTTCATCATCATCACTCTCCAAAATATCGTCACCACTTCCTTCCTTAAAATTATTCCAACTTTCTTCAGAATCTTCAAAATTATTCCCATCATTTTCCTTTTCTGAAATCACCTTTTCCAGCATTTGCGAAGACTTGTCGTTGGGATCTTGGCGCCAAAATTTCTGAATATGAGTCCCAGAATGTGTCAAGAACTTGTATCTATTTTGAGTAACAAGGTGAAATCCGTCTGGTCGTTGATGTATGACATCGTAAGAACAGTGTCCTGGGTGGGTAAAACCTCGCGAATAAACTCCCTGACCCGGTTTATTGTACAATTTTACACTCTTCTCTTCCGAAGTTTGTCTGGTGCTTTTACTTTTGACTCTCTCCTTTTCTGGAAGTTCGGGAACAGACGTAGGTTTCAACAAAATCTCATCGTAAAAAGAATGAACCAACTTCATCACTTGATGTCGTTTTTGTTCCAATTTCTCCGTCCGTTTTGTACGTTTGTTCACATGATTATAAAAATGGCGGATGTTACGTTTGAAACTGAGTCTAGGTCGATTCTTGTTTGCCATGTTCCGATCGTTGCCAGACTTCTAGAAAAGATGAAAGAAGACTAAGAATGTGAGAGAAAACTGAATTTAGAAAAAAAAGAGACTCATCAAGACTTTCCAGGAATCAATAGAGGCACTTGCTAATCAAACCATCTTAGAACAATTTCATATCCGAATTCCATCTTGGCTATTCTGAGGATATTAGATAAGAGGCAACGTTGTCGGAATCCAAACGCCAAAATCAATACCTTTATTACTAGAATAGAAGTTTAAAAACTCAGAAAGTTGAAAGAAGAAAGTTGATTTGGTTTGATGTGTCAGTCAATTGATATTCATACAGGGTTGTTGATGAGGCTGTATTTGCCAATCATGTCTGATTGGAAACTTAAATGAACCTATTTTTCATACTTTTGTCAAGTAAATTCAAATTCAAGCATATTTGCAATAAGTGATGTCACCAAACACTTAGTTTAAGTAGAATCGCAGGAACCACAGAAGCCTGATTGAAAATTAGATGATGTAAAGTGATGCTATCATTGTCTCCAAAACAATGAATAATAATATGTAAGGGTGTTACCAATAGAAGTTAGAGGGACACGAACACAGCAAATTAAAAAAAAAAAATTAACCTCAGAATAGACGAATTGAACCGTAGACATCCTGTCAGGGCTGTATTTACCCTGTTAATATCAAAACATTAGTCTCAGAATAGATGTACCATCAAGTCAATTTTACATCCTACTCTTCTGCACCTACTGGGCTAATGAATACGAGCAATCAGGTCAGGACTGTATATACCTGTCACTTGCATGTCACGCTAATATCAAAAGAGATTATTTAGAAACTAATCATATAGAACCACACTAATGTTAACACCTACATTGAATGTTTTTATCAACTTCAGTAAGCTCATAATCTGATCAAGTTCTGAATTTAAAATAACCATGGATAAAATAAGCTCCTACACAAAAACTTGAGGAAATCTATTTCAATCTTCAAGGATTAATTCAAGAGTACAGACATCTTGAAAAATTTATTGAAAACTAACAATCGTTGTCATGACAATGTCAACAACATCTTCTGACATTTTATACAGTGTGACATTTTAAAGTACGCGACAAGAAATTACCTCACTTCAGACTAATCAAATAGACAATGGTAACTAGGAGAGATTCTAGACTTAACGGAAAGTGTTTTTGTCAAAATGAACAGACCACATGATAAAAAGTTCAAAGTACCTTACTCTTTAAGTATCTTTGTGATTCAAGGATATTTAGCAATGAGTGATGTCAGCAAATAATTAGTGGAATTGCAGGAACCACAGACATCTGATTGAAAATGACAATGGTGTAAATTGATGCTATCTGTGTCTCTGATATACATACAAAATATAGAAAACCTCTTTACAATCTCTTTAATAGAACTGTTTAGTTTTAGAGAATTACAGGAACTACAGACATCTGATTGAAAATTAGAATGGTGTAAATTGATGCTATCAGTGTCTCTGATACACATACAAAATATAGAAAACCTCTTTACAATCTCTTTAATAGACCTGTTTAGTTTTAGTAGAATTACAGGAACCACAGACGTCTGATTGAAAATTAGAATGGTGTAAATTGATGCTATCAGTGTCCCTGATACACATACAAAATATAGAAAACCTCTTACAACTTATAAGTATTATTACAAGAAAACACAGTAATGTTTTAACAATCATCAAAAGTTCTTACCATTAGAAGTTTAGAAAAATCAAACAGTAATGTTTCAATATAATAGATTTCATACAATTTTTCAAAATCATCAAATAGTTTCAATTAATAATCAACTTACATATCAATTTCAATAGAATTCATCAATTTTTCAAATTAAGATATTTTTTAATAACTATACAATTAGGAAGGAAATAAGATAAAATTGATTTTTCAATCTCAAAATAATTTTTTTTAAGATTTGTTAGCTAAAGAGATTGATGTTGAAAGAAATTGGCATCAGTGACGTGGAACGTACTAATTAGACTAGACTAATTATCTCATTAAGAGAGGCAGAAACTTAAAATATTCCTTGATAAGATAAAATTCGTTAAAAATATCCAGATATTGACAGAAATATAATTAACTTTTTGTCAGAATGACATTTTAAATGAAATGAAAATTGATTTTGAATATTAAAATTCTACTGGTTATTGGGTTACAGAAAGGTGGAGTAACAAAACACTTCTGCAAAAAATTTCTTGGCAATCCAAGTTGAATTGACCAAGCTGTAATAAGTGGCGAGGGGTTATAAAGACGTAAGCCTGTTCCCCAAGACCCAGCTGTTGGACATGATCGTTAAGGAGCTAAGTTGTTAGGCTAGGCTAGTGAACACATGTTACTTTCTTCCTCCCACCACCTCTAGTCCAGGAGAAAACCATGAGGGAAGACCCATAGTCTAAAACGTCAATAATAAAGATTAGAACAATCCTTACCCTGATTCCCATGGTGGACTGCATCTCGGTAATATCTTCTTTAGGTTGGAGCCCGTCCACAGATTCGGTAAATCTTTTATATTATCTTTCCTGAAATCATAAAAAAAAAAAACACAATTAAGGAATTTACAAAAAAAAAACAAGCATTTAAATTTCTTAAAATCTAGGGTTAGTGTTTATAATAGTGTTAAACAAACTCAAAAATCTTAGTCCTTTTTAACCTAGTCTCCCACTGTTAATATTTCAGGTCAGAAGAGTGCCTGATTGTTCAGATAGGACAATAAACCGAGGCCCTGTGTGCTACAGACTGTGCATGTTAAAGGTTCCTCGACAGGCTGCTTTCTTGACAAAATTTGCCTCTTCACTCACTTCAATGCTTTGTTTGTCCTCATGAGTTCCAGGACAGCAGATAAAGCTTCATTTCTCTGAGTATATTCTTTTAAACAAATTTCACCTTAACAAAATGTAAGCTATATATTTTTATTTTCATCATTACTTATTAAAATGTTTACAAATTGTATGTCATTTGATTTTGATTCTGTTTAAGTATTAAAGACTCATTAAATAGGAACAATAAAATACCCATTGACAATTAATTAATTATTGTCCCTCGTTAAAATTTCTGTATATTGTAATTAGTTGGATATTGATTTTATTTTAGTTTTTAAGACTTGAATCAAATTTACCCCTGACTTAAAATGGACTTAATGTTGTATACAGGTGAGAAGAATCTTTAATTAAGTCAGCGTTGAACTTGTTAAAAAATTGTTTATCACTGACTTTAATTAACTCCAGTCTAGGTTTTCTTAGAATGATAATGGCTGGGAGGTTTATATTGTAACATTGCAGTTAATTAGAGTTACAAAAGTACATACACAGGCATACAGGCTTAAACTTTAGTGAGAATGCTTCAGATTAGTATTTTTGTTACAGAGTGTTCACATAGCAAATAATGTTTATATGTTCTATTAGGAGAGTCCACATGGCTAATGTTATATTGGTATTACTCAGAATTATATATTTCACATAGCTGATTAAACTAATCTTGTAAGGACCATGAGAGTTGTATTTCCTTAGAAACACTCACTTATTCAATTTTCCAGCCAACCTTTTTTCAACCATAACCATAACCATAACCATAACCATAACCATAACCATAGGGCTACATTTTATTACTTAAATATTTTGGTATTTTGGTATTTCCTTAGAATTACTTTCAGAGAGTTCCCACAGCTATTGGTATTTAGATTTGTCAGTGCAGCATCCCTCCTGTTCAGGCCTGTAGCCATGCTGCACACTTACAGGGGTCATTGATTACTGTGAGTAGGGGGAGGGGGGCAGTACAAATGATGTTCTCTGATTGAACACTATCAAATATATTTCTAGAGGGGTGGCAAGAACAATTCTAGAAGGATAATTGCCCCCTAGCCTCACACACCCCACCTTGTCACGAACCTGCTCCCTGTAAGAGAGACAAGTAGTAATTTGGGATAGTAAATACTATCCATGGAATCCAGGTTCAACAACTCTACATCAAGATTAAGAGAATCCACAATATCCAGAATACTAATCACGGTATTTTCTATTTTAAAAGTTTAATAACCAAACAAACTGATGGTAATATTTCTATATTTCAGACAAAAATATTGATTACTTTCCTTGTTATATTTATTTATTTTCTTTCATTGATATTATGATGGTTTGGAACCACTTGGCTCTAAATACACAACTTTTTATTATAATTATTAATAAAGAAATATTTCGATTTATTTGTATATAGTAACTGTCTATTTTACAGACTTTAATGCAGTGGAAATATCAAAATAAATGATGAACTATACTGAATATATTTGTTTGTTTTCCTCCTCCATTGCTAACCTGCCATATATAACCAAAACCAACGATAATTAAAGGTTTTAACGATTCGCCACCAGACGAAAATCAATACAGTGATATGAAAAGTAGGGGTAAGCAAAGACAGTTTGGCCCCAAGGGATATAATGAAAATTTGATTATGGTTTAGACGAGTTGATGTGTTTAGTGAGATTTTGTCGGAAACTAATAAACGTTGAAATATCCAGACTTTGAGATATGATGATATTATATTCTCATAAACACTCTTATTTATATATTAATCTTCAGACTGGTATAATCAAGTCTATATATTGTCATAAACACTCTTATTTATATATTAATCTTCAGACTGGTACAATCAAGTCTACATATTGTCATAAACACTCTTATTTATATATTAATCTTCAGACTGGTATAATCATGTCTACATATTGTCATAAACACTCTATTTTTATATATTAATCTTCAGACTGGTATAATCAAGTCTACATATTGTCATAAACACTCTTATTTATATATTAATCTTCAGACTGGTATAATCAAGTCTACATATTCTCATAAACACTCTTATTTATATATTAATCTTCAGACTGGTATAATCAAGTCTACATATTGTCATAAACACTCTTATTTATATATTAATCTTCAGACTGGTATAAGCATGTCTACATATTGTCATAAACACTCTTATTTATATATTAATCTTCAGACTGGTATAATCATGTCTACATATTCTCATTAACACTCTTATTTATATATTAATCTTCAGACTGGTATAATCAAGTCTACATATTCTCATTAACACTCTTATTTATATATTAATCTTCAGACTGGTATAATCATGTCTACATATTCTCATTAACACTCTTATTTATATATTAATCTTCAGACTGGTATAATGATGACTACATATTGTCATAAACACTCTTATTAATATATTAATCTTATTTTTTGCCTGTCCCTAGCTAACACCCCACCCATTCCATTTTTGCAAAAAAGACTTGAATAAAGCTTTGATAAAGTGGAAAGTACTATCGAAAACCTGATTTTTAAACAGATTGAGAAGAAGGCAGACTGGAATAGGTTGCTTGTTTTGTATAAGAATATAAGACATTAGTTATAATGATGTAGATGAACGATGATGTGAAGTCATTAATTCTGTCTAGTCTATATTTAGTGATGTATTTTTCCACGAAGGAAATCACTGCGCCAGGTTTCTATCATTATAAATTCTGTCAGTAAAATCTGATCATTTTATAAATATCTTATATAACAGGTCTAAAAATACATCATTTAACACCTGAAGTTCTGTTTATTTTTAAAATAGATTGTTTTCTAGTTTATCTATGAGTGTCTAGAAGCCTTGAAGAAGGTAAAATCATTAAACACCTTAATTTTAGTGGAATTGAACGCAATCCTGATGTCTGAAAATGTAATCAATGTTAACTGATGTTAATCAATGTCCCTGAATGTTTTGAAAATTTCCTTAAATTCCATCAAAAGGTTAGATACTTATAGACCTCGGAAAACAGATTATAAAATGTTCAAAGAATATGTAGAAGGTATTTATATCTTGTGAATGTATCACAACCAAAGTGTGACAGCCATATTTGATCCTTTACGACCAACCCAGGCATCCTGTTGCAATTGGAATTTTCGATAACAACCATAACTCAGATTACGTTTTTATCGGATTAAGAAATAAAAACTGTGAACATCAATTCGTAACTTCATCTCATCCTTCTAATCTGGACATATTTTTTTCTACTAAAACTCTGCTAATACTCTTTTTAAATGGACAAAAATTGATTTACTAAAAGCCCGAAAACAAATGATTTAAAAATAATCTTCTGATTTCCAGACAGCCTGTAAGCCAAAACATCGAAATGCTTTTAAGTCTAACACAATCGGCAACAGAATCTGCTGGTCTGACTGGAATGGTCTGAATTATCAAGGTGTATCTCCATTAAATTTTTTATGGTTCAAAAACAACAGACTTGTTCATTTCTAAATGTTTTCAGAATATGAGGTGAAAGAATATAAAGGGAAACTTTCAGGTTGAATTAATCAAAGTACATTGAAATCCTGGTATTTCAGATTAAACAAAAACAAAGGTTCACTTCCACAAATTTTCTCTAATGGAGGAACAAAATGGTTATGGAAACTTGGGGATCAAGGTTTGTTTCCAATCCTAGCAAAACCATTACCAAGAAATATTATTTAGTTTTTAAATCAAATGAAGAAAAAACTGAACCTCAGAGTTTTATCTTGGAAAACTTTTAGATTTCTCTTTCCTATAAAAACTTCTAGTAATGATGACTTTCTCTAAATGCTTGTTAAATACCATTATAAGACTCTTATATAATTTCATATTGTAAGGTTTTAATAGATTATTCTTTGTACATTTTCTCTTTTAATAATAATGACTTTATCTAAATGCTTGTTAAATATCATTATAAGGTTTTGATATATTCGCGTGTTTATATTATAAGAATATAACTTCTCTCTCCCAGTTTATACTGACTTCGCAATATTGATTATTTATAAACAAAAAGCTTTATCTAACGAAGACTTTCAACACAGACACCTTGAAGGCAAACAGAGAAAAATAAAAACCAATTCCAGTAATTTCATCACGGTGTTTTCCACATGGCCACTGAGGAGATTGAAGAGCTAAGCCAATCACGACAAAGGGAGACTACTATGACAGGTCCTTGATAAATTAGTTTCCCTATTAGACGTATTTTATATTAATATGTAGCTTTCTGGATAAATAGAAACAAATTGTATTTTCTACCTAATGAAGTTCGATCCCACTTCTTGTTTACCATTTTATTTCTTTAGAAAGCCAAGGTTTATTTCAATATCTTTGATTTGTGGTTGATTTTTTATAGAAACCTTCAGGAGACATGAAATAATTTTAGATTTTCCTCTTGAGGGAGGGTCTATTTTATTATAGAAGAAGGTCTACTATTGTCATTTTAACCCAGTCCACCCAGCTGTAAATGGGTAAAGAGGATCCAGGAAAGATCAAGTGCCAAAGGGGACATGTCAATTTAAGTTGCTATCCTATTAAGATAAAAATTTTCTTTCTTTTTTCCTGGAAATGATCTAAGCACCAGACGCCCTAGGGTCATTTGGAAAATACGCCGACCAGTATTTCATATCACTTAAATAAAGATTATTTTTTTTTACAGGATAAGGATGGAAATCACGCCCTTTTTCTCCCTTTCTGTGGAATTCTCGCAGGAACCTAGGCATATACTATGTCTATATCAGATCAATATAACAGGTTTATTGTAAGATGATGGAATATTTGTATAAAGACTGTTTATCTATTTAAAGATACCAGATGAAAATTGATTCACGCCATTATCCAGAAAATAATTATTGATTTTCTAATGTTTTAATAAAATAATATTCTAGTCTATTACCTAGATTAACACAAGATAGTGTTATAGGGGAGGGGGGTATAACCTAGATTAACACAAGATAGTGTTATAGGGGAGGGGGGGGGTATTACCTAGATTAACACAAGATAGTGTTATAGGGGGGGGTATTACCTAGATTAACACAAGATAGTGTTATAGGGGGGGGGGGTATTACCTAGATTAACACAAGATAGTGTTATAGGGGGGGGTATAACCTAGATTAACACAAGATAGTGTTATAGGGGGGGGGGTATTACCTAGATTAACACAAGATAGTGTGATAGGGGGGGGTATAACCTAGATTAACACAAGATAGTGTGATAGGGGGGGGGGGTATAACCTAGATTAACACAAGATAGTGTGATGGGGGGGGGGTATAACCTAGATTAACACAAGATAGTGTGATGGGGGGGGTATAACCTAGATTAACACAAGATAGTGTGATTGGGGGGGGGGGGTATAACCTAGATTAACACAAGATAGTGTGATTGGGGGGGGGTATAACCTAGATTAACACAAGATAGTGTTATGGGGGGGGGGGGGGTATAACCTAGATTAACACAAGATAGTGTGATGGGGGGGGGAGTATAACCTAGATTAACACAAGATAGTGTGATGGGGGGGGGTGTATAACCTAGATTAACACAAGATAGTGTATAGGGGAGGAAAGGGGGGGTGGGGTTGGGAGGAGGTATTGAACGCGAACTCAAGGTAATGTGACCTGAGTAGGATGTAAAACTCCATTTATTTCATTTGAATTTATGATTGACTTGAGTAGAATTAAAACACAGTTTGAAATTATAGTAGAAGTGTTAGGAAGCTCGTAATAACATGATTTAGTTCTAAAACAAGTTATTTATTGCCCTCGGAGGGTTAATATTTTCATACACTCCATTAATAACAGTATTATTACCTTCATAAACTTTTTAGGATTCTAGAAAAGTGCTCGTTTCAGAATCAAAGTTTCCAATTTATATTTTATTAACTTCCAAAATCTCTTAAGTTTATAAGTGAAACAGTAAATGGAATCTATATAAATAATGAAATACAAACTGATTTAATTTTTAATATGAAAGGGATGGAACGCTAAAATCATCTTTAGAATCTATTTTTTGAATAAGACCCATAAGATCTAGAGACACCCTTCTCTTCAGAGTCTATTTTCTGAATAAGACCCATAAGAACTAGAGACGCCCTTCTCTTCAGAGTCTATTTTCTGAATAATACCCATAAGACCTAGAGATGTCCTTCTCTTCAGAGTCTATTTTCTGAATTAGACCCATAAGACCTAGAGACGTAATTCTCTTCAGAGTCTATTTTCTGAATAAGACCCAGTTTAATCTAGAGACGCCCTTCTCCAACATTCATCCAATTTATGACACTACTAGCCAATCAAATACCTGCCCTCTCCTTCACTGGGATTTCATGATGCAAACACTATTCAGAGAAAGATTGGACACTGAATGCAACCTTTTGTTCGCTTCGCAAACTGCAAGTACTAGAGATGGTCGAAATTAGATTTGCAGATGGTGTCATAAAAAAAAAAAAGAAAGTTTTGTCATATAGCAACAACACGAGGGAATATATTTGTTATTAAAGAAGTGTGTTATGTACCTTGTTATTAAAGAAGTATGTTATGTACCTTGTTATTAAAGCAGTGTGTTATGTACCTTGTAATTAAAGAAGTGTTATATATATACCTTGTTATTAAAGCAGTATGTTATGTACATTGTTATTAAAGAAGTGTTATATATATACCTTGTTATTAAAGAAGTGTGTTATATACCTTGTTATTAAAGAAGTGTGTTATGTACCTTGTAATTAAAGAAGTGTGTTATATACCTTGTTATTAAAGCAGTGTGTTATGTACCTTGTAATTAAAGAAGTGTGTTATATACCTTGTTATTAAAGAAGTGTGTTATGTACCTTGTTATTAAAGCAGTGTGATATGTACCTTGTTATTAAAGAAGTGTGTTATATACCTTGTTATTAAAGAAGTGTGTTATGTACCTTGTTATTAAAGAAGTATGTTATGTACCTTGTTATTAAAGAAGTGTGTTATGTACCTTGTTATTAAAGAAGTGTGTTATGTACCTTGTTATTAAAGAAGTGTGTTATGTACCTTGTTATTAAAGAAGTTGTTATGTACCTTGTTATTAAAGAAGTGTGTTATGTACCTTGTTATTAAAGAAGTGTGTTATGTACCTTGTTATTAAAGAAGTATGTTATGTACCTTGTTATTAAAGAGGTGTGTTATGTACCTTGTTATTAAAGAAGTATGTTATGTACCTTGTTATTAAAGAGGTGTGTTATGTACCTTGTTATTAAAGAAGTATGTTATGTACCTTGTTATTAAAGAGGTGTGTTATGTACCTTGTTATTAAAGAAGTATGTTATGTACCTTGTTATTAAAGAGGTGTGTTATGTACCTTGTTATTAAAGAAGTATGTTATGTACCTTGTTATTAAAGAAGTGTGTTATGTACCTTGTTATTAAAGAAGTGTGTTATGTACCTTGTTATTAAAGAAGTATGTTATGTACCTTGTTATTAAAGAGGTGTGTTATGTACCTTGTTATTAAAGAAGTATGTTATGTACCTTGTTATTAAAGAGGTGTGTTATGTACCTTGTTATTAAAGAAGTATGTTATGTACCTTGTTATTAAAGAAGTGTGTTATGTACCTTGTTATTAAAGAAGTGTGTTATGTACCTTGTTATTAAAGAAGTATGTTATGTACCTTGTTATTAAAGAGGTGTGTTATGTACCTTGTTATTAAAGAAGTATGTTATGTACCTTGTTATTAAAGAGGTGTGTTATGTACCTTGTTATTAAAGAAGTATGTTATGTACCTTGTTATTAAAGAAGTGTGTTATGTACCTTGTTATTAAAGAAGTGTGTTATATACCTTGTTATTAAAGAAGTGTGTTATGTACCTTGTTATTAAAGAAGTGTGTTATGTACCTTGTTATTAAAGAAGTGTGTTATGTACCTTGTTATTAAAGAAGTGTGTTATGTACCTTGTTATTAAAGAAGTGTGTTATGTACCTTGTTATTAAAGAAGTGTGTTATGTACTTTGTTATTAAAGAAGTGTGTTATGTACCTTGTTATTAAAGAAGTGTGTTATGTACCTTGTTATTAAAGAAGTGTGTTATGTACTTTGTTATTAAAGAAGTGTGTTATGTACTTTGTTATTAAAGAAGTGTGTTATGTACCTTGTTATTAAAGAAGTGTGTTATGTACCTTGTTATTAAAGAAGTGTGTTATGTACCTTGTTATTAAAGAAGTGTGTTATGTACTTTGTTATTAAAGAAGTGTGTTATGTACCTTGTTATTAAAAAAGTGTGTTATGTACCTTGTTATTAAAGAAGTGTGTTATGTACCTTGTTGTTAAAGAAGTATGTTATGTACCTTGTTATTAAAGAAGTGTGTTATGTACCTTGTTATTAAAGAAGTGTGTTATGTACCTTGTTATTAAAGAAGTGTGTTATGAACCTTGTTATTAAAGAAGTGTGTTATGTACCTTGTTATTAAAGAAGTGTGTTATGTACCTTGTTATTAAAGAAGTGTGTTATATACCTTGGTATTAAAGAAGTGTGTTATATACCTTGGTATTAAAGAAGTGTGTTATACCGTATTTTATTCACTTGTGTATCTTGTTATATTTACCCTCAACCTCTAAATGTTGTTCATATTTAATGAATCTTAATGGATTTGTAACTAGCTACCTGTATATATGGGAATGGTTTAATATATAAATTATTAAGACATGAAATAATTGAGTAAATAATGAAAATATCCAAGTTATACTTACCCTGTGTTTATAAAACCTTTATGTTCTAAATTTACACTTTTCTCTTTAGTTATTCTAGAATCGTTATTTTCTGCTAGATCCAAGATATGAATACCATTCATAACAAGCCCTGAAATAACACAAAAAGATAATAACAAGTCCTGAAATAACACAAAAAATATAATAACAAGCCCTGAAATAGCACAAAAATATAAAAACAAGCCCTGAAATAACACAAAAATATAATAACAAGCCCTGAAATAACACAAAAAAAATAATAACAAGCTCTGAAATTACACAAACATATAATAAAAAGCCCTGAAATAACACAAGATATAATAACAAGCCCTGAAATAACACAAAAATATAAAAACAAGCCCTGAAATAACACAAAAATATAATAACAAGCCCTGTAATAACACAAAAATATAATAACAAGCCCTGAAATAACACAAAAATATAAAAACAAGCCCTGAAATAACACAAAAATATAAAAACAAGCCCTGAAATAACACAAAAATATAAAAACAAGCCCTGTAATAATACAAAAATATAATAACAAGCCCTGAAATAACACAAAAAATATAATAAAAAGCCCCGAAATAACACAAAAATATAATAACAAGCCCTGAAATAACATAAAAATATAATAACAAGCCCTGAAATAACACATAAATATAATAACAAGCCCTGAAATAACACAAAAATATAAAAACAAACCTGAAATAACACAAAAATATAAAAACAAGCCCTGAAATAACACAAAAATATAATAACAAGCCCTGAAATAACACAAAAATATAATAACAAGACCTGAAATAACTCAAAAATATAAAAACAAGCCCTGAAATAACACAAAAATATAATAACAAGCCCTGAAATAACACAAAAATATAATAACAAGCCCTGAAATAACACAAAAATATAATAACAAGCCCTGAAATAACACAAAAATATAAATAACAAGCCCTGAAATAACACAAAAATATAATAACAAGCCCTGAAATAACACAAAAATATAATAACAAGCCCTGAAATAACACAAAAATATAATAACAAGCCCTGAAATAACACAAAAATATAATAACAAGCCCTGAAATAACATAAAAATATAATAACAAGCCCTGAAATAACACAAAAATATAATAACAAGCCCTGAAATAACACAAAAATATAATAACAAGCCCTGAAATAACACAAAAATATAATAACAAGCCCTGAAATAACATAAAAATATAATAACAAGCCCTGAAATACACAAAAATATAATAACAAGCCCTGAAATAACACAAAAAATATAATAACAAGCCCTGAAATAGCACAAAAATATAAAAACAAGCCCTGAAATAACACAAAAATATAATAACAAGCCCTGAAATAACACAAAAAAATAATAACAAGCTCTGAAATTACACAAACATATAATAACAAGCCCTGAAATAACATAAAAATATAATAACAAGCCCTGAAATAACACAAAAATATAATAACAAGAAATATAATGTCCCTACTCCGAAAGTCTATATATTTTATATTTTTTCTTTAGAGAAACCAGCATTGTTATGATTTGAAGAACTTTTTTAAAATGAAATTTGTTTATAAGCTATCTGAAAAGTGTTATAGTAAATTAGATATTCATATCGTCAACTGATAGAGCTCAATTTCGGTCTACTGTAACCATTTTCAGATGGAAAATCAGTTCATTAAGGTTAGCATGAGAAGATCTTTCCTCATTATTTCTGTTGGCCCAGGTGTAAATTGGTTCGAAGAAATGAAATCATTGTCAAGGAATAGAACAGCTCTATTTAAATTTATTCCTATTTTTCAGAAAATGATAATTCTACTGAGATACAGAAATGTACAAAGCCAATGTTACACTTATAGCTATAACTAAAGAAGTTTAATCCTATTATTCAGATTTTTTTTCAGAATTCCTCAGCTTTGATTCCGAATAAAACCAGACGTATCTCATTTCCATATCTATAACTACTTATCTATCATCTAATCTGATGAAATATTCATAGTAAAATCAGTGTCAGTCAGTCACAACTTGAGCTTTACTCAACGGATTGAATGAAATAGAGATGAAATATTATCCTTCACAGTTTATCAATATATTCTAGAAAAAATTGGTTAGAGCATGGTGCATAGTTTGTAATTAGTAATACGCACAGGACTAGCTGAAAGAAAGGATCCTCTGTCACGGCAGACATGTGAACCTAAGTTGTTATCCTTGTAAAATATAGTTGTTTCTTTCTTTTGTTTCCCTTTCAAATTAGTAATTAGCAATATAAATTAATAATTGGTAAAATAAAATTAGAAATTAGAAATTGTTAAAAAGATCAAATATTTCATTATGACCTCAGTCAATGCTTTTGTGAATTTTTTTTCCTTTCCACTGCTCTCAACGCTGCAGTCATTAGATTCGACTTTAATACTTAAATTCTTTCATTCTTAACATCTAATTCACATCATAGATACTAGATAGATTTTAACATCATTAATAGAAATAAAATCTTTGTTTGAAATGCCAAAATTATGAAGCATAGACCCTCCCACTCTTTGGTTAAATTTTTAAAAAATTAAATATTAAAGATTTAGATTTCAATAAAATAATCCCAGTCTCTCATAATCTACCCAAAACCTAAATATTAAATTTTTCCTTCTTCTAAAGGAATTTTCATTCCAATATTTATGTTACTAAGGAAATAAACAGATATTAATGGTGTTCAAATATACTTTAAAATCTGCTTCATATCTGCAAAACCCACCCCCAAAATTCTAAAAATCAAAATCTTCTCTACCTACCAGAAATAGTTCCTTCAAATGGCCGTGCTATCATGCCATCTTCAGTTTTCTTGCCACCAACGTAGACATAAGCTTGATTGTTGAACACACCGAGCTGTTGGCCTAAAACCAAACAAAATCAATACAGATACTGAACAACTTGTCCGTAATAGTCTTCACAAATCAATCCCACAATTCATACCTTCGCCTTCCTTAAAAAACCTGTTTGTAACAATTAACAGGGATAAACAATTAATAAGCCATGTTTCCTGGGTCAATATCTGATCAATAATCAATGGGCTAATTTGATTAGTTTAATTGGGTAATTTATTTCAGCTAGTTTTCTACGACCTGTCTGACAGTACCGGTATTACAAAGCCAGTACAACCTTATAAATCATTTATTATAAAATAGATTCAATTTTATCAGCTCATTTTACTGAATTTAGTTGGAGAATTGAAAATCTGTGATATTTCAACTTTAAAACTATTTAAACTAGAATCCTACAAACTGTCTGATAGAATGACACCACCACTGATTTATCTGGATTCAGATTTATGAGCTATATTTCGTATTTTCCTCAGAATAAATCTACATTTTAAATGCTTTTATATGACTTATTCACATTTACTTAATGTTTTTAGTAAGATTTACAAATGTATTTTCAGTCAGTCGGGCAATAAATATAAAAAAAGGTTTAATTTTTAATTACTATAGCAACTGATCCTGACGTTTATCTCTGCTTGTTTAAAAGTCTGTTAGGTCAAGATACATGATGGATGAAGTTCAATGTTAAAGATTTATTACAAGTCAGTTGTTGTCAGAGTTTCTGTTGAATCGTGAAACCAGATTGGTTCAAAGTTCAATCAATAACGTTTTTCACCAATATTATTTATTCAACCTAGTTTAGAACAAGAGAAATAAATGAATTAATAATAGGACGTAATGAATGGAACCTCAATTTAGGTTTGATATTTATACAAATTGTTACAAAACATTATTCTCAGGCAGACGGCATTGTTCTTTAGTTTAGTATTTTAACAATATAAATTCTTAGTACTGGTATACCATTTATTCTTTTATTCGGCCTCAACCTTAAACAAAACACTGTTTCTTATCTAAAATTTATTCCGTGGCCTCATTCCATAGCAACATAGCATTGTTCTATAGTAAAAGACATTGCCTCATTCCTTAGCAACACAGCATCTTTCCATGGCAGACGACATTGCCAACTAGTTCAGAAAGTTAAGTAATTAAAAACCTGATGAATATAAAACCATGTCAATGTGTCAAAGTAAAAAGTCTGCCTGACTTGAGAAGAATAAAATATTTAGAAATGAAAGTCCTGATTGTTTGATGAACAAATATCACGCTATATCAGTCTGTCTCAACTGAAAACGCCAAATTCTTAGAGAAATTGACATCACCACGGAAACACTTTTATCTTTTATTATACTCTTGAGACAAGCGCGATTCTCATCACGGTAATGGCCATCCACCATGTCATTAACGACAAGCATCAAACACTAAAGATAAGAAATTAGATTTCAACGTTACTGAAATGAAAATTTTACGGGAAGAATTAGATTTTAAATTAGTTTACTATTACGTTCTAAAACAGATTCTATAAAAAATTGGAAATTTTAATTTGTAATTGAATGATTTTCTTAATAAATATCACTTCAAGAATTGTCATTTCAAATTAAGATCAATTTAAAATGATTGTCATTTAATTAAAAATATTTTTTTTTATTTCTTCTCGGCAAATTTGTTATTAAGATTGGCAGACTTTGTAGACAAGTTTCTAGCTGTCATTTGTTGGCTTTAATTTTTGAAAGATCGGAAGGTAAATGAGGTGTGATCATGAAATGCTCTTCATATTTGGGGAATGATTAAAAAATGAAAATGAGGCAAATGGTGAATAATGAAAATAAAGGTGCAGGATTCGACTGTTGTCATGGTAACACTTTACCTGGATCTTCCACAGCCTCCAGTAACCAGGAAAACACTAGGTGAGCAGAAAAAACATTTTAAAAACAAATTCACAAAATACACATAGAATACATCACTGAAGGAAATCTGAACTAGCTCAATATGATAATTAATATTCAAACAAGGAGGAACTAGTCAACATGGACTATTGACTATGTCAATGTAAATAATTCTAGATAGACAATGTTTATCATGTCAATATAAATAGTTCTAGATAGAAACTGTTTATCATGTCAATATAAATAGTTCTAGGGTAGACACTGTATATCATGTCAATATAAATAGTTCTAGAGAGAAACTGTATATCATGTCAATATAAATAGTTCTAGATAGAAACTGTATATCATGTCAATATAAATAGTTCTAGATAGAAACTGTTTATCATGTCAATATAAATAGTTCTAGATAGAAACTGTATAGCATGTCAATATAAATAGTTCTAGATAGAAACTGTTTATCATGTCAATATAAATAGTTCTAGATAGACACTGTTTATCATGTCAATATAAATAGTTCTAGATAGAAACTGTTTATCATGTCAATATAAATAGTTCTAGATAGAAACTGTTTATCATGTCAATATAAATAGTTCTAGATAGACACTGTTTATCATGTCAATATAAATAGTTCTAGATAGAAACTGTGTATCATGTCAATATAAATAGTTCTAGATAGAAACTGTATATCATGTCAATATAAATAGTTCTAGATAGACACTGTTTATCATGTCAATATAAATAGTTCTAGATAGAAACTGTGTATCATGTCAATATAAATAGTTCTAGATAGAAACTGTATATCATGTCAATATAAATAGTTCTAGATAGAAACTGTATATCATGTCAATATAAATAGTTCTAGATAGACACTGTTTATCATGTCAATATAAATAGTTCTAGATAGAAACTGTATATCATGTCAATATAAATAGTTCTAGATAGAAACTGTGTATCATGTCAATATAAATAGTTCTAGATAGACACTGTATATCATGTCAATATAAATAGTTCTAGATAGACACTGTATATCATGTCAATATAAATAGTTCTAGATAGAAACTGTATATCATGTCAATATAAATAGTTCTAGATAGAAACTGTATATCATGTCAATATAAATAGTTCTAGAGAGAAACTGTATATCATGTCAATATAAATAGTTCTAGATAGACACTGTATATCATGTCAATATAAATAGTTCTAGATAGACACTGTATATCATGTCAATATAAATAGTTCTAGATAGAAACTGTATAGCATGGCAATATAAAGAGTTCTAGATAGACACTGTATATCATGTCAATATAAATAGTTCTAGATAGACACTGTATAGCATGTCAATATAAATAGTTCTAGATAGACACTGTATATCATGTCAATATAAATAGTTTCTAGATAAACACTGTATATCATGTCAATATAAATAGTTCTAGATAGAAACTGTATATCATGTCAATATAAATAGTTCTAGATAGACACTGTATATCATGTCAATATACATAGTTCTAGATAGAAACTGTACATCATGTCAATATAAAGAGTTCTAGATAGAAACTGTATATCATGTCAATATAAATAGTTTCTAGATAAACACTGTATATCATGTCAATATAAATAGTTCTAGATAGAAACTGTATATCATGTCAATATAAATAGTTCTAGATAGAAACTGTACATCATGTCAATATAAATAGTTCTAGATAGACACTGTATATCATGTCAATATAAATAGTTCTAGATAGAAACTGTATATCATGTCAATATAAATAGTTCTAGAGAGAAACTGTATATCATGTCAATATAAATAGTTCTAGATAGACACTGTATATCATGTCAATATAAATAGTTCTAGATAGACACTGTATATCATGTCAATATAAATAGTTCTAGATAGACACTGTATAGCATGTCAATATAAATAGTTCTAGATAGACACTGTATATCATGTCAATACAAATAGTTCTAGATAGACACTGTATATCATGTCAATACAAATAGTTCTAGATGGACACTGTATATCATGTCAATATACATAGTTCTAGATAGAAACTATATATCATGTCAATATGAATAGTTCTAGATAGAAACTGTGTATCATGTCAATATAAATAGTTCTAGATAGACACTGTGTATCATGTCAATATAAATAGTTCTAGATAGAAACTATATATCATGTCAATATAAATAGTTCTAGATAGACACTGTATATCATGTCAATATAAATAGTTCTAGATAGACTCTGTGTATCATGTCAATATAAATAGTTCTAGATAGAAACTATATATCATGTCAATATAAATAGTTCTAGATAGACACTGTATATCATGTCAATATAAATAGTTCTAGATAGACACTGTATATCATGTCAATATAAATAGTTCTAGATAGACACTGTATATCATGTCAATATAAATAGTTCTAGATAGACACTGTATATCATGTCAATATAAATAGTTCTAGATAGACACTGTATATCATGTCAATATAAATAGTTCTAGATAGACACTGTATATCATGTCAATATAAATAGTTCTAGATAGACACTGTATATCATGTCAATATAAATAGTTCTAGATAGAAACTGTATAGCATGGCAATATAAAGAGTTCTAGATAGACACTGTTTATCATGTCAATATAAATAGTTCTGGATAGAAACTGTATATCATGTCAATATAAATAGTTCTATAGAGAAACTGTATATCATGTCAAAATAAATAGTTCTAGATGGAAACTGTGTATCATGTCAATATAAATAGTTCTAGATAGAAACTGTATATCATGTCAATATAAATAGTTCTGGATAGACACTGTATATCATGTCAATATAAATAGTTCTAGAGAGAAACTGTATATCATGTCAAAATAAATAGTTCGAGATAGAAACTGTGTATCATGTCAATATAAATAGTTCTAGATAGAAACTGTATATCATGTCAATATAAATAGTTCTCGATAGACACTGTATATCATGTCAATATAAATAGTTCTAGAGAGAAACTGTATATCATGTCAAAATAAATAGTTCCAGATGGAAACTGTGTATCATGTCAATATAAATAGTTCTAGATAGAAACTGTATATCATGTCAATATACATAGTTCTAGATAGACACTGTATATCATGTCAATATAAATAGTTCTAGATAGAAACTGTATATCATGTCAATATAAATAGTTCTAGGTGGAAACTGTATATCATATCAATATAAATAGTTCTAGAAAGACACTGTATATCATGTCAATACAAATAGTTCTAGATGGACACTGTATATCATGTCAATATACATAGTTCTAGATAGACACTGTATATCATGTCAATATAAATAGTTCTAGATAAAAAAAAAACTGAATATCATGTCAATATAAATAGTTCTAAATAGAAACTATATATCATGTCAATATAAATAGTTCTAAATAGAAACTGTATATCATGTCAATATACATAGTTCTAGATAGACACTGTATATCATGTCAATATAAATAGTTCTAGATAGAAACTGTATATCATGTCAATATAAATAGTTCTAGATAGAAACTGTATATCATGTCAATATAAATAGTTCTAGATGGAAACTGTATATCATGTCAATATACATAGTTCTAGATAGACACTGTATATCATGTCAATATAAATAGTTCTAGATAAAAAAAACTGAATATCATGTCAATATAAATAGTTCTAAATAGAAACTATATATCATGTCAATATAAATAGTTCTAAATAGAAACTGTATATCATGTCAATATAAATAGTTCTAGATAGAAACTGTATATCATGTCAATATAAATAGTTCTAGATGGAAACTGTATATCATGTCAATATACATAGTTCTAGATAGAAACTATATTTATATCCTGGTAATATAAAGAGTGATAATTCTGATATAAAATCAATGATGCTGTTTGTTTTGTATTTCTATTCTAGGCTGGAGGCTCTATCAACCCACTCTTGTCTACCAACTGGTTTTAAACCTGACTAATCCTTAATAATTATCACGAAATATTTTACCATATCATGGAAAACTCGGCAGCCAATCAGTTAACACAAAAATTATCGTGAACTTGAAGTGCGTTCGCACATATGATTGAAAATTAATTCCAGACTATTTTAGAATATTATGAAAAATATCAGGAATAAATTCCTGTACAAACAGAATATATTCTAGTCTATATAGAGATATTGATTTTAATAATTCTAAAAACATCAGGAAATATAACAAGTTTGAAATGTAATAGCTCAGACAGTAACTAGTGGAGATAACTGAGGGTTTGAGAAATTGGAACTGTGTTTAAACCCTGAAGGCTGAAACCAGGTTAAATGTAACATTAAAGAGAAAAATAAATATAAGCTGAAATAAGCTGATTGGATTGCCTTTTTATAATTAGACTAATTGATATTGTCTTTACTAAGCCCTTGTGAGTTTGAATGCCTCTAAAGGTGAGAAACATTTGAATAGCCTAACTAGAACTGTCAATCACCCTATTGTTTGGAAATTAACAGAATTCAAACAAAAAAGTGTCTAATCCATTATTGTTTGGTCAATATATAACAGAATTCAAACAGAAACAGTGTCTAAATTCCAACCTTATTGTTTGGTCAATATATAACAGAATTCAAACAGAAACAGTGTCTAAATTCCAACCTTATTGTTTGGTCAATATATAACAGATTTCAAACAGAAACAGTGTCACAATTCCAACCTAATTGTTTGGTCAATATATAACAGAATTCAAACAGAAACAGTGTCTAAATTCCCAAATCCTAATTGTTTGGTCAATATATAACAGAATTCAAACAGAAACAGTGTCTAAATTCCAACCTAATTGTTTGGTCAATATATAACAGAATTCAAACAGAAACAGTGTCTAAATTCCAACCTATTGTTTGGTCAATATATAACAAAATTTCAAACAGAAACAGTGTCTAAATTCCAACCTAATTGTTTGGTCAATATATAACAGAATTCAAACAGAAACAGTGTCTAAATTCCAACCTTATTGTTTGGTCAATATATAACAGAATTCAAACAGAAACTTAAATCTAAAATACAACCTATATATATGTATATATGGAATAATAACCAAGATATATTGATTTTGGACTTGGAATGATGGAATAAATGTTGGGGTCAAATTGTGTCAAATAAAGGCAGACTATTATAGCCTGTCAGACAGGAGCCTATCCTTAATATCAATATACTTGGCTTAGATTGGTTGGATACTAAAATACAAATTTGGTGTTTGTCTTTAGACTGGAGGTGATAATTAGGGTCATAATTATCAAAATACCTCAAATTGGCCCTATATCTTAACACAAAGGTTGATATGACTAAACAGAAAAAGAATTATTGAAATGCTAGGCCAACATTTTCATTTAAATTCTTCCAAAGGTCTTTTTTACAAAGGTTAATAGAGAAAGAATTAGTGAACTACCACGCGAAAATTTTCAGTTAATTTCTCCCTAGATCTTTTTTTACAAAGGTTAATATAAACAAATAGAAGCTGAATTGGTCAGAAACCACGCGAACATTATCCAGTATACCAGCAGGCAAATTTACTCAGAAAATTGTCAATAAATAAGAAAGATAAATATCGTGATGAATTGGAAAAATACTTCATTATTGGATTTCTAGGATTGGTCTAAACTTGAGTAACGTTTCTACTACAAACTACAACTTATTGGATTTTAGTCAGTCTTCAATCTGAAACAAATTTTTCACTCATAAAAAAACAAAAAACATCAAACTTTATCATTTTGACCATACGAGAACTCCATGAATATATTTTATAATAACCAAGTTCCAAGTAGGTTTATTACATGTTACTATTCACATGACTAGTTCTAAAATGGTTAGCAACCTGACATCGCTGGCCTTGTATTGATTTTAAGTGGGAACCATCAATGACGTCTGCTAGTAAAACTAGTGATAGAGTAGCGATAAAAAGGTCAATATTAGTTATTTGATCAGCTGATCTGATTGTGATGATTAATAAACCAATAGAAATTATAACTTATAAAATTCTCCACAGTCCCTTTAATCACATTCTCATTCAATGGAAAAATGGAGAGTAAAATTGGATACTACTAGACTCCTTCAAGAGAGTGAGTAAACATGGTCTCCTTTACAAGCGGAACCCCCAACTGACTATTATGTTAGTCAACATCATGAGATACAAACAGATCAACTCGTGTCTGACCAAACAATTCAACCAAAATACCAGAGGCAGAAATAGAGTAAAAGTTGTAAGCATGGTCTGGTTTGAATGGAAAAATGGAGAATAAAAGTCTCCAAAGAGTGCTGTCAGGTGATTTACAAAAGCATCATGAGATACAACCAGATCAATTTATGCCTGACCTTATTTTTAGGCCTAATGTTGATGAAACCCATGGCTGCATTGCTTTTCTTGAAATAAAATATTGTTTAAACAAATGGGTCCAATATTGTGTTATTTTACATATTAATATAAAACTTGTCAAGGTAAGGTAGGGCTAGTCAGATTTCCTTCAACAATTACAATATCATCAATAAAATACAATAAAAAACATAAATATAAATATTCTAAAAAATATATAATATATATATAGATAAATAGTCAAGGAATATAGTGGTATAAAATTCAGCCTTATCAGTTATAAATTAGCCTTCTATCACTTTAGTTTTAAAATGTGAATTATGGTTTATCTACAATTTGATGTCACAATAATGAGGTAATTCTTGTTGATCACCATGATAACAATTCAACTTAACTTCAAATAAATAAATTATTTCCATGCAAACATAAATGATGAATATATCAGGAAAATAGCTCAGTTAGCTAGAATGCATTTCTATAACCTGATAAAGCAAATAATCAGACAACTATATTTCTTAAATATCAAATAAAACATACATGTATATATATAGGCCTATATATAGTCATAAACATAGAGATCTCCTGTTACAAGCCGGTCTTTTAACTTTAAAGATTCCAATTGGCAACTTTTTAAAGGAATACTGTGTTTTAGAATGAACATAAAACTTAAAAAATTAAAACTTGGCCAATAAGAGAATATATTCATCAGTAGATAACCTGACTGCATAAATAACATAATAGAATCCTGATATAATCTGATAAATCTAAAAAACTAAGTAATTATAAATAAAAATGTATTTGATTATTGAAAAACGCTTAATAATTTGATTAAGAGTTTTTTCAATAATGACTTATTTTTGTGAGTTTTCGATATTTTAAGAGATTCTGTTACTTTATGACACCAGGTAAGTTTACTGATGAATATATACTCATATTGACCATTCTCGAGAACTAAAAGTTTATGTCCACTCTAAGATGCAGTACCTTTAATAATTGTTAATTAAGTGACAAAGGCATCATAAAACCCTAATATACAAATATACAAATATACAAAGGCCTTAATTACAGAGAAATATAAAAAATTAATAATTTAGATTGTGAAAATGTACAAGTATTGACAGAAATATTTGTAAATATCTAATATGAGAGTATAACTACAGAATGAAAACTGTTTTAATTTTTAAAACCTTGACAAATGAAGTTTAATTTCTGTTCTGAAAAAACTATGTACAAAGGGAAACAACTGATGTTATTTTAAATGAAGTTTATACTTTTCAAACACTAAATACTTTATTATATAAGAAAACAGAGTTTAAATTCCAGTGCCTCAACTAAATTAAAGGCTGGTTGAACCAAATCCCCACCCCACAGACAAACAAACAATTGAAATAAAATATATTAAATGAGTGAATTATTATTTTAGTTCAGACTGAAATTTTTTAAATCTTCCATTAATTTCTGGGCACTAAATTGAAAAAAATGTTGGGGAGAATATGGTAAAAAATAAATTGCCTCTGGGAAGGGGGAGGTTCCCCCACTCCTCTAGTTGAGCCACTGGAAGTTTGTAAAATATAACATTGAATTAACAAGTTTTATTCACACCAATTACAAATCCATGTTTTAGACAGTCCACATATATTGAATCTTCATTTAATTTAATTATCACAATGTTTGGGTGAATAAAACTTTTACAAATATTTATAGAAAACACTGGATTTCTCTTTACAATAAAACAAAAGAATTGGGGTATTTCTGTAATATACAATGGGAGATATTTGTAAAGAGTCCCTGAACACAATTGTGAAAGCTGCACTATAAACACTGTGTAATAATAATAATAATAACTCTACACAATGGGAGATAACTCTATACATAGCAACCATTGAGGTTGAAAATCATAAAATGTTGACTTTTGACACTTTTTGACTCGAGTAGAGCAAGCTAAATCCCTTGATGATATAATGCAGGCCTAACTTTACCATTAACAATTATAAAACAGTATGCTACCTTAATCTTATTTTTTTACAGTTATCTACCTCAAAGAATGAACATAGAGTATTGGCCAAGTTGGAGAATAAAAATTCTATGTTCATTTTAAGAGATAAAACAACTCTGAGTTTTCACAATAAAAATGTACAAAAAGATAAAATTTCAGAATTTACAAATCTCCATAATGAATATAAAAAATCCCGGTTTGCATAATGATAACACAATGGTATATTAGTTCATATTACAATTATCAATAATAAATTATCAATTACTAATTATCAATGATACCAAGCTTAATTCAACCTTTATTTGAAAAAGTTAGGAAATTTCAACATTTTTAAATCATTCTGTAAGCCAAATATGCAGCTATAAGTGATCAAGCATCGAAATTGAGTCTAACGCCCTTAACATTATCATATCAAGAAATCTGATTGGTCAAATATGATACCGCCGTTATTTAAACCAATGAGATATCAATAAAAAATATCATTAAAATTTCGTGATTTATACGATTTGACTAGCATAAAATTAAACTTGGTATTATATACTTGAAAATCAAGTCTACATCAAAATAATGTCCCAATGTTTTACACGCTGTTATCCAGTACATGCTGTTTGTTACAGTCCACCATTTTCTTTATGAAATTCACGAAGCATGTATGAATGGAAGGCATGAAAAAAAATGGAGTATAAAAACGTTAACTTACCTTTAGGATTTTTGGTTTGCATCATCAGATCGTCGACCTGTATCGTGGAGTTTGGTCCGCTCCGCGTGAATCTGATCACATGATATTTCCCGTCGTTAACTTGTTTGAATATTTCTCCTATTGGATGATCTGTTGTTCCCATGTTATAAACCACAAAAATATTACCATTTACCTTCAAATATATAATACTCAAATAAAATAGAGTTTTATATCCTACTGTTCTGTATCTTATTGGACTAATGAAATAGAGTTTTATATCCTACTGTTCTGTATCTTATTGGACTAATGAAATAGAGTTTTATATCCCACTGTTCTGTATCTTATTGGACTAATGAAATGAAATAGAGTTTTATATCCTACTGTTCTGTATCTTATTGGACTAATGAAATGAAATAGAGTTTTATATCCTACTGTTCTGTATCTATTGGACTAATGAAATGAAATAGAGTTTTATATCCTACTGTTCTGTATCAGATTGGACTAATGAAATGAAATAGAGTTTTATATCCTACTGTTCTGTATCTTATTGGACTAATGAAATAGAGTTTTATATCCTACTGTTCTGTATCTTATTGGACTAATGAAATAGAGTTTTATATCCTACTGTTCTGTATCTTATTGGACTAATGAAATGAAATAGAGTTTTATATCCTACTGTTCTGTATCTTATTGGACTAATGAAATAGAGTTTTATATCCTACTGTTCTGTATCAGATTGGACTAATGAAATGAAATAGAGTTTTATATCCTACTGTTCTGTATCTTATTGGACTAATGAAATAGAGTTTTATATCCTACTGTTCTGTATCAGATTGGACTAATGAAATGAAATAGAGTTTTATATCCTACTGTTCTGTATCTTATTGGACTAATGAAATAGAGTTTTATATCCTACTGTTCTGTATCAGATTGGACTAATGAAATGAAATAGAGTTTTATATCCTACTGTTCTGTATCTTATTGGACTAATGAAATAGAGTTTTATATCCTACTGTTCTGTATCTTATTGGACTAATGAAATAGAGTTTTATATCCTACTGTTCTGTATCTTATTGGACTAATGAAATGAAATAGAGTTTTATATCCTACTGTTCTGTATCTTATTGGACTAATGAAATAGAGTTTTATATCCTACTGTTCTGTATCTTATTGGACTAATGAAATGAAATAGAGTTTTATATCCTACTGTTCTGTATCTTATTGGACTAATGAAATAGTAGTTTTATATCCCACTGTTCTGTATCTTATTGGACTAATGAAATAGAGTTTTATATCCTACTGTTCTGTATCTTATTGGACTAATGAAATAGAGTTTTATATCCTACTGTTCTGTATCTTATTGGACTAATGAAATAGAGTTTTATATCCTACTGTTCTGTATCTTATTGGACTAATGAAATAGAGTTTTATATCCTACTGTTCTGTATCTTATTGGACTAATGAAATGAAATAGAGTTTTATATCCCACTGTTCTGTATCTTATTGGACTAATGAAATAGAGTTTTATATCCTACTGTTCTGTATCTTATTGGACTAATGAAATAGAGTTTTATATCCTACTGTTCTGTATCTTATTGGACTAATGAAATGAAATAGAGTTTTATATCCTACTGTTCAGTATCTTATTGGACTAATGAAATGAAATAGAGTTTTATATCCTACTGTTCTGTATCTTATTGGACTAATGAAATGAAATAGAGTTTTATATCTACTGTTCAGTATCTTATAGGACTAATGAAATGAAATAAAGATTTTTTATCCCACTGTTCTGTATCTTATTGGACTAATGAAATGAAATGAGTTTTATATCCTACTGTTCAGTATCTTATTGGACTAATGAAATGAAATAGAGATTTATATCCTACTGTTCTGTATCATATTGGACTAATGAAATGAAATAGAGTTTTATATCGTACTGTTCAGTATCTTATAGGACTAATGAAATGAAATAGAGATTTATATCCTACTGTTCTGTATCATATTGGACTAATGAAATGAAATAGAGTTTTATATCCTACTGTTCAGTATCTTATAGGACTAATGAAATGAAATAGAGATTTTTTATCCTACTATTCTGTATCTTATTGGACTAATGAAATGAAATGAGTTTTATATCCTACTGTTCAGTATCTTATAGGACTAATGAAATGAAATAGAGATTTTTTATCCTACTGTTCTGTATCTTATTGGACTAATGAAATGAAATGAGTTTTATATCCTACTGTTCAGTATCTTAAGGGGCTAATGAAATAAAAAGATTTTTTATACCCACTGTTCAGTATCTTATTGGACTAATGAAATAAAAAGTTTTATATCCTACTGTTCTGTATCTTAAGGGACTAATGAAAAATAGAGTTTTATATCCTACCATTCAGTATCTTATTGGACTTAAAAGAAATAGAGTTTTATATCCTACTGTTCTGTATCTTATTGGACTAATGAAATGAAATAGAGTTTTATATCCTACTGTTCTGTATCTTATTGGACTAATGAAATGAAATAGAGTTTTATATCCTACTGTTCTGTATCTTAAGGGACTTAAAAGAAATAGAGTTTTATATACCCACTGTTCAGTATCTTATTGGACTAATGAAATAAAAAGTTTTATATCCTACTGTTCTGTATCTTATTGGACTTAAAAGAAATAGAGTTTTATATCCTACTGTTCTGTATCTTAAGGGACTTAAAAGAAATAGAGTTTTATATCCTACCATTCAGTATCTTATTGGACTAATGAAATAGAGTTTATATCCTACTGTTCTGTATCTTATTGGACTAATGAAATGAAATAGAGTTTTATATCCTACTGTTCTGTATCTTATTGGACTAATGAAATGAAATAGAGTTTTATATCCTACTGTTCTGTATCTTATTGGACTAATGAAATGAAATAGAGTTTTATATCCTACTGTTCTGTATCTTATTGGACTTAAAAGAAATAGAGTTTTATATCCTACTGTTCTATATCTTATTGGACTAATGAAATAGTGTTTTATATCCTACTGTTCTGTATCTTATTGGACTTAAAAGAAATAGAGTTTTATATCCTACTGTTCTGTATCTTATTGGACTAATGAAATAGAGTTTTATATCCTACTGTTCTGTATCTTATTGGACTAATGAAATAGAGTTTTATATCCTACTGTTCTGTATCTTATTGGACTTAAAAGAAATAGAGTTTTATATCCTACTGTTCTGTATCTTATTGGACTAATGAAATGAAATAGAGTTTTATATCCTACTGTTCTGTATCTTATTGGACTAATGAAATGAAATAGAGTTTTATATCCTACTGTTCTGTATCTTATTGGACTAATGAAATGAAATAGAGTTTTATATCCTACTGTTCTATATCTTATTGGACTAATGAAATAGAGTTTTATATCCTACTGTTCTGTATCTTATTGGACTAATGAAATAGTGTTTTATATCCTACTGTTCTGTATCTTATTGGACTAATGAAATAGTGTTTTATATCCTACTGTTCTGTATCTTATTGGACTAATGAAATAGTGTTTTATATCCTACTGTTCTGTATCTTATTGGACTAATGAAATAGTGTTTTATATCCTACTGTTCTGTATCTTATTGGACTAATGAAATGAAATAGAGTTTTATATCCTACTGTTCTGTATCTTATTGGACTAATAAATGAAATAGAGTTTTATATCCTACTGTTCTGTATCTTATTGGACTAATGAAATGCAATAGAGTTTTATATCCTACTGTTCTGTATCTTATTGGACTAATGAAATGAAATAGAGTTTTATATCCTACTGTTCTGTATCTTATTGGACTAATGAAATAGTGTTTTATATCCTACTGTTCTGTATCTTATTGGACTAATGAAATGAAATAGAGTTTTATATCCTACTGTTCTGTATCTTATTGGACTAATAAATGAAATAGAGTTTTATATCCTACCATTCAGTATCTTATTGGACTAATGAAATAGAGTTTTATATCCTACCATTCAGTATCTTATTGGACTAATGAAATGAAATAGAGTTTTATATCCTACTGTTCTGTATCTTATTGGACTAATGAAATAGAGTTTTATATCCTACTGTTCTGTATCTTATTGGACTAATGAAATGAAATAGAGTTTTATATCCTACTGTTCTGTATCTTATTGGACTAATGAAATGAAATAGAGTTTTATATCCTACCATTCAGTATCTTATTGGACTAATGAAATAGAGTTTTATATCCTACCATTCAGTATCTTATTGGACTAATGAAATGAAATAGAGTTTTATATCCTACTGTTCTGTATCTTATTGGACTAATGAAATGAAATAGAGTTTTATATCCTACTGTTCTGTATCTTATTGGACTAATGAAATAAAATAGAGTTTTATATCCTACCATTCAGTATCTTATTGGACTAATGAAATGAAATAAAGTTTTATATCCTACTGTTCTGTATCTTATTGGACTAATGAGTTAAAGAATCCAGCTAGTTTTATATCCTTTGCCTGTCTATCAGATAAAGGTGTGGACAATAATATTAAATTTCACCATGATGATTAAACTTATATACAGATAAAGGGAGATAATCTGATCTTCAATTGAAAGCAAGAACAAGGCAATTTTCAAAAATTCAATAGTTCTTGATTAATTTTACTTACCAATTCCATTTCAATATAATCATCAAAATTTCCACTGTCGATTCTAACTAACACAGCATCTTTAGAGAAAGTTTTGAACCCCAGAGCTAGGTTGTCCCCAACTGTATCAGGGCGTTGGTAGGCTGGGTAGCTGAATGTCAGTAGACCTTCCCCTGGACCAAACTTATACGATGTACTCTCTGAAAGAGGAACAATATTATAAATTAAAGCAAAGATCAGTTTGTGAAATATCATTGAGAATTTTGATTCAGATCAGATCTTGATTGATGCATGAAATCAAAATAGATATTTATCATGTTCATTTTATTGATTTTGTCAACTTTTGATCAAGTGGCTCGAAGTTTTGGTTACCTAGTGAAGTTAGAGGTTACGATTTTACGTTTTAACTCTCAGTTTTCTGCCTACTCATAATCTCATTCCTATAGAAATATAAATGCCTACCTTCTTTACAAGTTTCTCCGCTGTAGGATGTCGAGTCACAATCACAGATGTAGGAATTCCACTGTTGAACACAGCGCCCTCTATTGGCACAACTATCAATCTGACACTGAGTTGTTGGACCTGAAACAGATAGAATAAAACTATATCTTTCACACACAAATTCTAGATGATCCTTTTATCATCTAGTCCTTGGTCAAAATTTATGGTATAATTTTACAAGGATCCTTTTATCCTTTCTACCAGCTGGTCCTTGCTCAAACCTCTTGGTATTGATCTTACAAGGATAACAACTTAGGTTCACAAGGATCCTTTCTACCAGCTGGTCCTTGGTCAAACCTCTTGGTATTGATTTTACAAGGATAACAACTTAGGTTCACAAGGATCCTTTCTACCAGCTGGTCCTTGGTTAAACCTCTTGGTATTGATTTTACAAGGATAACAACTTAGGTTAGAGGGTTCTTTCTACCAGCTGGTCCTTGGTCGACCCTTTTGGTATTGATTTTACAAGGATAACAACTTAGTTTATAAGGATCCTTTCTACCAGCTGGTCCTTGGTCAAACCTCTTGGTATTGATCTTACAAGGATAACAACTTAGGTTCTAAGGGTCCTTTCTACCAGCTGGTCCTTGTCAAACCTCTTGGTATTGATTTACAAGATAACAACAGGATTATCCAGCTGTCCTTGGCCATCTTGGTTTTGATCTTACAAGGATAACAAAAAGGATAATGGTTTCTTTCCTACAACATTGTTGAGACTTTAAGAAGATCTTTTAACTTTAAACTTCTACTCGGACATCATCAAAGACTTTACCCGATTGACTTTTATACAAGAAACTTAGTTCTAAATGTCATATTAAGATAACAATTAACAATGTGTTTCATGACTAATGACATTCAATTTTAACAAAAGAGAATTTAGTAATCCATCGAACCCAAAATAAATGGTATCTTAACAACCAAACAGTCAACAAGTCGTACGAGATTTAGCCGTTACGATTGAGTCATAACCACTCCCTGTTAAATTATTTACATTATTACACAATATATCCCACTAGGGGCCAATCAATGATGGATTTTTAATCAACTAATTTCAACTTCCAACATGGCTTGTTCACTAATGATTTTAATCACAAACTATGATTTTCTTGCATGTTTAACCAAATTTCTCAGCTTAATGTATTCAACACTTTAACAAATACCATTAAAGAGTTTTGGGGTTTTGTTCTTATGAAGACTATTTACAAAATAGACTTAAAGGCATTATTGATAATTGCAAATATGATTTGAAAAAGTGAAGAACGTTTTTCTTTGAGGTTGACTTGTTATAATGAATGGAGTTTTACGTCCTACTCTTCTGCGCCTAATGGGTTTATAAAGACGGGTTAACTTGTTAAAAATTTCTAATATTTTTTCAATTTAAAGTTGAAAGATTATCGTGAAATAATTTGTTCTTACCTTTACAACCTTCTACAATAGATTGATGAATTGTGTCAGCTTCTTTTACCAAATTAGGAAGATATCCATTTAGATCCAGAGATCCAAGACATCCCAGGAATCCATGACGAGATGTAATAATCTTCGGTAACGAATGATACATTGTCTTCCGGACGCCACCAACGAACAACGAACCCTCTAAATCAAAATGTAGAGCTTGCGAACCCCCTAGATTATCTACTGTTGGAGTGTTATCATCGATTCGAATCAACTGTTTATGAAGTTCTGGACGAAGTAGACGGACTTCGTGCCATTTATTGTTATTCAGCTTGTCTTTAGAGTTAATCATTATTCGCTGCGCTCCTGCTCCCATGTTGTAAATATAGTATAAATATCCTCCGTGAAGCTCGATACAGAAAAAATCCTGACCCTGCCCAGAGTTAAACAAAACTAACCCTGATTCCTCGGTCGTTTTAAACTGAAACGACAACGAGAATTTTTTATATGCATGTAACGTTGGTAACGTAGCATACGCTGAAGCTGATTTAAATGTCACAGGATCCCTAACAACGTAATCATCACTGCTAAATTTCGCTGTCACTTCAATATTTTCTATCTGTCCCGATTTGGCAAGTTCGAAAAAATAATTTTTATTAAATATAAACTGTTGCATAGATCCAATAAATCCGGAATGATCTCCGACAGAATTCTCGTCCTTCATTTCGTGTCCGACGTCAATGTTCCGGAATTCTAATTCTTCTGCATCTCCTGGTAATTCACCTGCAAAATAAAAACCAGAAATCATGTCATCCATCTGGGGTTTGAAATACTTTACCCTGACATTTGTGTATAGTGATATATAAAGATTAACGCCGTATGTACAAGTATGAATAATTAATCAGCAAGAAGATAAAAAGAAAGTTATAAATGTCAATTACTTTCTTCTCCAGTTTGTCAATATTCACTGATATTTAAAGGTAGATATACCTCGAAATATTTCTACATATATACATGTCTCTATATTAGACATTAAGTAAAGACCTTTCTATCCATAAATAAAGGACTGACACACTTTAACAAAGGCTTAATTATTCAAATTTTATAATTCAATAATAATTCAAATTTTGAATGTTGTTGATAACAACTTAAAAAGTAAAGCCTGGTACTAAACTGAAATGCACAAGAAATTTAAAAAAAAAACAAATATAATCATATTCTACTAATTTTTTCAAAAAAATAATATATAACTGAAATCATTCTCAAAAAATTTAAACTGGAATCAAAAATGTCGTTAACATTTTAATTCTATACTTCTCACGAAACTCAAACTCAAATTTTTAAATACAAAAATCACACAGAATTATAACAAAATGAAAGTAAAATATCTTCAGATCAAATATGATTCTTCGGGTCGTATGCAGCGCTCTTACCTTGACTACAGATTAACATTGGCTTAAGCCTGACTTAACAAAGTTCGGATCAAAGACTTTCCTTTTATACATTTGAAAGTCAAAGATAAGCTTGACTTTCTTAAAGATCAAGTGGTGCATTAATAAGGTTCAACTTAAGTCAAGGTTACGGTTAAATATGAGCGCTGCATACGACCGTGGACTACAATTCTTCTAATATCTAAAAGTATATTAAAAGCATACCAAATACTTCCATTATAAAAACAAGCGCTAAGAAGTGATAGAACAACATCGAAAAACGTCTTAACACTTTGAATATTCACCAGTTAATAAACGCTACTCGGATAATTTCCTCAGAGAACAATATACCTGTGTAAATTCCACGTTATGATGGACAGAAATCAATACAAAGGTTAATTGAAAATTCCAATCAATAAATAAATAATAAACGTCAGAACTCTTGATCAATTTCAACTCTCATATCAAACTGTCTTAATTAGAGTTCTTTCCCTTGAATCTATCTTGTTACGAACTACTCAGCAATATAATATATATTAACAAAATTAGTTCTAGTAAACCTTCATAATTAGAGTTCTTTCCCATCAAATATCTTCACGTTCAAGTTGTTCCAAACTAGCTACTTAGCAATATAACAAATATTTACAAAACTAATTCCAGCGCATACAGAAAAATAAGCCATCATAATTAGAGATTTTTCCTATCAACTATTTTCACGTTAAAATTGATTCGAATGCATTTCCTGTAATTATCATGTTATAAGAGATATGGGAATTATCCAGTGCTCTTGTCAACAAATATATCTTAGTTAGAGTTCTCTCCCTTTAACCATCAAGTAACAGAAGACTCAAATATCTAAATACTCTTTTTTGGCTCCTGTCAAGTTTTATTTCTTAATCTACACAGACACTTTATTTATTTCTAATGAATATTTTTTTCAGTGGACCGAAAATCATCTACAATAACACATAACAATAATCTAAAACAAAATAGAAGTCATATAAAAATAAAACAGGAGAATAAAATAGCAACTTAGGCCTATAATTACTGGTATAGAAGCTAGAAAACTAGAGAAAAATAAATACAACTGATCCAACAAATACAAGATATAAGGACATTAACTATTTCTGAATTTCTGCTTATAAAATATAATATAATAAAATTGAAGCAGTGAAATGAAATGAATGGAGTTTTACCTCCTACTCTTCATATTAAATTATTACATCCAGCATGAGATATAAACTGGAGAAATAGTTTATCCATGTATCTTGTATCTATTGTGAAAACACCTAGATAACACCTATTATAATAATACACGATATTCATTATAAATAAACACGATATAAATTCTAATACAACACGATATTCATAATAATACAACACGATATTAATAATAATACAACACTATATGTAATATACCGTTAGAAATATCACTGGTATCTGTATAACCTAATATAATATATGTAATACTCAGGCTATTCTCCTGCCCTGGTAATTTCTCTGTAAAAATTTCAAAAAATCAGAATTTCATAAACAAAAAAGCATTCAATATTCAAAAATGATTCAATAATCAAAAATCTTCTAGACAATTCATTATTTCATTTGTTTCTGAAGAAGACATTTAGCAGAAATATTAGACATCAGAATAATAGTATTTATTTATCATCTCCTAGTATACTTTAAATATAAAGAAACATCTATATTTTACAAGGATAACAACTTAGGTTCACAAGTCTGCCGTGACAGGGATCCTTTCTACCAGTTGGTAAAGCTTTAGAAGTTACAGTAACATTCCAAAGGCAGCGTTTTTCATTAATTCATGGGTATATAACATTTAAACACAAGTTACAAATGAGTTTCATTTCATATTCATAAGTTGAAGGTCAAGTCAATAATTACTGGGCTGAGCTCATTCCAATCAACTCACGGATAATAAGATAATATTTCCACAGAAATGAGAAATGTTCCGTTTCCGGGACAGGATCAATCACCTAACAACTTGGTCATAAAACCAATAACTAAATGAATATTGTTTTTGTCTGGTCTGATTTAAAGGAGCACTGGCCTATACTGAATAGCTTTATAACTTGGGAGCCTGAAATCTAATTTATAAGTTTGTGACCTCGGCCAATGTGTCTATAGTTACAAGAGTTACTTTAATTGTCCCAGTGTTGTCAATAGTAACATAGGGTTGTTTTGTTATGGAATATAACCCCTGATAACTCCCATTAAGTCAGTCTGTTTCCTGTTTCTATCACCAGTTCCAAGAGACAGTTTTGTTTATTTACAAGTATTTTAAAGTAAGTCTACCCCTAGGCTTCGTATAACCTACAATGGGAAAGGACAAGGACCGACCCCTCAGCCAGTAACCTGACAAGAACTAACATAAACCACTACTCTCTATTGGGGAAAAAGAGGGGGATAGGCAACTTGGAAGGCAGAATAACTTTAAAGGTAGGGGCAGCTGTCAATGTTGAAATTCCAAACACAGAAGCACCACAGTCCTAAAATACGTTACCATGGATATTAATATTTCCTTGGGAACTTGTATTCTTGTATTACAGATTCTAGGGATTATTATTATTATTATTATTAACCAACAGCACAAACAATAATCTCTCACCAGAGGAAATGCAACTGTAGTGCCTCTACTTGTGTTGATGTATTATTACTTATTATGCATTTATACTCTAAACTGTTACCATGGATATCTTTTATATATTACAGATTCTGACAATTATAGATTTTCATTTCATTGTAAAATGGTAAATGGTACCACATATGTGCCAGTGCCTATCCTTACATATCATCACTTAACACAATGTTACACTCTTAAATACCTAGCCCATAGGTTCCGAAGTGGTTCCTACCGCCCTGAAGGAGAGACAGTTCCTTTAAATGGTGGCAGGTCAAGTCTGTAATTACATATTGATTAGACCACGACCACCTTTAATTATCACAACTTACATTCTCATTTGTTTCCAGTCGACAGACAGAAAGTCAATTACTTAGATTTAAATACTCAATGTTCACAGAATCCCCAGGTCATAACAGGCCATCTGAGTTATTGTAACTTTACAATATAAAACATACTCAATGTTCACAGAATCCCCAGGTCATAACAGGCCATCTGAGTTATTGTAACTTTACAATATAAAACACTATGTTATTTGAGAGAGATATTTTGTATAAAATTCAGGGATATTGAGGTCATTATGATGTAAAACTCCCTGGATCAACAGAGATAAAAGAATATTAGTAACAATCACAGTATGTTTTTATCTGTCAGATTTACAGTCAACTTCTTCATATTGAATTAAACAATATCCTTAATCAAAACGGCCCAAAAATATAATTATAACTAATGACAACTAATTAGATCAGATTCGTTTGTGCAATTTCTTATAAATTATGTAGGTTTATATTATATGGCTCCTATTTACCACAGTGTAAATTGTAGAAACATTGTATACAATAAAACTCAGTAGTAGTATACTATATAAACTGATGATGACAATGTAAATTGTAGAAACCTTGTATACAATAAAACTCAGGAGTAGTATACTATATAAACTGATGATGACAATGTAAATTGTAGAAACCTTGTATACAATAAAACTCAGGAGTAGTATACTATATAAACTGATGATGACAATGTAAATTGTAGAAACCTTGTATACAATAAAACTCAGGAGTAGTATACCATATAAACTGATGATGACAATGTAAATTGTAGAAACCTTGTATACAATAAAACTCAGTAGTAGTATACTATATAAACTGATGATAACAATGTAAATTGTAGAAACCTTGTATACAATAAAACTCAGTAGTAGTATACTATATAAACTGATGATGACAATGTAAATTGTAGAAACCTTGTATACAATAAAACTCAGTAGTAGTATACTATATAAACTGATGATAACAATGTAAATTGTTGAAACGTTGTGTGTAATAAAACTCAGTAGTAGTATACCATATAAACTGATGATGACAATGTAAATTGTTGAAACGTTGTATACAATAAAACTCAGTAGTAGTATACTATATAAACTGATGATGACAATGTAAATTGTTGAAACGTTGTATACAATAAAGGAGTAGTATACCATACGAATGTGTTCTGTTATTTAAATGAGATCTCTACCACTAAATATCACTGAAGGATTAATTCCTAGGTATATGTCAACAGTGTTCTATAAAACCTTTAAATACTCTGGCATTTCCTAATGATGTGTTATATTTGTGTGGAATTTGCAGTCTAAGACTAAATTCTGCATTCCAACACTCGTTAATTGTCTGGTTATGATGATTGGTTCTCTCTCCATTAACAATCAGTATTGGTTACCGTATCCAAGTCTATATGTAAATAACCAATCAGAGATTACCTAACATTTCCATCAAAGCGGGGGATTTGCAGCCGGCAATTATAACGTCTGGTATATGGAAGAAAGATTGAGGTCGTCAAAAGATCAATATGGCACTACGAGAGGAAATTAACTTTCACTGTATGAATAGTAATTATTAGTCAGAAGATAAACTTGTCGTAATTCTGATGAGCCTTCAATTCAGATATAAAAAATTATAATTTAGTTTTAGTCAAATTTCGTGACAAATATTTCAGGGTTTGGAGAAATTTAAATTTCTAATATATTTATAGATTTCTTAATTTTTAACTGGTACAAGTCATGTTTTGAAAGAGAATGGTAAAATTTTCATTATTTTCTCAAAAATTATGATGCATCTCTGACACAAATTTTTGGACAAACTTTCCGTTTGTGATTTATTTGAACATATAATCTATTATTAAATTTCATATTTTGGGTAGCAGTAGACCTATAACATATAGACATATTATTCTAGAAGAATACTCACTCTAGACGTTTAATATTTAACATAAAATCTAACATTGTTTTTTATATTTTGGCAGTAAGATGAAGAGGAAAACACTCTAGAATTGTAAAATTAAAAATAAAACCCTACCTGTAACAGGTCTATGACCATCGATGGCTATTTCTATAGTTTGAGCTCGTCTTTTTATAAACACTGTGTGCCAACGATCATCGTTCAGGACATGGCCCACCGTTAGAGACTGAAATCAAGTTAAAAAATTATTAATTTTATAATCACTTTCTGGGTTTTTAGTTTGTTACCATCAGAATAAACACCCATAATTATCATAGAGAAAGTAAATATAATCATGTGTTTACATCCCAACAATTCAGCAAGTTTTTAGGCTGATCAAATAGAGAGCAATAATGTAAAATTTGAATGGAGTTTTATGTCCTACTCTTCTGCAGTGGCATTAGTATACTATTTTGCGATTTCCAACTGTCAAAGGATCATTAACATGCACAGCCTGTAGCCCACAGGGCCTTGGTTTATTGTCCTGTCTGAACACTAGATGCTTTTTCCCTATCAGTTCTCATGCATAACGACCACCTGGGGAACCTGGGTAGAAAAATCCAAAAGTTCACCTAGCCCATTGCCGGGATTGAACCCTTGACTCTCAGGCAAGCCAGCATCTTACTCACTGAGTCACCACAGTTCTCTACTGACAGGGTTGAAGTATTATCTCAACCTATACTAGGATTGAACCCTGGACCTTCAGATTAGCGCGCAAGCATCTAACTCACTGAGCCACCGTGGCTTAGATCCCATGCAAGAAATAGAAACTGTTCTTCTCTATGAGTTTCAAGTGTCATACTGAAATAGTCTGTTCTAGGTTTGTAATATTTTTGCCTGAAGGCTTAGTTCTAACAATTTGTATAAAACTAGTGCAGTATATCAAATATTATGGTTAATAAAAATACTGCTGTATAAATATCTGTAGGATAATATACTATTACTATTTATTTTATTGAATACACCACCGTACTGAGGATTTTTAAATATTTTGATATGAAAAATCAACAAAGTTTATTTCTTACCCTGGAGCCACTGCCTACGTCAACATTCAACTTGATCGACCCGGATTCTAGATACAACTCCATTATATCCGTTGTTTTTACAGAAGTAGTCATGAATAACAGGCCGTTTGGATGCATGGTTCGGAATCGTAGAGAAATATCTTCGGCTTCCGTCAAGGATTCATCAGGCATTGATACTTTCACAAACTGAGTTCCGTCAAATCGTAGAGTTGCCGAGGCTGTAATGAGAAGAAACATAAATATTTGATTAGTTTTCTTGAATTTTATAATAAAATTCAGGTTCACGTTTTCACTTATTGCGGAGCGTCAAGGTACCGATTATACAAAGGTCATATAGAGGTTATATAGAAGTTATATAGAGGTTATATAGAGATTATATAGAAGTTATATAGAGTTTATATAGAGTTATATAGAGTTATATAGAGTTATATAGAGGTTATATAGAGATATAGAGATATAGAGGTTATATAGAGTTTATATAGAGATTATATAGAGTTATATAGAGATTATATAGAGTTATATAGAGTTTATATAGAGATTATATAGAGTTTATATAGAAGTCATATAGAGTTTATAAAGTTATATAGAGTTATATAGAGATTATATAGAGGTTATATAGAGATTATATAGAGGTTATATAGAGTTATATAGAGATTATATAGAGGTTATATAGAGATTATATAGAGTTATATAGAGATTATATAGAGTTTATATAGAGATTATATAGAGGTTATATAGAGTTTATATAGAGGTTATATAGAGATTATATAGAGATTATATAGAGTTTATATAGAGGTTATATAGAGTTTATATAGAGTTTATATAGAGTTATATAAGGATTATATAGAGGTTTATATAGAGATTATATAGATTAATAGAGGATATCAGAGTTATATAGAGTTATATAGAGTTTATATAGAGATTTAGAGGTTATATAGAGCAGAATTATATAGAGTTTAGAATAAGATTATATAGAGGTTATATAGAGTTAAACTCTATATAATTTAAATAAATTAGATAAGTCATACAGAGATATGATAAAATTAGAAAGTTGAGGCAATCAGAGTTACTCATATTACAAGATCTAATAAATTGTTAAATAATACAAGATTATACAAGGTTAAAATTATAATAGATTAAAAAGAAAATTTTTTAATATTAAAAAAACATTTTAATCAAGGCAGAAATATGAAAACAATATAGAATAAGTTGCAAGGAATTCAGAGTTTGGAAACCTATCTATATTACAATATACCTAATTTAAAATAGCTTTAAAACATACAAGACAATCATATTCTCACAGACAAGATGTAATGAATTGTTAATTAGATCATAAAATTAATTATAATATTATAGAAATATAGTATTTCGTGTCCAAGGAGACAAATCTTGACATCTTAAACAATGGACTTATAACAGTTTGAATTTCAAAATAAAACATCATAATTTATAACTGAGAAAATAATATAACTATATTCCCAATTCTGCTTATAGCTTTATTTTCTAATCCTGCCAAGTTGACCCTAAGCTACATGACCTAATGACCTGTCTATCCAGCCATCAGTTACACAGTTCTCAAGATTCAGAGTTCTGGAATTCCAGCGCCTTCCAGGCTTAATTTACTTAGAAACAAGATAAGACCTTATAAGCCGATTTCGATGAGACACTGATAAAATGTCACTAGCTTGAAGCGTTTGTCCTTGGTTAACAAGAATTCTGAGAATTTGCAGGAATTACTGATAGTAGAGACTTGTTTTTATAAAATAACTATGAACATGTTAGAAACTGAAGGAAGAAGGATAGAGTGGCAGGGGAAGGATAGAATGGCAGGGGGAGGATAGAGTGGCAGGGGAAGGATAGAGTGGCAGGGGAAGGATAGAGTGGCAGGGGGGGGGGGGAGGGATTGAGAATCTATGCAAAGGGAGAGAATAATCAGACAATTGGCCACCTATTCTTAAAACAATCTCAACCCTAGAAACAGGGTCAGAAGTTAAAACTCTTGGACATTTTAAGCACTGAGATTTTTTTCAAAACTACAGAGCCAGGACAAAGGATGAAAATTAGCGAGCCATATTTTACACAGATGAACAGATTACACAATCTGCCTTCTACAAGAGAAAAATCTGATTATTAACTCCAGGACTAATAGCTTTATTTTACAGATCAGGTCTGTTACAACAATAACTTTTACAATTACTCAAACAGAACTCAAATACAGCTCAATTCAACAGTGATCTGGTCTGCCTGTTACAACAGAAACATCAAATATTCAGAAAACAACCATAAAAAAAAACTCTGAAGTTAATCAGATGAAAAAATAATGGCAGCCAGACGTGTGAAAAAAACATCTGAGGAAATACAATCATCTTCACAATGTCAAGTTATTACTAAATTCATCTTATACATCTTCACAATGTCAAGTTATTACAAACTTCATCTTATACATCTTCACAATGTCAAGCTATTACAAACTTCATCTTATACATCTTCACAATGTCAAGTTATTACAAACATCATCTTATACATCTTCACAATGTCAAGTTATTACAAACTTCATCTTATACATCTTTACAATGTCAAGTTATTACAAACTTCATCTTATACATCTTCACAATGTCAAGTTATTACAAACTTCATCTTATACATCTTCACAATGTCAAGATTTTTACAAACTTCATCTTATACATCTTCACAATGTCAAGTTATTACAAACTTCATCTTATACATCTTCACAATGTCAAGTTATTACAAACTTCATCTTATACATCTTCACAATGTCAAGCTATTACAAACTTCATCTTATACATCTTTACAATGTCAAGTTATTACAAACTTCATCTTATACATCTTCACAATGTCAAGTTATTACAAACTTCATCTTATACATCTTCACAATGTCAAGTTATTACAAACTTCATCTTATACATCTTCACTATGTCAAGTTATTACAAACTTCATCTTATACATCTTCACAATGTCAAGCTATTACAAACTTCATCTTATACATCTTCACAATGTCAAGTTATTACAAACTTCATCTTATACATCTTCACAATGTCAAGTTATTACAAACTTCATCTTATACATCTTCACAATGTCAAGTTATTACAAACTTCATCTTATACATCTTCACAATGTCAAGTTATTACAAACTCATCTTATACATCTTCACAATGTCAAGCTATTACAAACTTCATCTTATACATCTTCACAATGTCAAGCTTTTTACAAACTTCATCTTATACATCTTCACTATGTCAAGTTATTACAAACTTCATCTTATACATCTTCACAATGTCAAGCTATTACAAACTTCATCTTATACATCTTCACAATGTCAAGCTATTACAAACTTCATCTTATACATCTTCACAATGTCAAGTTATTACAAACTTCATCTTATACATCTTCACTATGTCAAGTTATTACAAACTTCATCTTATACATCTTCACTATGTCAAGTTATTACAAACTTCATCTTATACATCTTCACAATGTCAAGCTATTACAAACTTCATCTTATACATCTTCACTATGTCAAGTTATTACAAACTTCATCTTATACATCTTCACATATGTCAAGTTATTACAAACTTCATCTTATACATCTTCACTATGTCAAGCTATTACAAACTTCATCTTATACATCTTCACAATGTCAAGCTATTACAAACTTCATCTTATACATCTTCACAATGTCAGGTTATTACAAACTTCATCTTATACATCTTCACAATGTCAAGTTATTACAAACTTCATCTTATACATCTTCACAATGTCAAGCTATTACAAACTTCATCTTATACATCTTCACATGTCAATTATTACAAACTTCATCTTATACATCTTCACTATGTCAAGCTATTACAAACTTCATCTTATACATCTTACATGTCAAGTTATTACAAACTTCATCTTATACATCTTACAATGTCAAGCTATTACAAACTTCATCTTATACATCTTCACAATGTCAAGTTATTACAAACTTCATCTTATACATCTTCACTATGTCAAGCTATTACAAACTTCATCTTATACATCTTCACAATGTCAAGCTATTACAAACTTCATCTTATACATCTTCACAATGTCAAGTTATTACAAACTTCATCTTATACATCTTCACAATGTCAAGTTATTACAAACTTCATCTTATACATCTTGACATTATGAAGATGTAGTATACAGTGAATAACAATTAAAGCTACAAGAAGATTAACAGGTTGTTTGTGGTTAAAGCTGATTCAATAACAAGATATTTTTAGATATATTCCCATGTTTTTGTAGATTCCGAGCGTAAAATTAACAACAGACGTGATCCGGGAGAATAATTAAATGAAAGCGTTGAACATGTCTAGTCAGTGAAAGTTGATTATAAAACCTTGGGATTTTATTATAAAGTGATTAAAAATTACATATTTCTAAGCTTTTAAAGATGCCATACCAACCAAACTCTGAAAGATTTAAATTCAGTCAAGTGCATCTTCTGGGAACAATAGAAAACAAGAAAGTCCCTTTAATTGATTATCAATATTACAAAATGATCTATTGATTAATCTCTAGAATCTAGTAACATGTGATTACTTTTATGGAGCACATGAAGTCTTTTCATCGCCATAGTGAATAAAATCTCCTGTGTGCCTACGTTTCCACTACAATATCATCGTATTGCCTACTTTATGGTAACTAAGCAAATCAACACCCTTTTGAAACAGACAAGTAAATATTAAATTTCAAAAATAATTTACCTATTGCAAGCTGATTAGTCTGATATTTGTCGGCGACTGTTAAATTTATTTGAGCACTCTCTAGAATAATATATCCAGATTGAGATAGCTCAAGACTCTCTTAAAACCCCAAATGATGTTAAAGAAACAAGGGAACCCATCTTTAAAATGATCAAGGCTATACAGCACTGTGTCTCCCTCTTGTTATGATAAAATATTTATACTTCACATGTAATTTAAAAAGTCTGGTAGATTCTGTCTAGTTCTAGACAAACCATTAATAGACTTATCAATATTCATAACCTGCATCGTCTCCGCGCAATAATTTACTACTAGTCACCTTCACCTGGCACCTTCACTTGACCTCATAAAGATCATTTTAAAATATTGATTCAAGGTGAGTAAATTGCTGATCAAGAAGGAGAAAAAGCCTAATATTCTGCACCTTAAGAGCTAATGAAGACGGCAACGCCATGCAGGGTGCAATAAGGTATCTTTTTGCCAGGACCATGACATTAACCTACTCTTTTTGCTATTTTCAACTGTCGAGGGATCTTTAACATGCCCAGTCTATAGCACACAGGGTTACCAGCTGGTTCTTTCTTGTTCAAACCTCTTGACATTTATTCTACTATTGGCAAATTGGGCCCACTTCTTTCATTTTGATGTCTTCACTTTTGGCCCTAGTTTTCTCTGCTTGTAAAATGGCCTTAAAACAGCAAAATGTTCAAACTTATTTTTATGTCCTAGCTATTTTTGATAGTTTTCTCTGACGTCTGAATTTGTGTGATAACATGATATCTCAGCAATATCTCTCCAAACTATTTATTTTGATAGATGTTGACAGGCGGAAAAGACGTTATTCTCTCAACGCACCTCTACAGGAAGGAGAGTTCAGCTCTATTATTTTTAACGTCACTGTCATGTGACAAAATGATGGATTTACCGAGAGAATTGGATTGAAAAAAATGTACGTTATCATCTTCACCATTGATCTGTCTTCATCAAAAATAAATAAACTTGGACTAAATATTCCATCGATCAAATCCTTTCATTCATCAAATTTTTATACATTGGAAATATTTCTTAATTCTTTTGAAATCACTGGGTCATATATTTGAAATATTAATTCCACAATCCATCGAATAAAATTCTTTTAATTCATCATTTTTCTGATTTTCTAGAAATTTTTTCAATATTAGCTATTTGGTTATATATCTGAAACATTAAATCTGCAATCGCTCAAACTTGCCAAATTTTAAAAGACGTTTTTGACATTTAAGTGTTTAGGTTTTTTATTAAGTTTTGTGATTCATCATTTTTTCAGATTTGCCAGAAATATTGGGTCATATATCAAACTTATTAAATCTGCAATCGATCAAATGTTGAGAAATTTAAAAACCATATTTAACCTTTAAGAATTCTAGTCTTTATTAACTTATATCATACTTCAAAAATCTTCAATCTTTCTCAAGTACGAGGTCATACATAGTGTTATTTAAATACAATTCAATACTTTTTATTATCAGAAATTTAGTGTGTCAATGAAAACACTGGTCTAGGTCACAGAATAATAGATAGAGACAAGTCTCAATGAAAACACTGGCCTAGGCCACAGAATAATAGATAGAGACAAGTCTCAATGAAAACACTGGTCTAGGTCACAGAACAATAGATAGAGACAAGTCTCAATGAAAACACTGGTCTAGGTCACAGAACAATAGATAGTGACTAGTCTCAATGAAAGCTCTGGCCTAGGTCACAGAACAATAGATAGAGACAAGTCTCAATGGAAACACTGGCCTAGGTCACAGAACAATAGATAGAGACAAGTCTCAATGAAAACACTGGTCTAGGTCACAGAACAATAGATAGAGACAAGTCTCAATGGAAACACTGGCCTAGGTCACAGAACAATAGATAGAGACAAGTCTCAATGAAAACACTGGTCTAGGTCACAGAACAATAGATAGAGACAAGTCTCAATGAAAACACTGGTCTAGGTCACAGAACAATAGATAGAGACAAGTCTCAATGAAAACACTGGTCTAGGTCACAGAACAATAGATAGAGACAAGTCTCAATGAAAACACTGGTCTAGGTCACAGAACAATAGATAGAGACAAGTCTCAATGAAAACACTGGTCTAGGCCACAGAATAATAGATAGAGACAAGTCTCAATGGAAACACTGGCCTAGGTCACAGAACAATAGATAGAGACAAGAAGTCTCAATGAAAACACTGGTCTAGGTCACAGAACATTAGATAGTGACTAGTCTCAATGAAAGCTCTGGCCTAGGTCACAGAACAATAGATAGAGACAAGTCTCAATGAAAACACTGGTCTAGGTCACAGAACAATAGATAGAGACAAGTCTCAATGAAAACACTGGTCTAGGTCACAGAACAATAGACAGAGACAAGTCTCAATGAAAACACTGGTCTAGGTCACAGAACAATAGATAGTGACTAGTCTCAATGAAAACACTGGTCTAGGTCACAGAACAATAGATAGTGACTAGTCTCAATGAAAACACTGGTCTAGGTCACAGAACAATAGATAGAGACAAGTCTCAATGGAAACACTGGCCTAGGTCACCCGAACAATAGATAGAGACAAGTCTCAATGAAAACACTGGTCTAGGTCACAGAACAATAGATAGAGACAAGTCTCAATGAAAACACTGGTCTAGGTCACAGAACAATAGATAGAGACAAGTCTCAATGGAAACACTGGTCTAGGTCACAGAACAATAGATAGAGACAAGTCTCAATGAAAACACTGGTCTAGGTCACAGAACAATAGATAGACTTATTGATTGTGTGCACACACATACACATAAACAGATACTCTGATATAAAGTATTTAGTATGAATGGCACTAATCCTGAATATATAATATATTAAAATATAACTCAGTATTTTTTTTCCCACAAATTTGAAATAGTTTGGCTCTGAAATAACATATTGGTTGTAAATAGTCAAGGTTTTGATTGAGCACTTGATAAAAATATCAATAAAGTTAAAATAAAAGAGAATTACACCTGAATATAATTAATGATTCATGGTAAAAAGTTGTTTATAGAAGAAATAGCAGGAAAAAGATGGAAAGCTGAAATTGGGCTCTATCAGCTGGTAAAGTAAATATTTAGATGACTATACAGATAGCTGAAATTGAGCTCTATCAGCTGGTAAAGTAAATATTTAGATGACTATATAGATAACTGAAATTGAGCTCTATCAGCTGGTAAAGTAAATATTTAGATGACTATACAGATAACTGAAATTGAGCTCTATCAGCTGGTAAAGTAAATATTTAGATGACTATATAGATAACTGAAATTGAGCTCTATCAGCTGGTAAAGTAAATATTTAGATGACTATATAGATAACTGAAATTGAGCTCTATCAGCTGGTAAAGTAAATATTTAGATGACTATACAGATAACTGAAATTGAGCTCTATCAGATGGTAAAGTAAATATTTAGATGACTATAAAGATAACTGAAATTGAGCTCTATCAGATGGTAAAGTAAATATTTAGATGACTATAAAGATAACTGAAATTGAGCTCTATCAGATGGTAAAGTAAATATTTAGATGACTATATAGATAACTGAAATTGAGCTCTATCAGATGGTAAAGTAAATATTTAGATGACTACATAGATAACTGAAATTGAGCTCTATCAGATGGTAAAGTAAATATTTAGATGACTATAAAGATAACTGAAATTAAGCTCTATCAACTTGTAAAACAAATATTAAGACAACTCTTCCCTTTGTCTATATTTGATTTATGTCCTTTATTTGAGTTAATTTAGTTAATAAATTTATGTTTATACGAAAACACGGAATACGAAACCGTCGCCAAGCAAGTTAGCTGGCTCTGCTTAAGTCAGTTTCTTCTGCCGCGAATAACTTTGAGCTGTTAGTTAGCAATTCGCATAATTCATGGCTTCGAAAGATCGCCCAAAACGTCAAAAGGCCGGTCACAGGATGGGGGACTATATACAGAGAATAAAAATGGACGATTCAAGTGATATCGATGAATTATTGTCAGTTAAGTGCGAGACAGACAAGCTATTGATGAAGACACCTGCATCAATACTACAACAAGACCGGGTCAACATGAGGTCACCGCCACTGACAGGAAACGAGCTCCAAACTCCCGTAGTTAGACCTGGAACCAGTAAAATCAAAATGAGCCGGGGACAAGCCCAGCAATTACAGGATGATGAATTGGAGGCCTTAAATCGACGACACGCGTCCCTAAAAATTAAGGTTGAGAAAGCAAGACTGACGCGGCAGATTCAAGAACTAGAGTCAACTCTGACAGGCCTGACCATCCCAAACCCACCTGGTAGGCCTACCCCACTCCCAAAACCACATCCACCAGACGACCAGGTCCACATGATGAACAATCTCCTTACTGAGCAGGACATAAACAACAGGCCTTCGGGTAAATATCGCAAAATTAAAGACTTCCTTTGGGCTGGTGCGAAGGATGTGATTGCTAGAGATGATAAACAGTCAGTAGAAATAGGTAATGGCTTAAAAATTCTCATAGGTGATAGCAGGAGTGAATTGGCAATTACTGCAGAACAATGGGGCTATAGCAGCATTCAAATTTTACTAGAGATGATGGCCCAACAGGAAATAGACTCACTAGGTGTTGTTGCCTATCTTAAATACACACAAAGTATATTGAGATTATCGTCCAATTACATTTGGCCTAGCGTTTTGCTTTATGACCGCGAGTATAGGGAGAATCAAGCCTTCGAGAATTATCAGTGGAACAGCCCAAAATCTGATTTACGTGAATTTAATCTAATTCCCAGGACAGACAATGCGACAGCCCGAGCTTTGTCTGAATTAAAGGCTGATAAGGTGGTTCAACCTAAAGTATGGGGGCAGACTAAACAACAAAAACGGGGGAGGGGCCCATTCCTCGCAGATGGCAGAGAAATTTGTAGACGATTCAACGCAGACGCATGTATTCGCAGTGACTGTCGTTTGGCTCACCATTGTTACATCTGCTACGCCCCGGGCCACCCTGCAGCTAAACATGGATCGTCACAACCCACGAGTTCCACGCCCGGTCCGTCGAATTCGACCAGCAATTTGTCACAACCAAAAAACTAGGGCAGGATCCTGCACCCCACAGTCCATCTTATGATCTTAATTATGACATGTGGCTTAACTTGCTTCCTTCGGATGATTTTGACAGAGACTATATACTGGACGGGGTTAAGAACGGTTTTAATATTGTAGACATTCCTGTGGGGGATCCAGAGCCGACTGTGTGCGAAAATTATGCATCGGCTTTTGCAAACTGTGCAAAAGTTGAAGAACAACTTAATATCGAATTTGATAATGGTAATTATGTGGCATGTAATGTACCTAAGACTATTGTTAGCGCCATCGGAGCAATTCCTAAAAATAATGGGAATGTTAGACTAATCCACGACGCAAGCCGCCCTTCTGGTAAAGGACTTAACGCATATTCGTCCGATAATAGCTGCCATTATATGGATTTGACGGTGGCTTGTAAGTATATTAAGCAGTGTTGCTACTTGGCAAAGGTAGACTTGAAAAGTGCTTACAGATCCGTTAATATACACCCATCTAACTACAAATATACAGGACTCAAGTGGACTTTTAATCGACATTCGGTTGCCCGGGAGGTTCATTTTTTCGATGCCAAACTTCCTTTCGGTGCGTCAAAAAGCCCAAGCATATTCCAACGCTTAAGTAGTAGTGTATGCCGCATTATGAAGGACAAATATGATGCAACTGTTATCGCCTATATCGATGATTTTCTGGTCTTTGGGGACACCTACGAACAGTGTCTTAGTTCGTTTAATAGTTTACTTCAAGTTCTCCGTAAGCTCGGTTTTCGGATAAATTGGTCTAAAGTGGAGAGCCCTTGTCAAGAACTTATATTTCTAGGTGTGGTGATCAATAGTGTGGACCTAACCCTCTCTTTACCCGACACTAAACTTTCCGAACTCCACGTGCAACTAACTGATTTCAGTGCCAAAAAACGGATCAGCAAGGGACAGCTCGTATCGTTAATCGGCAAGCTAAATTGGGCCTGTCAAGTCATTAAAGGTGGGAGGACGTTCCTACGGAGACTTATCGATGCAAACAAACCACTACAACGTAGAAGTGACAGACTTTTACTAACAGATTCTATGTTACAAGATATATCTTGGTGGGCGACCTACATGTCAACTTTTAATCGCACAGTTAAGATATTAGATCCACGACCAGTCACTACTCTATCTTCAGACGCTTGTAATGAAGGGGGTGGGGCTGTGTTCGAAGGAGATTATTTGTATGTAAACTGGAATATTGATCTCCCGCAATTATGCAATGAGCATATAAATGTCAAAGAAACTGTGATGTTGATTCTAGCTTTACATTATTGGGCTCCTTATCTTGCGAACCGGAAAGTCATTGTTTTTACGGACAATATTTCAGCCCGGTCCTACATCAACAAAGGGTCGTCGATTAATCAGTTTGTTATGGGTTATTTGCGAAATTTGTTCTGGATCCAAGCCACGTACAATTTTACAGTTACAGCTGTGTTTATTAAGGGGATTGACAATATTTTGGCAGATATGGTTTCCAGATTACATGACGACAAAATGTTCGACAAACTATACAATACTCTGCCATTACATTCACTGGGATTTGTTGAATTTTCCCAGGTCGAGCTGTCTCGTCATATGTCGAATTCATTTATATATTCTAGGTGGCCAGGTAGATTTGAGCGAGGTGTTAGAGTCAACTGTCCAAAGATTTCAGCGTAAAGGATGGGCGGAAGGTACAAAACGTACTTACAAAGCTCAATTGAGGACTTATTTACAATTTTGTGAGCAATTGAAATTACAGTGTACTCCTGCTACGGACCGAACAATTGCATTGTATATCGCGTATATGGTGGATGTACGTGGTTTTAAATATGGCACTGTGCGCGCCTATTTGACAATCATTAAACATTTGCATCACATCGAAGGACTGGTTGATCCTTTGAAAGAAAATTGGATTATTGAACACATTTTAAAGGGTGTAAAGCGCGAATTAGGTGACGCACAGGAGGGTGCGCCTCCGATCTCACCATCTGTTTTATCTATGATAAAGGACAAACTTGTACTGAGCAACATAGTTGATCTCTCGTTTTGGTCAGCTTGTCTGATTGGATTTTTCGGTTTATTACGACCGGGTAATTTCTTAGCAAAATCTGACTTTAATTCCACTTTGGATATTTGCATTGCAGATATAATAGCTCATGAGGATGACTTCATTCTTACATTAAAGTGGTCTAAAACATTGCAATTTAGGGAAAGGAAACTACAGGTACCACTGCCTTACCTAGGTTCCCCTACGCACAAGTTGTGCCCCGCGACTGCTGTACGCAATTTATTATCTATGCATTCGGACCTCAATCACTCTCTCGATAGCCCTCTGTTGTTGTCAGAAAATAATCAAGTATTAACATATAATTATTTTATTGCTAAGTTAAGATCTATTGTTAAGAGTTGTAACTGTGATGTAGTATTCAGTGGACATTCCTTTAGGAGGGGTGGTGCCACCTGGTGTCATAGGGCGGGTATGCCCGGTAATTTAATACAAGATCTCGGATTTTGGAAGAGCGATGCATATTTGAGATATTTCGAACCGCATGTGTCTGAAAAGCTCGAATCATACAAGGTTCATAGAGCGAAATTACTTTAGAGCTAATTTACCACAATTGAGCTATACACGAGTTTCTCCGTTTATATGTTAGTTTTCTTAACTCTATTAGTTATTTATTATTATTTTTTTTTTTTTTTTTTTTTTTTTTCTTTCCTCCTTTATTTCTCTCTCACTCTTGGGTATTGGGGGAATTCTGTATTGGTTAACTTTTAGTTCCTGCATATTTTATTTGTAACGCAATTTCAGCAAATAAATAGTTTTGCCCAATACATATTCTTCCATTATTCCATTAAGCTAATTAAGAGTGAGAGGGGTATAAAGAGTTAATTTAGTTAATAAATTTATGTTTATACGAAAACACGGAATACGAAACCGTCGCCAAGCAAGTTAGCTGGCTCTGCTTAAGTCAGTTTCTTCTGCCGCGAATAACTTTGAGCTGTTAGTTAGCAATTCGCATAACCACTCCCTCCCACCCAGTAGCATTATTGGAGGAGGTCGATTCGCTTTTCGCATCTGGCTTCATGCTTTGTTAAATATATTTTTTTGCTATTCACTATGTACTTTCGGGGGGAATTCTGTATTGGTTAACTTTTAGTTCCTGCATATTTTATTTGTAACGCAATTTCAGCAAATAAATAGTTTTGCCCAATACATATTCTTCCATTATTCCATTAAGCTAATTAAGAGTGAGAGGGGTATAAAAATCGAACTGCATTTGGTCTGGTATGATCTAACAACATCAAAGGGAGACAAATCACACATTGACAACTGATCAGAAATAAATCTGCCAATTTAAACTTCAATCTTGTCTAATCAATGTTATTGGTCAGAAAAGTCAGACAAAATTACGCATATTAGTCACTAAGATGGCCGCTATTTTCTGACTATCAAAGAAATGTAGCCGGAGGGTTCGGTGTTAATACGAATATTGAAATAAAACGGTAAGCCAAGCAGACGACAAGAAATATAATTAACCTAACCAGACATTTTAATATATTTACGTATTTCGACTTTGGCGAAAACGTATTGTAATCGTTCGGATTATTTTATTTTTTTTTTTTTTTTTTTTTTTGTAATTCTTGGATGAGTTTGCAGACAAACTGGTAAAAGGTGCAGAAATTCTAAATCTACAGTTGATCTTAGAATGATTTCTATTATCAAATAAAACAAAACCGGAAGTTCTATCTCTGACAGGAAGTGAGAACCGGAAGTTCAGGTTTTTTTGCTTTAGCAAGTTTATTTTCAGTTCGATTTTGACCGGATTTTCAGATTTGAAAACTTCAATGTATTTGTCAACTAACAATTATAGGTTTTATGCAATTAGGCTAAATATTTTACCCACGATTTGCAATTCAATATTCAAGGGTCATCGGCAAAAATTTCAGACCGTGATTTCTCCTTTAATATAAATGGTAAAATTTTGAAACTTTACCAGTTGATAGGCGATATGTTAATAATTTTTGAAAAAATGTGAAAATAAAAATTCCACTTCCGGTTTAGCCTCAAATGACGTAATTACGTAACTTCCGGTCTATAACTGCTAGGTGAAAAGTGAAAACTGTTTTATAAATAACTTGTCAATAGTAATTGATTTGACCTAAATAATTAGGTCAAGCTGCCATATCGGCCGCCATTTTGAATTTTCGTTACAATTCTTAAATCCGAAATTCAGACACTACTGATAGACCGATTTTGATGAAATTTAGCACATAGATACAATGGATCATTATCTACCTTTTCTTGGAGACCGATTTTCAAATTTCGTATTTTCTTTCGAATTATTTAAATTTCGATTTTTTCAAAATTAGGTCACTTTAACGGGTACGGAAGGTGTGACCCACTTAATCTATGACCTTGAAAATTAGGTCAAATAATATTCAATATATTGTCTACGAGTAGATATTTTTTAATTTGGCTTACTTAAAAAATTCATAGAGTTAAGTGTACTTAAAGACAGCAAAAATTGATAATTTTCATATTTTCGCCATCATTAACCGTTACGGAAGGTGTGACCTAATTATTTTATGACTTTGAAAACTAGGTCAAATGATATTCAATATATTGTCTAGATGTAGGTAATTGCAAATTTAGCCTACATAATATTTTAAGGCTCTCGAAATACGTTCATAATTGTAAGCAATTCTAGTTTTATTTTTTTTTATTTTTTTTTTTTTGTAATTCTTGGATGAGTTTGCAGACAAACTGGTAAAAGGTGCAGAAATTCTAAATCTACAGTTGATCTTAGAATGATTTCTATTATCAAATAAAACAAAACCGGAAGTTCTATCTCTGACAGGAAGTGAGAACCGGAAGTTCAGGTTTTTTTGCTATAGCAAGTTTATTTTCAGTTCGATTTTGACCGGATTTTCAGATTTGAAAACTTCAATGTATTTGTCAACTAACAATTATAGGTTTTATGCAATTAGGTTAAATATTTTATCCACGATTTGCAATTCAATATTCAAGGGTCATCGGCAAAAATTTCAGACCGTGATTTCTCCTTTAATATAAATGGTAAAATTTTGAAACTTTACCAGTTGATAGGCGATATGTTTATAATTTTTGAAAAAATGTGAAAAAAAAAATTCCACTTCCGGTTTAGCCTCAAATGACGTAATTACGTAACTTCCGGTCTATAACTGCTAGGTGAAAAGTGAAAACTGTTAAATAAATTACTTGTCAATAGTAATTGATTTGACCTAAATAATTAGGTCAAGCTGCCATATCGGCCGCCATTTTGAATTTTCGTTACAATTCTTAAATCCGAAATTCAGACACTACTGATAGACCGATTTTGATGAAATTTAGCACATAGATACAATGGATCATTATCTACCTTTTCTTGGAGACCGATTTTCAAATTTCGTATTTTCTTTCGAATTATTTAAATTTTGATTTTTTCAAAATTAGGTCACTTTAACGGGTACGGAAGATGTGACCCACTTAATCTATGACCTTGAAAATTAGGTCAAATAATATTCAATATATTGTCTACGAGTAGATATTTTTTAATTTGGCTTACTTAAAAAAATTCATAGAGATAAGTGTACTTAAATACAGCAAAAATTGATAATTTTCATATTTTCGCCATCATTAACCGTTACGGAAGGTGTGACCTAATTATTTTATGACTTTGAAAACTAGGTCAAATGATATTCAAAATATTGTCTAGATGTAGGTCATTGCAAATTTAGCCTACATAATATTTTAAGGCTCTCGAAATACGTTCATAATTGTAAGCAATTCTATTTTAATCCTGATTCCATATTGAGATTAGATTTATTTATTAGACTAGTTCAGACATTTGTTTAACGCTTCCATCAATTTCCAGATTTAAATAAGATTGGGTAAATTCTTATATAAAAGGAAAATGGATTGATGAAAATTATTTTGGTCAGTTGGATTTAATCAAAAGCAAGTCGGTTGTTAGTTCGAGCCGTGGTATACACAATATTACCGCTCAATAGCTGGGGTATATCAACTTGTTAAATTCTTCATTAGTATCAGGTGGGTATTGTAACGGCCACAGAGAACTTTCCAGATCTACTGCTTGGTAACAAGGGGATATTATCAAGTTGACAGAAAATAAAAAAAATAAAAAATCTCAATTCAATTTTAAAAAATCTTCTTATTTTTATAACTTTATTTTTTCAATAATGACTCAGTTTTGTGAGTTTTCCAGATTTAAAGGGATTCTGTTACTTTATGACACCAGGTAAGTTCACTGATGAATATATACTCATATTGACCATTCTTGAGAATCAAAATTTAATGTTCATTCTAAGAAGAGGTATCATTATAACAAGGATTTCTAACATTGTGTTCAGAAACTTGAGGTCAATCCACCGTGTATGAAACAATACTGAAACCTTGACTTTCGAGACAATGGCGTAAAAAAATGTTATCTTCAGATCAGATAACACTACCTTTATTTAAGTTTTGTCGTAAAAATCAAAAAAAAAAAATTGATCAATCTCAACCCAATGGAAAATACGATGGTATTAGGTTATTTCGATCAAATTGATTTTTTTACAGACTTTCTTGCCATGTATTCAACTGGGAGACACCCAGGTAAAATATTTAACTGAGAAACTGTACAGGGATTTCAATATTCCATGGAATTTATTACATAGTTACCATCCAATTTATAATTACATTTTTAATAACGAGATAAAAGATTTGAGAGTTTAAATATTTCTTTGAGATCCCTGGAGTAAAATATTCAAAATAAATTTAAACTATGTGGACTCTCTGAAAGGGAAACAGTGGTGGTAAAGGTTTAAGCTGAACATACCAACTTTTACTTAATTACCTTAATGAAACTAATTACCTAATAGATAGAATGTCTACAGTCTGAGGAAGCAGTCAGAGTGTGTAAACCCCAAAAACCATGTATGTATTTTACCAATGTGGGCTTGACAATATCAGAATGATAAATCTATATAACGGTCAATTTAATTATATAATATTGTCCTGTTGTCTAATGTTTCATCTAAATACCTTCTTCAGAAACACTTATTTTTATATTAAATTATATCATAAATTCCTATAATAGGGGAAAACAATTAAAATATATACTATTGTCCTGTTGTCTAACATTTCATCTAAATACCTTCTTCAGAAACACTTATTTTTATATTAAATTATATCATAAATTCCTATAATAGGAGAAAACAATTAAAAATATATACTATTGTCCTGTTGTCTAACGTTTCATCTAAATACCTTCTTCAGAAATACTTATTTTTATATTAAATTATATCATAAATTCCTATAATAGGAGAAAACAATTAAAAATATATACTATTGTCCTGTTGTCTAACGTTTCATCTAAATACCTTCTTCAGAAACACTTATTTTTATATTAAATTATATCATTAATTCCTATAATAGGAGAAAACAATTAAAAATATATACTATTGTTCTGTTGTCTAACGTTTCAGCTAAATATCTTCTTCAGAAACACTTATTTTTATATTAAATTATATCATAAATTCCTATAATAGGAGAAAACAATTAAAAATATATACTATTGTCCTGTTGTCTAACGTTTCAGCTAAATATCTTCTTCAGAAACACTTATTTTTATATTAAATTATATCATAAATTCCTATAATAGGAGAAAACAATTAAAAATATATACTATTGTCCTGTTGTCTAACGTTTCATCTAAATACCTTCTTCAGATACACTTATTTTTATATTAAATTATATCATAAATTCCTATAATAGGAGAAAACAATTAAAAATATATACTATTGTTCTGTTGTCTAACGTTTCAGCTAAATATCTTCTTCAGAAACACTTATTTTTATATTAAATTATATCATAAATTCCTATAATAGGAGAAAACAATTAAAAATATATACTATTGTCCTGTTGTCTAACGTTTCATCTAAATACCTTCTTCAGATACACTTATTTTTATATTAAATTATATCATAAATTCCTATAATAGGAGAAAACAATTAAAAATATGTACTATTGTTCTGTTGTCTAACATTTCATCTAAATACCTTCTTCAGAAACACTTATTTTTATATTAAATTATATCATAAATTCCTATAATAGGGGAAAACAATTAAAAATATATACTATTGTCCTGTTGTCTAATGTTTCATCTAAATACCTTCTTCAGAAATACTTATTTTTATATTAAATTATATCATAAATTCCTATAATAGGGGAAAACAATTAAAAATATATACAATTGTCCTGTTGTCTAACATTTCAGCTAAATACCTTCTTCAGAAACACTTATTTTTATATTAAATTATATCATAAATTCCTATAATAGGAGAAAACAATTAAAAATATATACTATTGTCCTGTTGTCTAACGTTTCAGCTAAATATCTTCTTCAGAAACACTTATTTTTATATTAAATTATATCATAAATTCCTATAATAGGAGAAAACAATTAAAAATATGTACTATTGTTCTGTTGTCTAACGTTTCATCTAAATATCTTCTTCAGAAACACTTATTTTTATATTAAATTATATCATAAATTCCTATAATAGGGGAAAACAATTAAAAATATATACTATTGTCCTGTTGTCTAATGTTTCATCTAAATACCTTCTTCAGAAATACTTATTTTTATATTAAATTATATCATAAATTCCTATAATAGAGGAAAACAATTAAAAAAATATACAATTGTCCTGTTGTCTAACATTTCAGCTAAATACCTTCTTCAGAAACACTTATTTTTATATTAAATTATATCATAAATTCCTATAATAGGAGAAAACAATTAAAAATATATACTATTGTCCTGTTGTCTAACGTTTCAGCTAAATATCTTCTTCAGAAACACTTATTTTTATATTAAATTATATCATAAATTCCTATAATAGGAGAAAACAATTAAAAATATATACTATTGTCCTGTTGTCTAACGTTTCAACTAAATACCTTCTTCAGAAACACTTATTTTTATATTAAATTATATCATAAATTCCTATAATAGGAGAAAACAATTAAAAATATATACTATTGTCCTGTTGTCTAACGATTCAGCTAAATACCTTCTTCAGGAACACTTATTTTTATATTAAATTATATCATAAATTCCTATAATAGGGGAAAACAATTAAAAATATATACTATTGTCCTGCTGTAAGTATGCATCCCACACTTTACCAAATTTTAAAAAGCCACAATAAAAATATATTCGGAATTTCAAAAAAAAGTGAGCCAGCCACGATTCCATTCAGTTTGAGAATAAAAGCGTCTGGTTAATCAACGCTAAAACATCATTGTGGAATTCAACAGTAGGGGTCAAGGACGCGTGAAAACCCACATGTTAGAGTTACTTCCCTTTATATTTACACGATTTGAAAATCGCTTGATGGATGGCTCAAGCGTTTTATGATTAACTACTTTATTTTGGGGATTTATCGGATTTTAGAGGGATTTTGATGTATAGGTAAGTCCACTGATGGATATATACTGTTATTGTCCAAATTTGAGTGAACTTAAAATTTTATGTTCGTTCTAACGCCTATTATCCCTTTAAATATTACATACAATAGGGGATGCCGAATTCACAAAACCTAAATACCAAATTATTTAATACTAGCAATGATGGCAGACTGATATCAAACTAGTATCATCAAGTTGAAGGCAAGCCAAGTTGTAAATTATTACTAGTATCACCAAGTTGAAGGCAAGCCAAGTTGTAAATCATTACTAGTATCACCAAGTTGAAGGCAATGCAAGTTATTAATTATTACTAGTATCACCAAGTTGAAGGCAAGCCAAGTTGTAAATTATTACTAGTATCATCAAGTTGAAGGCAAGCCAAGTTGTAAATCATTACTAGTATCATCAAGTTGAAGGCAAGCCAAGTTGTAAATTATTACTAGTATCACCAAGTTGAAGGCAATGCAAGTTATTAATTATTACTAGTATCACCAAGTTGAAGGCAAGCCAAGTTGTAAATTATTACTAGTATCACCAAGTTGAAGGCAATGCAAGTTATTAATTATTACTAGTATCACCAAGTTGAAGGCAAGCCAAGTTATAAATTATTACTAGTATCATCAAGTTGAAGGCAAGCCAAGTTATAAATTATTACTAGTATCATCAAGTTGAAGGCAAGCCAAGTTGTAAATCATTACTAGTATCATCAAGTTGAAGGCAAGCCAAGTTGTAAATTATTACTAGTATCATCAAGTTGAAGGCAAGCCAAGTTGTAAATTATTACTAGTATCACCAAGTTGAAGGCAAGCCAAGTTCACAAACTTAAACTCCCTAGAAAAAAAAAATCAAACTGAAAATAACAGTGTATAAGTTTTTCTAAGAGATAAAACGCCTGGGGATAAACAAACCAATCGAATTCCTGATACAAGAAAAACGTATTTTTTTTCAAAATGATGGACATGTACACTGACAATAAAGTAGTTTTTTCAAAAGAAAGCAATTTAACAGCCAAGCACAATCCTCACAAACTCTTCAGTAAAAATAGATCGAAAAAATTCCAATCATGGCAGACATGTGCTGTAAAAAATACTTAAAGTGATACACTCAACTAGTTATTTACTTCACGATAAGAAATGTAGTTTTGAATCCATGAAGCTCAAACTTAGTCTACCCTTGCTGTAAACTTATTGATACCCAGTATTCAAGGTATCTTGTTAACACTTTATTAAATGTTGGTCTCATTAGCATTATTGGTGTGTAAACGCAATAGATCACGTGACAACTGAATAAATGATGCAGTTTACACACATAATGCTAATTCTTATATTTATATTTTTGATCAAATTAAATGTTTTATATGAACTTCCCACAAATCTTAGATTGCATCTTGTTGTGCCTTGACTACGTCCTAGTCGTCATGTGACATACTACAGTTTATCGAAAATTAAATGCCAGTTTCCCGCAGTGGCAAACTTGTTTGCGTAACTAGTTTTTGGAGGCAATTGTAGTAGAAATGTTAATATTATCATGTACTTAAAAACAGAAAAAATCAGACATCTATATTCCTTAATTCATGCAATGTAACAACACATATCATCTTGACTCTAATTAGTTCTTAGGAACTGGTACCCAGCCAGGGGCATCTAGACTTTAATTTCACAACTAGATTTAACATTAAACAATCAAAATTACACGACTAAATCCCTTAATTTATTCATGAGAAGATTCAAGACATCATTGACAAGTTTTTTGCGGAGATTCAAATTGAGCAGACACGATCTTTTCGACTTCTTCATTATTCTATTTATTACTTGGCAACACAGCAGACGGAGTTGTTAATGCCTCTTCGCCAGAAACACGCGAAAAAAAAATTGGAAAGTTGATTCAATCTATTGTCAATATACAGAACTAAGATATCTTTAAAACTTGAAAAGGAGGGCAACAACTTTTTTCTTTCGTGACTTTGACGTTTCAAAACATCGAAACTCAGAAAAAGAGAAGCATTTTTTATAGAAAAAGAAAAAACGAATAAATAAAAACATGAGACCGAACTGTTAATTTAACTCAAGTCAAATATCACTGGTAAAAAAAAACACACAAGTACAGAAACCAGCCAGTTAAAACAGAGTATGTTAAATAATTAAACGCAATGAAGGAATGAATGAAACTTTTTATCCCAACTGAAATAAAAATCCGAAATCAGTAAAAAAATTCTTTAAAATTTGTTCTTATAACAAAAGAAGTACTTCAACTTTTTTTTGAAATTTCTTTGATATTTGAGAAATTAATCAAGAGAAAAAACATGTAACATTTCTCTGATTTGGTAAATAAAAAATATAATACAGGATTCTAAACTAAAATCCGAACTCCCCAAAAGCGCTTAATTTTGATCTGGTCATACAAAAATCTTGACATTTTGTTGAAATTTTAAAATCAATGAAGAGACGGTGAAAGAGACATGTCGAGTGTCCTTGTGTTGATTGAAATTAAATGGAAGAAGAGATCACGTCAATAGAATAAATTACGACTCAGTCAGAATGGTATTTAAACAGCTGATTGGTCGAAGACTGGAGATTAATCAAGAGTCTAGCTTTGATCTTCAAGTCACAATTTGTTTATCATCAGACAACACAACACAGTTCGTGTCCTTTTAATATTTTCTGATACAGATCGTAACAGATGTATCGATAAATCAGAATTCAAAATTAACCCTATGAACCCTGAGTGTAATTTAGATAGAACGTCATATACCCTGAGCTCCCAGCAATATTTCTTAATTTGTATGACGTTAACGTTGTATGACGTCACTTGACAACAGCTGGTTTATATATATCATATAAGGATGAGCCAGTATACTGGCTTATAGGGTTGAAAGGGTTAAGGAGTTCATGAAAATTGAAAAGTTGAAAAATATTATTATAATTAGGAAAGTTACGTTTAAGACTAAGATATATGGATGTAGTATGTAATACAATAATAAAAAGTAGCACATTCATTTGTCTTAGTTTTTAATGGGAAATATAAACATTATAGGTAAATAGGGTTTAAATGTTGGAGAAAAACAAGTTAAGAAAAAGGAATAAATGTATAGATCAGATTTAGACAAGGTACTCAGATAATAGTCTGTTTCCTTATCGTATTATGTAAATTGATATTGTTTATAAAACTCAGATTTAAATGGAATGAAGAAGAAATGAGTATGACAGAACTTCACAGTTTAAGTGATAGTGTATCAGAGATATTCAGGTAAGCAACATCATCATTAAATTTTCCAATCAGATGTCTGTGGTTTCTGTTATCTATAGATAGTGTCCAACCATACAATATGTATACCACTACTACTACAGTATTATTGTCTTGTGTTATATATCTGCTCTCTGTTTCTAAATGTCGTTCATATCTGACATCAATAATAGTTTCAGTGGAATTTCAAAACTGAAACTCAAATTGCTATGGTTACTGGTACCATATAGAATTTTTAGGATATCTATAAAAATTTTACTTACATGTTTGGCAAACATTATCAATAAATCCTGTAGCTCTACAATCACAGACAAATCTATTCCATCCTTCGACACAGACACCTTGATGCATACATGGATAACTTAAACACTGAGACTCCATCTGACGACAATATTCGGCTATTCCTTCCGTCAACTGTATAGCTGCCGCGGCAACCAGATCCATTTTGTTTCCGTTGATCACTAAATCTTGTAAACATCCAACATATCCATGTCCTAACATCCCCGCCCACATTTCTTTTGGAAGCGTTGACGCATCTACATCCTCGTTTATCCCACCCACAAACAGCTTCCCTCCTAATTGTAGCAGATCACTTTCAACAGTGGACGAATACGGTTCTTTATTACCATCCAGAGTTATGTACCCTTGTGGTCCTTGATAATCTAGATACACTTCGTGTGGTTTTCCGTCATTAACTGGAATCTTGCTGGCTTTGACTTTAATCGTACCAGAACCGAGATCCACAACTAAATAAAGATGTCCGTCTAACAGCTCGATTGCGAAAAAATCAGTAAACCCGCCCAATCCTGAGTTGTATAAGATAACTCCGTTGGGCTCGGTCGTTTGAAACTGGAAAGCTATGGAAGCACGTTTTAGAGTTACGTCCCATGAGGGAAGTGTAATAAAAGATTTAGGAGTAAGGAATGTGATGGGGTGAGATTCTACAAGTTCTTGACATCGGTTAAATAAAACTTCACCCACCACGCTGATTAAACCATGGCTTGTTTTGGCGAGGTCGGTTAAATCAAGGTTTACACTGTCAGCTTGATATTGGACCTGTAATATATAGTCACACCAGATGAGTTAACACTAAAACATAATAATCAGGGTGGAATAAGTCAGTTGTTAGAGAATAGCACTCTGAGGAACAACATGTTTCAGCTTCTGTTTGTATATTTCTATATCGATCAACAATTGATTTTAATAGTAAAAATATTTTGTAAATATATAATAATATACATCCAAATTGTGTCAACTTGTAGCACAATTATTTAACATGTCAAGTTGGTGGGTCCTATCTCAATTTTATCCTTACAAGATTTTCATTGATCATTCCCTTGACAAATTCCCCCCCCCCCCCCAAAACACAAATGTTTGAACAGTAATCATCAATAGTAAAATCCTGTACAAGTAGAATTACAGATAAAAAAAACTGTTATTTCATTCTATTACCAACTTTAATACAAATCTTAATCTCGATTATACTTACCTTCCTCATGCAGCCTTTGAAGTTGCTTTTAACCCTTGACCCTGGTAGTAGAACAGTGTTAGGACTTCCAGCCACATATAAAATACTGCTAGACAGCATGGTGAATTCGCCGGTGGTGCTACCAGATTTTCGATGTACTCCGTCCACGGACATAGTGATCTAAACAGATACATAATTAACAAATTTCTTCCATGTTCATTTCAGGAATACAAAATATTTTCGGGAACAAAACTTTAAAATTTTAATATTTTCTCTAATATTTCTTAAAATTAAATTTTTTTTTTAAAATTGTGAAGCAACTACCATGCTTGTGATTTGAATTCTAAAAAATAATAATTTTTATTTGAAAAATCTAAAAAATATGCAACAATAATGGTACAACAATTGGCAACTACAAAGCATAATAAAAACATGCACAAATTTATCAATATATTATATAAATAATAGAAACACAACCGTTAGAATTTAACATTATCTCATACTGCTGAAAATTATGAATAAAAAAAACTACCATTTCTTACGAAGGGCAACTAAGGTTCACAAAGATCCTTTCTACCAGCTGGTCCTTGGTCATACCTCTTGGTATTGATTTTACAAGGATAACAACTTAGGTTCACAAGGATCCTTTCTACCAGCTGTTCCTTGGTCAAACCTCTTGGTATTGATTTTACAAGGATAACAACTTAGGTTCACAAGGATCCTTTCTACCAGCTGGTCCTTGGTCATACCTCTTGGTATTGATTTTACAAGGATAACAACTTAGGTTCACAAGGATCCTTTCCACCAGCTGTTCCTTGGTCAAACCTCTTGGTATTGATTTTACAAAGATAACAACTTAGGTTCACAAGGATCCTTTCTACCAGCTGGTCCTTGGTCATACCTCTTGGTATTGATTTTACAAGGATCCTTTAGTTCCAAGGTCCTTGTCCTTGGTCAAACCTCTTGGTATTGATTTTACAAGGAAAACAGCTTAGGTTCTCAAGGATCCTTTCTACCAGCTGGTCTTTAGTTAAACCTCTTGGCAGTGATTTTACAAAGATATATATTGTTTGCTGTAAATTCATCAACCCCTTCAGTATATTGTCTTGGAGCCTCAAATATATAGATACAGCAAACTCAAATGCCTTTTTAATCTTAATGAGCTCCATGGACAGTAAAATCAAAATCAAAACTTAATTTAAAATCAAAACTTTATGTAAAATTAATTTGAGAAATTCACCAATCAGAAAACTCAAACTTCAATTACAATTCTGAAAAACTGTTTCTGGGCAATTATATTTATAACCTAAAATTTCAAATATGATCACACCCCCTACTTCAATAACTATCTTCTGGAAATACTTTCAGATATAAACTCAAGAAGTTGGACAATACAGAGATATAATGTTTATTAAAACAATGGACTGACAAGGACAAGGGAAGATTTCATACAAACAGAAGGTAATATAGTAAAAGACATGGACAAAACATTGGAAAGAAAAGGTCGACTTAAAATATAGATGAAAAGTTAAAAGAAGTCAGAAACTTGGAAACAGGGCTGATAATTTGGTTGATCTAGCCAGACGAGATTTCTGTATGGATGTTATTATATCTATTTGCCAATCATATCTGACTTAAGTTAAAAAATGTCTCAGAAATAGATTTGCGCTCTAGCGAAGTTCTTATTACTGTACGCAGAAAATACCATCTTATCTTATACAAGCCTATATTGTCGAAGTTGACTCTCTCTAAATGAGATGCCATGACCAAAGGAGATTTGTAGATTGAGGTACTAGCAAAGATTCTATATTTTAATCAATCAATTTAAAGGTCAAAGGTTAATTATTTACAGCCCTATTCCATAGATAAGCTTAATCAATAAAGATATTTGTACAAAATAAATACGAGCAGTCCATTTTCTTTCTAGGTAGAATAAATAGTTAAAAAACAATGAAACCAGACCGTTAATATACTGATTACTACTTAAACTCCCTAAATATATAGTGGACTGGTCGTGTTAATAATTCCAATGGGATCAGGATAAGTACAAATAATTTAACAAAATAAAAAGATAATTTATAGAAACAGATAGATAAAGAACCGAGTCCAGCAGGGAAAATTTCAACTCAATCACTACATTTTAATTTACAAAGGTCAAACAGAATGATAAACCAGTTTACAGGATTTCAACTGAAAAAAAACTCTACAATTGTACAAGATCTAGGATATACATGCCCCTTAACATGTCAACAATTAGGAGATGCATACAACCTCAACTTATCAACAATTAGGAGATGCATGACCCTAAACTTGTCAACAATTAGGAGATACATGCCCCTCAACTTATCAACAATTCGGAGATGCATGCCCCTTAAACTTGTCAACAATTAGGAGATGCATACACCTAAACTTGTCAACAATTAGGAGATGCATACACCTAAACTTGTCAACAATTAGGAGATGCATACACCTAAACTTGTCAACAATTAGGAGATGCATACCCCTCACACTTGTCAACAATTAGGAGATGCATGCCCTAAACTTGTCAACAATTAGGAGATGCATACACCTAAACTTGTCAACAATTAGGAGATGCATACACCTAAACTTGTCAACAATTAGGAGATGCATACACCTAAACTTGTCAACAATTAGGAGATACATGCCTCTAAACTAGTCAACAATTAGGCCATGCATGCTCCCCATGTCAACAATTAAGAGATGCATGCCCCCATGTCAACAATTAGGAGGAGCATGCCCCTTAAATTTGTCAACAATTAGGAGATACATGCCCCTAAACTTGTCAACAATTAGGCCATGCATGCTCCCCATGTCAACAATTAAGAGATGCATGCCCCCATGTCAACAATTAGGAGGAGCATGCCCCTTAAATTTGTCAACAATTAGGAGATACATGCCCCTAAACTTGTCAACAATTAGGAGATGCATGCCCCTAAACTTGTCAACAATTAGGAGATGCATGCCCCCATGTCAACAATTAGGAGATGCATGCCCCCATGTCAACAATTAGGAGATGCATGCCCCCATGTCAACAATTAGGAGATGCATACCCTAAACTTGTCAACAATTAGGAGATGCATGACCCTATGTCAACAATTAGGAGATGCATGCCCCTTTACGAGCAAACAATTAGGAGATGCATGACCCTTTGTCAACAATTAGGAGATGCATGCCCCTTTACGAGCAAACAATTAGGAGATGCATGCCCTTGAATGTGCTAACAATTACTTACAAAGCAAACACCTTTATCCCTAGTAAGCTGTTCTCAACAAAAATTGAAAAATGTAACAATGAAACTAGTTAATTCTGGTGCAATATTCTCTAATTGCAATGTGATTTTATAATACCTTTCTACAACCAGGGCTTGTGTTCTATAAGACTGGAATATTTCAATATATATTTTTACATGTTTCACTGTAAGTTCTGTGTTCTATAAGACTGGAATATTTCAATATATATTTTTACATGTTTTACTGTAAGTTCTGTGTTCTATAAGACTGGAATATTTCAATATATATTTTTACATGTTTCACTGTAAGTTTTTTCTGGTAGATTCAAGTCTTAATCAGAAGATTGTTTTTATTGATGATGGTTGATTATAAAACAGGATTTCTATTTATCCTTAATTTTATTAAATTAAAATATAGACCAATTCCAACATTTATCATATATATTACTTTATTGAGAAGTTAAATTAGAATTTTGGAATAAAAATTTGGCATTTAAGTATCAAAATTTGATGATTTAAAGCCGAAATTAACGAATAACGAACAAAGATTTCATTATAAACAGAAGCCCTGGTCTGCACACATCTATATGGTAAATATCAACTTTAAAAATACTAGTCACAATTCTGGTCTGCCACAATGAGAAAAAACACTCAATATTCAGTTAATCTAGTCATGCATACAAAGAGTGAATTGAGCTAGTTACCACGGAAACGTGGCTTGGTGTTTTCAGAAGAATCAGCTGAATTTGCTGCTGAATAGTCAGGTCATGTGACTGAATAGCGAAAAATCATGCTGAAAAAACGTAAAACTGTGCAAAAGTGATTGGAAATTGTTGAATCTCTGAATTCTTATTTTAAAAAAAACTAGCGTAAAATACAAAACAATTGCATTAAGACTTACCTCCCTTGCTTCTCGTTTAATAAGCAAGTGGTGCCACCTGTTGTCATCAAAGCGTACATGACTAGGACGGACTTCTGTTTCGTAGGCTCCAGACCCGAGGTTTATCGTTAAAATAATTCCTCCATCTTTCATAGCAACATTTAAATAATCGGTAGAATCACCTGATAGAAAAACACAAAATAATTTGCTACTTTGATAGAGCACAAAATAATTTGCTACTTTGATAGAGCACAAAATACTTTGATACTTTGATAGAGCACAAAATAATTTGATACTTTGATGGAAAACACCAAATAATTTGCTTCTTTGACAGAGAACAAAATAATTTGCTACTTGGATGGAGCACAAAATATTTTGCAAAGCACAATATAATTTGCTTTTTTGATGATATTCAAAATATACAATTTTGTTTGAGCACGAGTTCAGATGCAATATCTATAGATCGCAATATACTTTAGCATAAACACAAAAACATTTGGATCACAAACACTAGAAATATCCAAGTTCGATCAGAAACTCAAATAAATGCATTTGAGAGAATTCAAAATGGAGCTAGTTTTAGAAAGTTCACAAATGATTTAGAGTGTAATAGTTCACCTGCTGCTTGAAATTTGACAAGAAAAATTTTGATTTTTGCTAGGAACATTATTCCATCCACTGACAGCGCCTTCGGAATTAAAAAGAAATGAGAGTTGACTTACCAGTAAAAAATAAAAGGCCATTAGATTGTTTTGTACGGAAATCCAGTGAAATCTGATCATTATTACTAACTATTGGATCTCCACGGCTAGACAGATCGTAACTGAAATATTGTGCTCCCAAAAATGTAGCATCAGATGGTATTTTTTCTGAAATATAAAAAAAAAACAGATACATTTTTAATTGTGAATTCATAAATCTTTAATGAGCATTAGAGCTTTATATATATATGTCATATGCTATATGTCATGAATATTTATATTTAAAAATGTTGCTAAGATACAGTAAAAATATTGAGATATTAGGCAAAAAACAACATATGAGCATAAAAGCTCAATACAGAACTCTTCTCTCAACTGAGACATACGCTGAAAACCCTACAACAGAAAAATTTTAACTAAAACAGGACAATTTTCAATCACAATTCTTTTTACTAGAAAAACTTCAGGGGATATATCAACTTAGTTTTCCTGAAACATCTTATAATGAACAATATTAATAATATTTTTAAACCAATCTATGCCTCATTGATAAACAGGGCTGTTGTATCTTTAAAAAAAGTAAAAAGCTAGTCTAAGTAATAATCAATTGTGGAGGTGATTAGCCTTTTTTATTGAAGTTAATTGTTAGTTCAGTGGTAAATTATTTATATTTACATGTTCAGACAGAATCAATACACTTCATATACTGGTGTTTTACCTTGATTATTATTAATTGTTATTAATTTTATTAAGAAGTGATAAATATAATATTCATTTAACTAGCAGGTTTATATTTTATAGAAGTGTGTTATGTACCTTGTTATTAAAGCAGTGTGTTATGTATCTTGTTATTAAAGCAGTGTGTTATGTATCTTGTTATTAAAGCAGTGTGTTATGTATCTTGTTATTAAAGCAGTGTTTTATGTACCTTGTTATTAAAGCAGTGTGTTATGTATCTTGTTATTAAAGAAGTGTGTTATGTACCTTGTTATTAATGAAGTGTGTTATGTATCTTGTTATTAAAGAAGTATGTTATGTACCTTGTTAATGAAGTGTGTTATGCACCTTGCTATTAATGAAGTGTGTTATGCACCTTGCTATTAATGAAGTGTGTTATGCACCTTGTTATTAAAGAAGTGTGTTATGTACCTTGTTATTAAAGAAGTATGTTATGTACCTTGTTATTAAAGAAGTGATGTTATGTACCTTGTTATTAAAGAAGTGTGTTATTACCTTGTTATTAAAGAAGTGTGTTATGTACCTTGTTATTAAAGAAGTGTGTTATGTACCTTGTTATTAAAGAAGTGTGTTATGTACCTTGTTATTAAAGAAGTGTGTTATGTACCTTGTTATTAAAGAAGTGTGTTATGTACCTTGTTATTAAAGAAGTGTGTTATGTACCTTGTTATTAAAGAAGTGTGTTATGTACCTTGTTATTAAAGAAGTGTGTTATGTACCTTGTTATTAAAGAAGTGTGTTATGTACCTTGTTATTAAAGAAGTGTGTTATGTACCTTGTTATTAAAGAAGTGTGTTATGTACCTTGTTATTAAAGAAGTGTGTTATGTACCTTGTTATTAAAGATGTGTTATTACCTTGTTATTAAAGAAGTGTGTTATGTACCTTGTTATTAAAGAAGTGTGTTATGTATCTTGTTATTAAAGAAGTGTGTTATGTACCTTGTTATTAAAGAAGTGTGTTATGTACCTTGTTGTTAAAGAAGTGTGTTATTCTTGTTATTAAAGAAGTGTGTTATGTACATTGTTATTAAAGAAGTGTGTTATGTACCTTGTTATTAAAGAAGTGTGTTATATATTTTATATTTTAAACACCCTCGTTATATAACTTTAATTAACACAAGGCTTGTTTCACAATTGCAATTCCAAAACCTCATAAACACATTCGTCTTTAGAAGTTTACATAGAAACAAATTATTTATAAGTTTTCAAACTATCCAACTATAGGTATGTGAAATTTTTCCAGTGAGTTGTAACTGGGTTTGAAAATTTGTGAAAGAAACTAATTGTTATTGATTCTTCGATAGAATCATCCTGAAATCTGGAGAGGTGAAGTAAGGGGAGATAAGTGATTAATTGTAAATGAGATGTGACAGAAATCAGTTCTCATCAACTTCAATCCTTAAAGCTGCAGTTTCCTTCCAACATAATCTGTTTCCCAGCTTGAGGGAGGGAGTAAGGGGTCATAATTAAAGCTAGGGGAGGGAGGGTAGGGGGATTATAATTTGTCTAGTAGAGTAAGTGTAGGGGTAAGGGGTCATAATTCAAGCTAGAGGAGCAAGGTTGGTGGGTAGTGTTTGTTTTATCAATTTTTAAGATTGTTAATTAAATAGTGAAATTATAAAAATTTGAAAATTGTGGATCCCAAAACTTGAGTAAGAAGGGGAGGAGCTCAATTATTCGTTTGGACGATATTACAGAAAAAGAAAGAAAAAGAAAGAAAAAGAAAGAAAGAAAGTAAGTCTCCGCCATGACAGGGAGTGAAATAGATTTAGGATTAAATGTCTGACTGTAAACTTTGAACAATACAATAGTATCAATAACTTTAACACCATGCAGTGTTCAATGGGAATATTTAGTAAGCCATCTGTATAAGTTTATTGTTAGTATGATAGAGATTGAGATCCTTATTAGACAGAACTGTGGACAATATAGAAGATTAAGTAAGCTGGACGTATAAACTGATATTGTTTTGATTTAGTACTACTGTGACATGAAGAATAGAGAGAGTGAAGTAGGTATAACACTAGATAAATGATGGCTAGACATGATAATATCTCTGGATAAATAAACTCCTTCTTCTGTTAATCTCTTTCCACTTCTTGTTAGTCTCACTCACTCTGAAACTATTTCTCAGGCTCCTTTCTAGTAGCATGACTTTGACCAATCACATGAAAGAAGTGCCTCTATGACAACTTTTCATACCTTTAATTTGGACGATCATGTACTTGACAAAGATAAAAGTGGAATAATAAGTATCAAACATCAGTTGGTAAACATTATTGTTTGTTTCCAGTGGATGTTGATATCACTGACTTTGTACTTGTTGGTTAGCACCTTACCAGATGCACAAAAGTAACCATTGCTGGTCGGAGGGGTTGACATGGAAAAAGTGTCCAGTTGTTTGGATGGGACAATAAACCGAGACCCCGTGTGCTACAGGCTGTGTATGTTAAAGATCCCTTGACAGTTGGAAATCGCTAAAAAGAGTAGGCTAATGCCGCTGTCCTGGCAAAATTTCTCTCGTGAAACACTACATTGTCAATCTTCATTAGCAAAGAAGGTGCAGAAGAGTAGGACATAAAACTCCCTTAATTTCATTTGTAAATCACCTTGAAATAGCCAAGATGAGTCTGGATGAGGGAGACTACCAGACAAGTAAGATAGATAACTGATATTTAAATCTATTTTATTGTTTCACTGTCTGCCTAATCATTTAATCAATAAACAAACTTATCTTCCAACTCAAACTTGTAAATAGAAATTTACTAAATGGACATGAAAGAAATATTTGACCATGAATGTTTCGGCTACACCTAGATGTGCTAGAACGGAGTCAATTTTATTTTCATGAGGAGTCATGGGCATGCCCCTATCTAGGAAATATCAGCCAATCAAATCAATCACTTCTTATATATAAAGAGACTTTTTTCTCATTTTCACCTACAAAACCCCACAGTGGGTTTATATGTTTAATACAGGGCTAATACGACCAGGTTAATACGACCAGGTTAATACGACCAGGTTAATACGACCAGGTTAATACGAAGTATATTGACTTTACAGTTTGATATAAAACCATGTTATTACCCATAATTCAGGATAAGATGAATCAAATGATATTAAAAACTGTCACAATATTAAACTCTTCCATTCTGTGGCTTTAAACAGACTTGTATCTTGCATGTTATGCCTTTAATCTAATTGTAAAATAATTTATTAATAGGAGACGTCCAGATCTCTCGAGACAAAACGTTCAAAGAAATCATCTTAAAACTTAAAGAACCGTGTTCATCATAAACGATGTAATGATTATTAATGACGTAAATTCTCTACTTCATCTCGTACAGACGAGTCATTTGAAAGGGGAGGTAATTCATTAACTAAATGAATGCCGCTACAGAACTTCACTACTAATGCATCATAATTTCTGAAAACCAGTTGGCCCGTTTATCTATTCCCTGAATGCTGGGTAATTTACAGATTGCGGGGCTTTTGGTCGTAAAGAAACATGAATCACGAGTTCAAATCTCCGAAGATTTTCTCTTGTTTTATCTCGTTCTTTGATGATTCACTTTTTAAAATATTAGACTTCATCAGAAATGAAGTTTGACCTTTTAATGTGAACTTTGACCTCTATGTGACATTACCATCGCGCTTGAGATGATATCGTCGAATATTAATGAACTTGGGAACTAATAAAGATATTCCTGGTTGATTTGAAATGAAGAAATGAAATGGAGCGTGGGTAATTCTGATTATCGCCCAGAAGAAACCAAGCAAGAAGAAAATTACCAGGAATTAACTGGATATCCTCCAGCATTGGAATTTAATTAAAAGTTTGTTAGCTGGTTCCAATGTTTCCACCAATATGTTATTTTGGATTTTAGTTTCTGGTTCAGATGTTAAAAACTTGCTTTATTTATTAATAATTAAATCACAATGCTATTTACACGGTATCACGTAATTTGATTGGACAACAGTGGTCACATGCGTTCGGTTTATGTGAGTATAAACAGAATGAAAATATTAGCTCTGCCTCTTTTCAGACTTCTATTATCATTGAATTTGATTGACGTGCTTCTGCGTCATGAATCAAGATGGCCGATTATGGCAATTTGTTTTCTCTGAAATTATGTCATTTCACTTAATGATCACAGTATTTTCCAAATTTCTGCAAATGTGCACACTCCAAATTTTAACATTATCATGCATTCTTCTTTATTTTCTCGTTGTAATTTCAACCAACAGTGGAAACATTGAGTTTATCTCCCAAACAAAAATTTGTTCAACGAAATTATCAGGGCCTTAATCCTGGAAAACGAAACTTAAGATAATTAAGATTTTAAATTTAGCTTTATTATCCAATCAGATTACTGTATTTTTTCAATATGGATTATATTTAAATGAAGTTTTAGAGAATAAAGCCACTGATTGGTTAATTCTAATCGTTGATGAAAGATCAACAAAACTAAAAACGGAACAAAAAAGATGTCTAAACATCATTAGTAAAAACCATTTACAAGATTTTATTGTGATTGATGACAAAAGACAGTGAAAATGACAGAAAAGTTTCCATTTGGAACAAGTTTTGTATAATTATAAACCGACCACGGTCGTTAGGAAATAGGCAGTTTTTACCAGGACAACATTAACGTTCCTCTACATTACCAATATCATCAATAAAATCAACGACAGAAAAATGATGCAATATTGGGAGTTAATTTCTCACGCTATTAAATTGTAATTATGGTGCATTCTGGGATATTGATACCATAGTAATTATTGATTTGGTTCGAGTTATTTTGTCATCAACGAACCAATATTCACAGCATGTCAATATAATCTTAATAAGCCGGTCGAATTACGGTTTAAGCCGAAATCCATATTGAAATGAATAATGCCACGATGATATCCCTGCAGGCAGCCTCAAGATTTTCTACATTTCTAAAGCTACTTGCAATTGTTTTGTTTGTTTTTCTGGCAGAAGATCACGATTTATGAAAGAACCTGGACTACTTCAATCTAGATTTTCCTGGTTGAAGATAATAATTGTGGGTTTAATTTCAGAGTTCCTATAATGACATGCCAGGTTGGAAATAGTGAAATGCTTTTGGGATCAGATGAAAAATGAAAAAATGTGTTTTATGCGTTGCAGGTTGTGAATAGAAATCTAAAAATTTCTCTCATCAAACAATGTATCGTCCAGGTTATCCGGGTGTGGAAGAGCAAAGCCCAACCACACCATCAATCCTTGACCTTATCCTGAGAAGGTCTTCCCCCCTCCCATCCTCACTTCTCTCCCCCCCTCCTCTTTTCTCTCCTGCAGCCTTTAAGATTTCTAACATTCTTTATAATAGTTTGAAATTAGGATATATATAGTTTTAATCTATTCAATATTATTAATAGGTCATAGGTCATAGGTCACTGCCCCCCATCCTCTGTCATGCATCCTGTGAGATGTGACCCCACTAGATCTGGAAAGTAGGTCATAACCTCCCTACTAATCTATCTATCAATAATAATATTAATACATCATACCATTCCAGTCTAATAACGGCCCTCTAATAACTATCAACAAAACACCGCCATCTACAAACTTATTTCTTTTTTCTAATCATAACTGTCAAATAGAATCCACAAATCAAACATCATCGCTGAGTTTTACAACATTTCTTTTATTTATCAGTCTACTAATCTCTTTTTATAATTTCAACTTTTGCTTTATCATTACAACTTTCGCTTTATCATTTCTACTTTCGCTTTATCATTTCTACTTTCAATTTTTTTACTTCTGGTTGGGATATCAAAAGAAACTATAAATAATCTATTTAAAGATGAAATAATTTAAGCTCCAGACGAAGGCTCTGTTTATCTGTTTGATATTTTGTAAATTAATCAATTTCTGCTGACTGAGAGAGAGAACAACTGGTGTGGCTTAATTCGTACTAGCCGGGGCCTAGCCCCTGTGGACCCCACCCTGACAACGGGGCTGATTCTTGAGAACAAAAATCATTCTCTCAAACGGTGCTGATATTTTGGTTTTTCTGGGTTTGTTCCAGTCTTTCTTATCATTATTTTCAAAAAGGTTAGGCTTATGATTCTAAACTTTTAATAAGTAATACAAGAACGAGAACATGTGACCATCAACTACTGAAGTGTTTCTAAGGAAGACATTTAGTCGAAATGTTAGACAACAGGACAATATTATATTTTTCCAAAATGGTTTGAATTTCTTCATATGATTTCCATGGTGATGCTAATCTTTTGAAACTTGGTTCCACTCTGCTCTCAAACATCTACTATTCTATATCTATTTTTCAAAAAGGATAAAAACCGAAGTTGACTAAGCTCAACTAGAAACTCCTAGAGATATAAAGTTCTATATGGAAATACATTCTGAGCTGAAGTCATAAATATATCCATCCATTACTGTCCATTCATTATTTTCTCTTGATAAGGACAGTCAAATACTAAAATAGAACTACTACAATCTGACCTATGACAAGTGAAATATAACCCACAAACTAGACCAGATAATACTTCTGACATTTTCTTACTCCAATACTATCATTATAGCCCTGGATATCGTAAGTAATTAGTTTTAACACAGTCTTACGTCTGTGTTTTCACCAGGGAAATTCCGAAGTGCAGAATTGGCCAGGACTTCTGAAGAACATGAGTTTTTTGACAGCTTGTTAAACCTGGTCTATATTCTGGTGTTTAGTTTTCATCACTTGAGGGAGGTAGAGAATAGAATACTAGAGTCTGGTTGAAATAAAATGAATGGAGTTTTACATCCTTAATATTCTACACCTCATGGGTTAATGAAGACCATGAAATGAATGGAGTTTTACATCCTACTCTTCTACACCTTATGGGCTAATGAAGACCATGAAATGAATGGAGTTTTACATCCTACTCTTCTACACCTCATGGGTTAATGAAGACCATGAAATGAATGGAGTTTTACATCCTACTCTTCTGCACATTATGGGCCATACAGTGTGCAATGAGGGAAATTTTGCCATGAACACCAACATTAGTCTACTCTGCAATTTCAACTGTCGAGGGATCTTTAACTTGTACAGTCTGTAGCACACAAGGCCTCGGTTTATTGTCTTATCTGAACGAAATTTTCCATGTCAGTCCCCCCGAGCTGCATCACTTTTATTGTCTACACACATTGTTTGACTGCGTTCAAGACTGGCTATTATATGTAGTAAGCAATACACCCTCTAGGATGACTGACTAATATCTGTCTATAAAACAATACAACCCTTTACACCCTTCTAGGATGACTGACTAATATCTGTCTATAAAACAATACAACCCTTTACCCCCTCTAGGATGACTGACTAATATCTGTCTATAAAACAATACAACCCTTTACACCCTCTAGGATGACTGACTAATATCTGTCTATATAATATTTGTTATCAGTCTAGTAAATATATAATTAGTATAAAACAATAAAACCCTGAACATGTGGGAGATCAATGTTGTAAAAATATTTTTAATTATAACTTAAACTACTCCAGACCAGAAAGACATTTCATTTATCACTGATTAATCCACATCTCTTTATCAATCCAATTAAACCCAGATAATACACTGTTTTCTTTCTTGTATGTGTAATCAAAAATCTTTTAAATAGCTCATAATCAATAACAACTCTTTTTTTACTTGGGTAAATTAGTCTAATCAAAAATGTTTCTAACATTCAGTCCATAGAGACAAACATGACTCTTTATTTTACATGGGTCAGAATTAGGTACAATACACAAGGATATGGTCCTGTCTAACATTCAGTCCTGGGAGACAAACATAACTCTTTATTTACATGGGTCAGAATTAGGTCCAATACACAAGGATATGGTCCTGTCTACATCAGCATGGAGACAAACATAACTCTTTATTTAACATGGGTCAGAATTAGGTCCAATACACAAGGAATGGTCCTGTCTAACATTCAGTCTAGGAGACAAACATAGATCTTTATTTAACATGGTCAGAATTAGGTCCAATAACAAGGACATGATCCTGTCTAACATTCAGTCCACAGAGACAAACATATACTCTTTATTTTACATGGGTCAGAATTAGGTCCAATACACAAGGACATGGTCCTGTCTAACATTCAGTCCATAGAGACAAACATAGGCTCTTTATTTTACATGGGTCAGAATTAGGTCCAATACACTAGGACATGGTCCTGTCTAACATTCAGTCCATAGAGACAAACATAGACTCTTTATTTTACATGGTCAGAATTAGGTCCAATACACAAGGACATGGTCCTGTCTAACATTCAGTCCATAGAGACAAACATAGACTCTTTATTTTACATGGGTCAGAATTAGGTCCAATACACAAGGACATGGTCCTGTCTAACATTCAGTCCATAGAGACAAACATAACTCTTTATTTTACATGGGTCAGAATTAGGTCCAATACACAAGGACATGGTCCTGTCTAACATTCAGTCCATAGAGACAAACATAGACTCTTTATTTAACATGGGTCAGAATTAGGTCCAATACACAAGGACATGGTCCTGTCTATACATTCAGTCATAGAGACAAACATAGACTCTTTATTTTACATGGGTCAGAATTAGGTCCAATACACAAGGACATGGTCCTGTCTAACATTCAGTCCATAGAGACAAACATAGACTCTTTATTTTACATGGGTCAGAATTAGGTCCAATACACAAGGACATGGTCCTGTCTAACATTCAGTCCATAGAGACAAACATAGACTCTTTATTTTACATGGGTCAGAATTAGGTCCAATACACAAGGACATGGTCCTGTCTAACATTCAGTCCATAGAGACAAACATAGACTCTTTATTTTACATGGGTCAGAATTAGGTCCAATACACAAGGACATGGTCCTGTCTAACATTCAGTCCATAGAGACAAACATAGACTCTTTATTTTACATGGGTCAGAATTAGGTCCAATACACAAGGACATGGTCCTGTCTAACATTCAGTCCATAGAGACAAACATAGACTCTTTATTTTACATGGGTCAGAATTAGGTCCAATACACAAGGATATGGTCCTGTCTAACATTCAGTCCATAGAGACAAACATAGACTCTTTATTTTACATGGGTCAGAATTAGGTCCAATACACAAGGACATGGTCCTGTCTTACATTCAGTCCTGGGAGACAAATATAGACTTTATTTTACAATGGTCAGAATTAGATACAATGATGAAAAATAAACCTTCTACTCTAGTTAAAGATTTGTTGTTGCAATGAAATGTGATCAGATTTAAGATGTTTTTCTTGAAAAAAAAAATGACTTAATACATAGTTCTCTTTCGACAAAACAGTTGAGCCTTTAACAGTAAAATCACTAGAGTTTGTACACAAATTAAACAGAAAAAAAGTGGATATTATTGAAAATTTATCAGGTTTACAAATATATTTGTTACTACGGATGTTGGTTCTGATGAAAGACAGATGGAATATTGATTCGGAGATCAATTTGTGAAGAAGTTCATCTATACTAGTAGATTTACTTATTTTCCGATTAACCATGCTGATAAGTTGGTTCTGACTTTTGATTAGAACAGTTATGAGAGAAGTATTGATTTGGCTGAAGATTCAAAGCTTTGTGAATGGAATTCATTTCTCACAAAAGATTAGTCTGGATAGAATTGTTCACTTTATATCAATTCTCGAATTGAACATTTGCTACAGATGGTTTGAGAGAAGATTCAGTTGGTTTGACGAGAAGATTCAGTTGGTTTGACGAGAAGATCGTTGGTTTGACGAGAAGATTCAGTGGTTTGACGAGAAGATTCAGTTGGTTTGACGAGAAGATCAGTTGGTTTGATGAGACAGATTTACAAAATTGGTTTGACAGAAGATACAGTTGGTTTGACTGAGAAGATTCAGTTGGTTTGACGAGAAGATTCAGTTGGATTGACGGTAAGATTCAGTTGGTTTGACGGTAAGATTCAGTTGGTTTGACGAGAAGATTCAGTTGGTTTGACGAGAAGATCAGTTGGTTTGACGAGAAGATTCAGTTGGTTTGACGAGAAGATTCAGTTGGTTTGACGAGAAGATTCAGTTGGTTTGACGAGAAGATTCAGTTGGTTTGACGAGAAGATTCAGTTGGTTTGACGAGAAGATTCAGTTGGTTTGACGAGAAGATACAGTTGGTTTGACGAGAAGATACAGTTGGTTTGATGAGAAGATACAGTTGGTTTGACGAGAAGATTCAGTTGGTTTGGATGAGAAGATTCAGTTGGTTTGACGAGAAGATTCAGTTGGTTTGACGAGAAGATTCAGTTGGTTTGACGAGAAGATACAGTTGGTTTGACGAGAAGATTCAGTTGGTTTGATGAGAAGATTCAGTTGGTTTGATGAGAAGATACAGTTGGTTTGACGAGAAGATTCAGTTGGTTTGACGAGAAGATACAGTTGGTTTGACGAGAAGATTCAGTTGGTTTGACGAGAAGATTCAGTTGGTTTGACGAGAAGATTCAGTTGGTTTGACGAGAAGAAAAGGAACATATTCAAGTCTTTACACCAAGAAATTAAAAAAGTTCAAGTAGACGAGAATCAACTTCCCTTAATTGATGAATATACCAGTGGAAAAATGCAATTGGCAATTGAATAAGTCACTGTATAACTTATTTCCTGACCACTCCTTTTGTCCCCCCCCCCCCTTATGAAAGATCCAGTCACCCTTGGTCCCACTTATCTTAGTCCTCTACACTTGGTTATGAAAACAAAGAGTTTCAAGTGATTATATTGATTGGCCGAGAGATGCTAGAAAGATTCTAGGGCCAATTTTGATTGGACAATATTAAACTATATATGCGTTATTTCCCCAACTTGTATTACCAGTCCCTGGAGGAAGTATGACAAATGGGGGTGTGGTTTGGACACGATAAGACAAGCAGGATACTTATTTCTTTCTGTCTTAATCTTATTAAATTGTAGAGGAACTATATTCCACTAATTTCCATTTTCTAGCACTTTAATTCCAATCTATCAACTGGAAAATTGAAAGTTTGACCACTGCATTGCAATAAGATTCAGAAAACAATTAGAAAATCTAAAAAACTGACTATTTCTCTTTCTCATTTTTCAAATTCAATTTACGGCACGCAACTTCAAGATTTCCTCAAATTAAAATTGTTTCTGAAGAACTTAAAAAGGCATTAATCTTAATTTTCTAAAGAAATGAAAACAAAAGAATTATGTTCAGTAATTTTCAGGGTTGAAGAGAGATTTTCACTGACATTTTATTTTTTCTAAGACAAGGAAGTGAGCTGCTTACAATAAAATATAAGTGTTCAATCAATGAGCGTTTGAAAAATATTTAATTAAAGATGGTAAAAAGAGGGTTGTTGATGTGGTGATATTTGCCAATCATGTTTGACTTGAAGGGGACAGAACTAAGATGGCATAGCTTTAGTCTCCAGGCACTTCATATTTCTTATCAATTATCATGGGGGTTAAAAATTACCTGTATGCCCTCTTTGTAAATTCAGTCCTTCTCCACTAGTCACCAGTTAATTAACAATTAAACCTTGGTCTCATTAGCCTTATTGGTGTGTAAACACAATAGATCATGACAAAGTCATATGCCTATGTCATAGTGCCATGCGACAAATTACATTTTACCAAAAAGTAAACGCAAGTTTGCATAATTGGTTTATTGCAAGCAGTGATAGTAGAAATGTAATTATATAAACTTATTGACCAAGTTTAAGACTTGACTGTCTTCTCAAAACAAAACTACACCCTCTGTACTTTACAGCGAGTTCAAGCAGACGGTAAAAGTTCAGATAAATACAAGAAGAAGAATGTTTGGTTTCAGAGATTGAGTAATGTAGAGCATGTCCAAATACAGACACTCTGTTGACAGAAGTTGATTTAAAGATAACAACCTATCCGTAAAATATCGCTAGAAATATGTCTGGTATCTTCTTTTCCCTGGACTATCACCCTCAATCTACCAGTTCTCCTCATTTTATACATTCTCCTCCTCAAATCCCCCAACACAATCTTCCACATTCCAGATCAGACGTCAAACCACCAAGAATTTCTAATTTACCTGTCACATGACGAACTCTAATTACAATTTTTCAAGTTGAAGGAGTTATTTAACAGATAGAAATGAAGCATAAACTTAGACCTCAGCCCCGATTGAAAGTAGAGTGGTTCATTGCAAACAATTGACAAACTTATTAAATTAGGTTGAGGTTCTTCTGTGGGTAGGGGAATTTTATCTTATAGCAGATAGAAATCAAGAGGAAACTAAGAGCCAACCTGGTTTTAAAAGTAAGAGGGGGGGGGGGGGGGTTGGGGGGGTATTTCCCACCATATAGAGTTAGAAAGGTTTTAAATGTGGTCAATTTAATTGCTTCAAGGTGACTTAGAAGATAAGTCATCTTCTTTTTAAAATTTACAGAAAAGTGTCAGAGAAATGAAATGGAGTTTTACATCCTAATGGGCTAATCAATGCTGGTAACAGCCTGCAGATTGTAATGAGATTCATGACAAAAGAATGTTCTTCAAAATATAAAAATGTTAGAAAAGAGATTGTAATGTTTTGTGTCCAAACATCTAGAATAATTCCCTGAAAATATATTTTATTTCATTACAGTGTGTTAATATATTAAATCATTAATTAACGAAAATTGAAAATTGACAACAAAGTTCGAGATAATGTCGCCTAGAGTCTAGATATAGAATATAACAATAATACGTTATTATCTTCTACAACACGAGCAGTAACATGAATCTAATCTACTACATCAAGATAGAATATCCATTGAACATTGATAACAATATCTGATATATTACTTCAATAAATAATGTATAACAACTCAAGTTTAATGAATTAATATAAAAGTTCAATAAATGAATTCCACATTATCAATCTACAATATTAACTGAACTTTCTTCCTTTTGCTGTCATGTACTTGATTGCTTGATTGCCGGAACATAGAAGTGTCCATTAAATGCACATGAACTTGTTTATTTTTTTTTTTTTTTTATATCCATTGTATTGCCCCATGGACTGAATGTTAGACAGGATCATGTCCTTGTGTATTGGACCTAATTCTGACCCATGTAAAATATAGAGTTTATGTTTGTCTCTATGGACTGAATGTTAGACAGGACCATGTCCTTGTGTATTGGACCTAATTCTGACCCATGTAAAATAAAGAGTCTATGTTTGTCTCTATGGACTGAATGTTAGACAGGATCATGTCCTTGTGTATTGGACCTAATTCTGACCCATGTAAAATAAAGAGTCTATGTTTGTCTCTATGGACTGAATGTTAGACAGGATCATGTCCTTGTGTATTGGACCTAATTCTGACCCATGTAAAATAAAGAGTCTATGTTTGTCCTATGGACTGAATGTTAGACAGGATCATGTCCTTGTGTATTGGACCTAATTCTGACCCATGTAAAATAAAGAGTCTATGTTTGTCTTTATGGACTGAATGTTAGACAGGACCATGTCCTTGTGTATTGGACCTAATTCTGACCCATGTAAAATAAAGAGTCTATGTTTGTCACTATGGACTGAATGTTAGACAGGACCATGTCCTTGTATATTGGACCTAATTCTGACCCATGTAAAATAAAGAGTCTATGTTTGTCTCTATGGACTGAATGTTAGACAGGACCATGTCCTTGTGTATTGGACCTAATTCTAACCCATGTTAAATAAAGAGTCTATGTTTGTCTCTATGACTGAATGTTAGACAGGACCATGTCCTTGTGTATTGGACCTAATTCTGACCCATGTAAAATAAAGAGTCTATGTTTATTTTATATTGAAGATACTAATATTTCTTTTATTGGATATTTACTACAGTAACATAAGACATTAAATCAATAAAAAAAAAGTAAACTAGCCCAAGGGGAGATAATCTATCGTAAGATATTATCTGATAATATCTCTCATTTCACAAGTGATAACAACTAATCAATAGCTATTATATTACTATATTGGACTAGAGAAAGAAAGAAACAATTAAATTTACAACTTAGGTTCACTAGAATCCTTTCTACCAGCTGATCCTTGTCAAACCTCTTGGTATTGATTTTACAATGATAACAACTTAGGTTCATGAGGATCCTTTCTGCCAGCTGGTCCTTGATCAAACCTCATGGTATTGATTTTACAAGGATAACAACTTAGGTTCATGAGGATCCTTTCTACCAGCTGGTCCTTGATCAAACCTCTTGGTATTGATCTTACAAGGATAACAACTTAGGTTCATAAGGATCCTTTCTACCAGCTGGTCCTTGGTCAAACCTCTTGGTATTGATTCTTAAGGATAACAACTTAGGTTCATGAGGATCCTTTCTACCAGCTGGTCCTTGATCAAACCTCTTTGTATTGATCTTACAAGGATAACAATTTAGGTTCACAGTTAAAGATCCTTTCTACCAGCTGTCCTTGGTCAAACCTCTTGGTATTGATTCTTACAGGATAAAACTTAGGTTCATGAGGATCCTTTCTGCCAGCTGGTCCTTGATCAAACCTCATGATATTGATCTTACAAGGATAACAACTTTGGTTCACAAGGATCCTTTCTACCAGCTGGTCCTTGGTCAAACCTCTTGGTATTGATTTTACAAGGATAACAACTTAGGTTCACAAGGATCCTTTCTACCAGCTGGTCCTTGATCAAACCTCTTTGTATTGATTTTACAAGGATAACAACTTAGGTTCACAAGATCCTTTCTATTCCAGTTGACATCCTTGTTCATAACCTCTTTGATATTGATTTTACAAGGATAACAACTTAGGATCACAAGGATCCTTTCTACCAGCTAATCCTTGATCATACCTCTTTGTATTGATTTTACAAGGATAACAACTTAGGATCACAAGGATCCTTTCTACCAGCTAATCCTTGATCATACCTCTTTGTATTGATTTTACAAGAATAACAACTTAGGTTCATGAGGATCCTTTCTACCAGCTGGTCCTTGGTCAAACCTCTTTGATTGATTTTACAAGGATAACAACTTAGGTTCACAAGGATCCTTTCTACCAGCTGATCCTTGGTCAAACCTCTTGGTATTGTTCTTACAGGATAACAACTTAGGTCATCAAGGATCCTTTCTACCAGCTAATCCTTGATCATACCTCTTTGTATTGATCTTACAAGAATAACAACTTAGGTTCATGAGGATACTTTCTACCAGCTGGTCCTTGATCAAACCTCATGGTATTGATTTTACAAGAATAACAACTTAGGATCACATGGATCCTTTCTACCAGCTGATCCTTTGCCAAACCTCTTGGCATTGATCTTACCCAATTACATCTGGGTCAACTTGGATGGCTCAATCAAGGTCGTCAGACATGCTGATTAAGATTGGAACCCATGACCACCATGTATTCAATGTAGCCAAGTAAATGTCTACATGCAGAGAACCAACTCTCCAACTGTGCTATAAAACTATAAAAGAAAATAGGAAATATTCTCCTAACTCAGACACAGACATGTCAATTGTGGATTAAAGCACGTCAGAATTCCGGTGAGAAATTAATCAACAAAGTAATCGTGGTGGGGTTATATTTAAAGGGGGATGGGGTTAGATCTTAAGAGGGGTGGGGTTAGATCTAAAGAAGGTGGGGTTGGGGTTATGGTAAGGTGAAATAATACAGATGTCCAGTGTGTTAATCACTCCACCTATATTAGATTTTAACTTTATTACTTTATTACATCTCAAGAAGAATTGACTTTTCATCCAAATCAAAATAAAATATGGCGGTCTACACACTCCATTTCTTCAAATTGGACCATTAAAGGATATCGGTTTATTTTCTTTCGCGTAAAGTCAATGATATTGAACTCTCTTAAATCTATAAAATAAAATTTTAAATCACTTTTATTAACAGAGTGTTTTAAAACTCGAGACAGTGCAGCATCATAAAAATATAATTCACGGAGAAAAATGTCAAGAAACAGACACACCAGGACGATAGCTGTCATATATCTCAATATTCTCGTTCTATCTCTGTCATAATTCATTATTCTTACCGTATTAAGTTCGCTCCATTCCGAAACCTATAATAACGCTTCGGTCAATAATATATTTTATTTATCATTATCATACATAGTAATAGCTTTGATTATACCAGTCTCAATTTTCAACAAATTACCCCAATTTTCTTGACGGAAAATCTATTTTCAGTTCAAAGAAAGATCTTGGCTTTATTAGATTGGTTATCTCTAGAATTATTCTATCATTATTTATGTTTGACAAGTAATATAGAAATTATGTAGAAGATCAATACTACAGTTATATACTACTGTTATATACTACTGTTATATACTACTGTTATATACTACTGTTATTATACTTTTAAATGTTATATACTACTGTTATATACTACTGTTATATTCTACAGTTATATTCTACAGTTATATACTACAGTTATATACTACAGTTATATACTACTGTTATATACTACAGTTATATACTACTGTTATATACTACTGTTATATACTACTGTTATATACTACTGTTATATACTACTGTTATATACTACTGTTATATACTACTGCTATATACTACTGTTATATACTACTGTTATATACTACTGTTATATACTACTGTTATATACTACTGTTATATACTACTGTTAGATTCTACTGTTATATTCTACAGTTATATACTACTGTTATATACAACTGTTATATTCTACTGTTATATACTACTGTTATATACTACTGTTATATACTACTAGTTATATACTACTGTTATATACTACTGTTATATACTACTGTTATATACTACTGTTATATTCTACTGTTATATACTACTGTTATATACTACTGTTATATACTACTGTTATATACTACTGTTATATACTACTGTTATATACAACTGTTATATACTACTGTTATATACTACTGTTATATACTACTGTTATATACTACTGTTATATACTACTGTTATATACTACTGTTATATACTACTGTTATATACTACTGTTATATATCTACTAGTTATATACTACTGTTATATACTACTGTTATATACTACTGTTATATACTACTGTTATATACTACTGTTATATACTACTGTTATATACAATGTTATATACTACTGTTATATACTACTGTTATATCTGCAGTTATATACTACTGTTATATAACTGTTATATTCTGTTATATACTGCTGTTATATGCTGCTGTTATATACTACTGTTATATTCTACTGTTATATACTACTGTTATATACTACTGTTATATACTACTGTTATATACTACTGTTATATACTACTGTTATATACTACTGTTATATACTACTGTTATATACTACTGCTATATACTACTGCTATATACTACTGCTATATACTACTGTTATATACTACTGTTATATACTACTGTTATATACTACTGTTATATACTACTGTTATATACTACTGTTATATACTACTGTTATATACTACTGTTATATACTACTGTTATATACTACTGTTATATACTACTGTTATATACTACTGTTATATACTACTGTTATATACTAGTGTTATATCTACTGTTATATACTATGTTATATACTACTGTTATATACTACTGTTATATACTACTGTTATATACTACTGTTATATACTACTGTTATATACTACTGTTATATACTACTGTTATATACTACTGTTATATACTACTGTTATATACTACTGTTATATACTACTGTTATATACTACTGTTATATACTACTGTTATATACTACTGTTATATACTACTGTTATATACTACTGTTATATACTACTGTTATATACTACTGTTTATACTACTGCTTATATACTACTGTTATATACTACTGTTATATACTACTGTTATATACTACTGTTATATACTACTGTTATATACTACTGTTATATACTACTGTTATATACTACTGTTATATACTACTGTTATATACTTTTTATATACTCGTTTATATCTGTTATATACTACTGTTATATACTACTGTTATATACTACTGTTATATACTACTGTTATATACTACTGTTATATACTACTGTTATATACTACTGTTATATACTACTGTTATATACTACTGTTATATACTACTGTTATATACTACGTTATATACTACTGTTATATACTACTGTTATATACTACTGTTATATACTATGTTATATACTACTGTTATATACTACTGTTATATACTACTGTTATATACTACTGTTATATACTACTGTTATATACTACTGTTATATACTACTGTTATATACTACTGTTATATACTACTGTTATATACTACTGTTATATACTACTGTTATATACTACTGTTATATACTACTGTTATATACTACTGTTATATACTACTGTTATATACTACTGTTATATACTACTGTTATATACTACTGTTATATACTACTGTTATATACTACTGTTATATACTACTGTTATATACTACGTTATATACTACTGTTAATACTACTGTTATATACTACGTTATATACTACCTTCTAACTGTTATATACTACTGTTATATCTACGTTATATACTACTGTTATATACTACAGTTATATACTACTGTTATATACTACTGTTATATACTACTGTATATACTACTGTTATATACTACTTATATACTACTGTTATATACTACTGTTATATACTACTGTTATATACTACGTTATATACTACTGTTATATCTACTGTTATATCTACTGTTATATACTACTGTTATATACTACAGTTATATACTACTGTTATATCTACTGTTATATACTACGTTATATCTACTGTTATATACTACTGTTATATACTACTGTTATATACTACTGTTATATACTACGTTATATACTACTGTTATATACTACTGTTATATACTACTGTTATATACTACTGTTATATACTACAGTTATATACTACTGTATTATCGTTATATACTACTGTTATATACTACTGTTTTTATACTACTGTTATATACTACTGTTATATACTAACTGTTATATTACTACTGTTATATACTACTGTATATACACTGTTATATACTACTGTTATATACTACTGTTATATACTACTGTTATATTCAACTGTTATATCTACTGTTATATACACTGTTATATTCTACTGTTATATCTACAGTTATATACTACGTTATATACACTGTTATATTCTACTGTATAACTACTGTAAATATACAGTGTTAATATACTACTGTTAATATGTTAGATAGATCTGTTATAAACTATGTATATATAAAGTTTAATATGTTGAATATAAACGTGTAAACATTGTAAACAGTATTAAGTTAAATCTCTACATAAGTTAAGAATAAGTTTAAGATGTTGTTAGTATAACGTTTAGAGTTTAATAGTTTAGAAAGCTTGTAATAAGTGTTAGACAAGTTAAAACTTTATTGAACTTAATAAATAAAATCTGTAAAACTGAATACAATGATTAGGTAGTCATTCAAATCATTACTAATCTAAGTATTAAAACTGTGCATCTTTAAAATACTTTATTAACTTTTAGTAAGCGAGTTATTAAAACCTCATATTTATACAGTTTGTCTAGAGATCAGAACCAGACTTGAGAAATTGACCATATCTTTAATAAATCAATAAATCTGGACAATCTACTTCCACTTCTTATATTGCCATTAGGCATCAAAACTCATTAAAGGTATATAGTTCTCTAAATATAACTATAGAACTATTAGAATTTGTAGAAAGAATGTTGTAGAAAGTAATAAGTTGTAGAAAGTTGTAGAAAGTGGTTGAGAGTATTCAAGTTGTAGAAAGTTGTAGAAAGTGTTAGAAGGTTGTAGAAAGTGTTAGAAAGTTGTAGAAAGTATTAGAAAGTTGTAGAAAGTATAAGAAAGTTGTAGAAAGTATTAGAAAGTTGTAGAAAGTATTAGAAAATTGTAGAAATATTTGAAGGGCTTAAAATTAAAACCAATATTCTGGAACATTATTCTTACGAATATCAAACCAAGATTTGAAAATCACAGATATTAAAACTTATTCAAAATAATCAATAAGTCAAAAAATGGAACACTAGAATCATCTTAAGTTAAGTTTTTGAGAATAAAACCTCTCTTCTCTTGTAATGGAACAAAACAAAAATAATTACACTGTCACCTTGTTATTCTCCCAAGTTGGTATTATTGATATTCTCCCAAGTTGGTATTATTGATATTCTCCCAAGTTGGTATTATTGATATTCTCCCAAGTTGGTATTATTGATATTCTCCCAAGTTGGTATTATTGATATTCTCCCAAGTTGGTATTATTGATATTCTCCCAAGTTGGTATTATTGATATTCTCCCAAGTTGGTATTATTGATATTCTCCCAAGTTGGTATTATTGATATTATAACAAGTTATTTGTCTATTGTTTGATAAAGGAAATATTTAGAGGTTTAAATACCTTTATATCAAATCAACCATCTTGTGAAGTAATGAGAGATCAATTGAGTATATAGTACATAATCTACATACTATCATTTATATTTCTCTATAACTCGCTCACATAATTTATATATTGAGCACTATTATAACAGTATTTCTTCATTTCCAAACATGCAATATGTTAGTCAAAGATGTAGGCCTAAGCATACATAAAAAGGTAGACAGAGGATGGGGAGGGGTAGCCTCAATCTCAATCATTAAAATTCTCAGCATTAGGTGGAACTCTTACTAAAAATAATTTTTTTTTCAGAATCTTCAGACCTATTACTTAATTCAAATAAAGTCCAATGATGGTTTAAAGCTGTTATTTTCCATCATATAAAAGATGAAGTTTGTTTTTTGCTAAAAAGTCTTCTCAGCTCCCTTTAAATAACATGACCTTTTTTCTTTAAAGTCTATATGCCCCCTTTATACAATAATCGTAAACATATTCCAACGCTTCCTGATTATTTGAAAGGAATTACTGAAGGAAGATAAACAACAAAAGATATCTATTATCAAGTAGGATTAAAAAACAATTTTTCAGACCAACAAATAAATATTTTATTCTGTACATGTTTTTTTTTACCTCTACACTAGAGAGTTTCCATGAATATATCTATTATTGTCTGCTGTATTGTTCAACTGCATAACGACACTATTACTGGTGATGGCTGGTGAATGGGTTAATGAAGACGGGCAATGCCACGCAGTGTGTAATGAAGAAAATTTTTCCAGGACAGCGGCATTAGCCTACTCTTTTGCAATTTCCAACTGTCGAGGGATCTTTAACATGCACAGCCTGTAGCACACGTGGCATGGCTTTGTTGTCCTATGTCCTTTCCAAACGTCTAGACGCTTTTTCAACGTGGTGAGATTTATAGGCATTAGATTCTTCTTGTCTCAGAAGAACCGTAGTTATAATCAATAGGTGTGATTTGTGGTCAGTGAGTACCGTAGTTATAAAGTTAAATCAATAGGTGTGATTTGTGGTCAGTGAGTACCATAGTTATACAGTTAAATCAATAGGTGTGATTTGTGGTCAGTGAGTACCGTAGTTATAATCAATAGGTGTGATTTGTGGTCAGTGAGAACCGTAGTTATAATCAATAGGTGTGATTTGTGGTCAGTGAGTACCATAGTTATACAGTTAAATCAATAGGTGTGATTTGTGGTCAGTGAGTACCGTAGTTATAAAGTTAAATCAATAGGTGTGATTTGTGGTCAGTGAGTACCATAGTTATACAGTTAAATCAATAGGTGTGATTTGTGGTCAGTGAGTACCATAGTTATAAAGTTAAATCAATAGGTGTGATTTGTGGTCAGTGAGTACCATAGTTATAAAGTTAAATCAATAGGTGTGATTTGTCGTCAATGAGTACCGTAGTTATACAGTTAAATCAATAGGTGTGATTTGTGGTCAGTGAGTACTGTAGTTATACAGTTAAATCAATAGGTGTGATTTGTGGTCAGTGAGTACCGTAGTTATAAAGTTAAATCAATAGGTGTGATTTGTGGTCAGTGAGTACCGTAGTTATACAGTTAAATCAATAGGTGTGATTTGTGGTCAATGAGTACCGTAGTTATAATGTTAAATCAATAGGTGTGATTTGTGGTCAGTGAGTACCGTAGTTATACAGTTAAATCAATAGGTGTGATTTGTGGTCAGTGAGTACCGTAGTTATACAGTTAAATCAATAGGTGTGATTTGTGGTCAATGAGTACCGTAGTTATAAAGTTAAATCAATAGGTGTGATTTGTGGTCAGTGAGTACCGTAGTTATACAGTTAAATCAATAGGTGTGATTTGTGGTCAGTGAGTACCGTAGTTATACAGTTAAATCAATAGGTGTGATTTGTGGTCAGTGAGTACCGTAGTTATACAGTTATATCAATAGGTGTGATTTGTGGTCAATGAGTACCATAGTTATAAAGTTAAATCAATAGGTGTGATTTGTGGTCAGTGAGTACCGTAGTTATAAAGTTAAATCAATAGGTGTGATTTGTGGTCAGTGAGTACCATAGTTATAAAGTTAAATCAATAGGTGTGATTTGTGGTCAGTGAGTACCGTAGTTATAATGTTAAATCAATAGGTGTGATTTGTGGTCAGTGAGTACCGTAGTTATAATGTTAAATCAATAGGTGTGATTTGTGGTCAGTGAGTACCGTAGTTATAATGTTAAATCAATAGGTGTGATTTGTGGTCAGTGAGTACCGTAGTTATACAGTTAAATCAATAGGTGTGATTTGTAGTCAGTGAGTACCATAGTTATACAGTTAAATCAATAGGTGTGATTTGTGGTCAGTGAGTACCGTAGTTATACAGTTAAATCAATAGGTGTGATTTGTAGTCAGTGAGTACCATAGTTATACAGTTAAATCAATAGGTGTGATTTGTAGTCAGTGAGTACCATAGTTATACAGTTAAATCAATAGGTGTGATTTGTAGTCAGTGAGTACCGTAGTTATACAGTTAAATCAATAGGTGTGATTTGTGGTCAATGAGTACCGTAGTTATAATCAATAGGTGTGATTTGTGGTCAGTGAGTACCGTAGTTATAATCAATAGGTGTGATTTGTGGTCAGTGAGTACCGTAGTTATAAAGTTAAATCAATAGGTGTGATTTGTGGTCAGTGAGTACCGTAGTTATAAAGTTAAATCAATAGGTGTGATTTGTGGTCAGTGAGTACCGTAGTTATAATGTTAAATCAATAGGTGTGATTTGTGGTCAGTGAGTACCGTAGTTATAAAGTTAAATCAATAGGTGTGATTTGTGGTCAGTGAGTACCGTAGTTATACAGTTAAATCAATAAGTGTGATTTGTGGTCAGTGAGTACTGTAGTTATAAAGTTAAATCAATAAGTGTGATTTGTGGTCAGTGAGTACCGTAGTTATACAGTTAAATCAATAGGTGTGATTTGTGGTCAGTGAGTACCGTAGTTATAAAGTTAAATCAATAGGTGTGATTTGTGGTCAGTGAGTACCGTAGTTATAAAGTTAAATCAATAGGTGTGATTTGTGGTCAGTCAGTACCATAGTTATAAAGTTAAATCAATAGGTGTGATTTGTGGTCAGTGAGTACCGTAGTTATAAAGTTAAATCAATAGGTGTGATTTGTGGTCAGTGAGTACCGTAGTTATAAAGTTAAATCAATAAGTGTGATTTGTGGTCAGTGAGTACCATAGTTATAAAGTTAAATCAATAGGTGTGATTTGTGGTCAGTGAGTACCGTAGTTATAAAGTTAAATCAATAGATGTGATTTGTGGTCAGTGAGTACCGTAGTTATAAAGTTAAATCAATAAGTGTGATTTGTGGTCAGTGAGTACCATAGTTATAAAGTTAAATCAATAGGTGTGATTTGTGGTCAGTGAGTACCATAGTTATAAAGTTAAATCAATAGGTGTGATTTGTGGTCAGTGAGTACCATAGTTATAAAGTTAAATCAATAGGTGTGATTTGTGGTCAGTGAGTACCATAGTTATACAGTTAAATCAATAAGTGTGATTTGTGGTCAGTGAGTACCGTAGTTATAAAGTTAAATCAATAGGTGTGATTTGTGGTCAATGAGTGAATATATTTAGAGTGTCAACACTGTATATAGGATATATTGATGATATTTTAATTAAAGAAAACTATATCAGTCATTCTACCCATAATTACTCAACTAATCAATATTCACAGTCTATATTCCTATATTTTACTTTCACAGCAATAATTCTACCAAACTAATTCTATTGCTTATATTAATGAAAGGAGTGGTATATCTATAATAGTATTTCTTAATCTAATATAACGTCCAGTTGTAAATGTCATTTAAAGATTAGTTTAAATATTGGTTGATAAAATACAATTTAAAAATCCTGACCATACATTCACCAAACAGAAAACATAACTTATTTCATTCCAAAGTACAATCTAGTCAAATGGAGCCCAGCTTATAAATTTCTTTAATGTCTGAACAGATCTTTTGAAGAAATGGATGGAACCATCCATATACAGTAACCATGTACAGTAACCATATACAGTAACCATATACAATAACCAAATACAGTAACCAGATACAGTAGCCATAGACAGTAACCAGACACAGTAACCATACACAGTAACCATATACAGTAACCATACTCAGTTACCAAATAAAGTAACCATACACAGTACTCAAATACAGTAATCAGAAACAGTAACCATACACAGAAACCAAATGCAGTAACCATATGCAGTAACCAGGTACAATAACCCAGACACAGTAACCATATACAGTAACCATATACAGTAACCATATACAGTAACCATATACAGTAACCAGATACAGTAACCAGATACAGTCACCATATACAGTAACCATACACAGTGACCATAATAGTAACCAAATACAGAAACCAAATGCAATAACCATATACAGAAACCACACACAGTAACCGGATACAGTAACCAAATACAGTAACCAGATACAGTTACCAAATACAGAAACAGTAACCATATACATTCATTGACAAATTAATTTTTCTAGAAAAAGTCCTTAAACATTTAAGATTACAAACAAAATATGTGGTGACATTTTCTTTTTTCTTTGAAGCCAGGACAAATTGTTTCAGACCAGAGCAGATGTAAAACATCCTACACATATTTCTATCACCTGTTGAACACCAAACCTTGTTTTCCATATAAATAGTTGTCAGATATAATATTTCACTGGAAACCTTGAACATGTTGTAACCCAGCTGGGTTTTATAGATATTCAAAAACAATATAAACTAACAATAAAGTTTAAGGTTGTACAAGATTCCCATAATGAGCTGAGTCGGTTACAGCTGAGGTCCATTTTATATCTTTCTTTCATTGAAAACCCCTTTTTTTGGAAAAAATCCCCTTGAAAACATTTTTTAATATTCCAATAATACAAATTAAAACCATTATAAAAAATTCAAATAACTTTAATGTAAAATTTTTCCCCATTATTATAGTATTTTAATTAAATTAATCACAAATTCCTATAAAGGGGAAAACAATTAAATATATACTATGCCCTTTTCAATTCAGAAAATTCTTCAAATACTTATTTTTATTTTAAAATTATATCATAAATTCCTATAACAGAGGAGAACAATGAAAAATATATACTATTGTCCTGTCATCTAACGATGCAGCTAAATACCTTCTTCAGAAATACTTATTTTTATATTAAATTATATCATAAATTCCTTTAATAGGGGAGAACAATTAAAAATATATACTATTGTCCTGTTGTCTAATGTTTCAGCTAAATACCTTCTTCAGAAATACTTATTTTTATATTAAATTATATCATAAATTCCTATAATAGGGGAAAACAATTAATATATAATATATTAAAACATTTTGGTTAAATAGAAATACCTCAGTAGTTGATAATCATATTTTTCTTGTCCTCCTATTAACTATTCAAAGTTTAATTAAACCCCCTTAATGATTTTTATTCTGACTGTTACAATGGTTTTATTTTCCCTGAAACCTGTGGGTGGTGTTATACGAGCTGTAATTAACTTCTAGCATTAATTAACAGTGAAACCCGTCAAGCTATCAGTGATCTGTGATTAATTAACACGTGTCATATTCATCTTTCATGTCATCAACGGATTAACTTCAATTAATACGGATTCAGATGCTGGTTTAGAGAGAACAATTAAGTATAGATTAATTACTTTGGGACTTGATTTCGATGCCAGATTACAGTGTTAGAGAGGGTGCTGGTTTACTTGGGTTGATCTCCTATGTATAATAGGAGTGATTCGGCTGGGACTTTTACAAGGGATGCCGGTTTATAGAGGATGTATGGAGGATGCTTTGAGGGTTTCACTGTACGGGTTTCACTGTACGGGTTTCACTGTAGGTTTCACTGTACGGGTTTTAGGTTTCACTGTACGGGTTTCACTGTACAGGTTTTAGGTTTCACTGTACAGGTTTTAGGTTTCACTGTACAGGTTTTAGGTTTCACTGTACGGGTTTTAGGTTTCACTGTACGGGTTTCACTGTACGGGTTTCACTGTACGGGTTTCACTGTACGGGTTTCACTGTACGGTACAGAAATATCTATTATAATTCAGTACCTGTCAGATTTGAAAAGAAACTAGAAAGAGAATTGTACGTTCAGCTAAAAATATAACTCTTACTTAAACTCAGCCTATAAAATTGATCTGGGATTTTCTAGAAGAATTTCTGATGCTTCGATTGAATGAAATCTATTGTGGTTGAAGTGTATTTAAGATTTGACAATGCTACATGTTCTAGTAGTACTTGAAAATGAACTAGAATTACAACAGAAAGTTAGAAATCAATGTATAAAAGGTGACATACCAGATAGATCTTAGCTAAAATTATCATTTTGATTTCAAAAATAGTTTTACTTAATTCTGAGTAGGAATAAATTCACTTGTAGTTTTCCACTTTTTAATATCCTTGGGTTTTATTTTTTTTTTTAGTGCCTGTTTAAAACTATAACTCTTTACTACCAAAAAATTGAATATCTGCCACATTATCTTAAAAAATTTAAAAAAAAATTTTCGACTTTTGACCCGAATAAGAGTTTTGTTTTGTTTCAATAATGTTTAAATTTATGAGGTCATCATGATTGACATAGAAATGTGTAAAACCATTTTGTCTATATTCACTAAAATGTTTCCCGGACTACACACTTTTAGCATTATAGAAGTACTGTATGTAAATCTGTGTTTTACATTCTTAACTTGTGGAAAATATTCCTGGATCAAACATGTAATATTGAAATATATACCATACAGAATCTACTAATAAAATTCTAATCTTGAACTATTTCTGGGGATTGTGGGACTGTGCCTTGAAAAAATGTACTAAATAATGTGTCTGTTTGAGCAAAAATTTCAAAAATTCAAAAAAAAAATTGTACTCACCAATTTCACAACGATCTCCTTCGAATTCTAATCGTGTACAATCACACATCAATCCATCATCTGTTGTCAAACACATCCCACCATTTAAACATGGATTACCTCTTTCACATAAATCTTCATCACTCGATAGAATTCCATCATGATTTATCATTGTGGGTCGTTCCACGGGGCCGGCACAACTACTATAAAACAGATTCCGAATAGATCCTCGAAATTTTGGCTCAAAAACTACGGATGGAAGAGCTAGGGAAGTAAGTTTTTGGTCGTAATCGTTCGGTAATCCACCGATAAAAAAATACAAATCTGTGATATTATTTGTATCGAATTTATTTCCATGTAAAGTTCGAGTATGTTCGATTTTATCCACAGTAAGTGTCGTCTGTTCGCCGTCACGACGTATTTCCACTTTATGCCACTGTTGGTCGTTTAAACTTTGACCTGCGGACAGAATCACCGTTCCGTCTCCTAAATTTAATCTTAACCGTGCAATTCCTGCCACTAATTTTAACTCAAAAAAACTAGAATGGCCGTCATCGATATAAAACAATAACGCATTAGGCCGATCTGTTTTAAATTCAAAACTTAATGATCCATTTATACATGGTTCCCAATGATCGAATTTGGCGTAAGATCCTGGAGATCCATCCAAGTTAAATCCGAGGCACGATCGAGTTAAACACACAAACAAACACACGTAGGAAAGAAGGAACGTTTCCCATCCACAGTACCACATCATGGTGAACACTGTAACACTATAACACTGTAACACAAATGAGGCTATAAACAAGGACACATTACAGCACAATTTATTTCACAATTTCCCATAGTCGTAGAGAAGAGAAGATTGTGTAGTGAACACTGTGGTTGTTTCTGTGAAGACTATACTAGTAATATAGAACCATTGATTGAAATAGTTTTCTCCTTCTATTACCGTATAACACAGCTCTCCAATAATCACACGCTATATAGTAGCCTGCTTTAGACAGAGGACTTCTCTACAGTGGACCTTGTTACACTTGCCTGGACTTCTCTACACAGTGGATTTCTCATACATATTGGACTTCTCTCAATGCACTTGGCTGGAATTCACATAACTAATGGACTTCTCAGTTTCAGTGGACATCTCTTTGCACACTGGCTATCTCTCTACAAACAGGCTATTTCTCTGCACACTGGCTATCTCTGTACGCTGACTATTTCTCTGCACACTGCCCTAATCGTAATCTTCGCTTCAACTATCATACACCACCTCGTTTTTTACAATCTAAAAAAATAAAATAACAGATTAAATCATGTTTTCTACATGACAATAGTTATCGAGGAAATTAAAAATGGAGGAATGGGATTAAAGTTTAATCAAACTAGAAAAACGAAGTCAGATAATTCGAAAGAGTGATATCACGCATTGACAATATCAATCGTACAATACATGTGAAGTTAGAGAATGAATCAAACATTTACATCTGTTAAATTGATTGTTGAATGGAGTTTTACATCTGTTAAATTGATTGTCGAATGGAGTTTTACATCTGTTAAATTGATTGTTGAATGGAGTTTTACATCTGTTAAATTGATTGTTGAATGGAGTTTTACATCTGTTAAATTGATTGTTGAATGGAGTTTTACATCTGTTAAATTGATTGTTGAAACGGAGTTTTACATCTGTTAAATTGATTGTTGAATGGAGTTTTACATCTGTTAAATTGATTGTTGAATGGAGTTTTACATCTGTTAAATTGATTGTTGAATGGAGTTTTACATCTGTTAAATTGATTGTTGAATGGAGTTTTACATCTGTTAAATTGATTGTTGAATGGAGTTTTACATCTGTTAAATTGATTGTTGAATGGAGTTTTACATCCTATAAGGTTGCACTTTATAGGACATCATTGAATTGCAGTTTCATTTCAAAATTTTTAGACTGCTTGGAATTAAAATATTCCAATATTATTTATATTTTACGAAGATAGATCCATTGTTTAACCCTATTTATAGCAATTTATATTTCATTAAAAATCAGATCACAAATTCCTATAACAGAGGAGAACAATTAAAATATATACTATTGTCCTGTTGTCTAACATTTCAGCTAAATACCTTCTTCAGAAATACTTATTTTTATATTAAATTATATCATAAATTCCTATAATAGGGGAAAACAATTAAAATATATACTATTGTCCTGTTGTCTAACATTTCAGCTAAATACCTTCTTCAGAAATACTTCATTTTTATATTAAATTATATCATAAATTCCTATAATAGGAGAAAACAATTAAAAATATATACTATTGTCCTGTTGTCTAATGTTTCAGCTAAATACCTTCTTCAGAAATACTTATTTTTATATTAAATTATATCATAAATTCCTATAATAGGGGAAAACAATTAAAAATATATACTATTGTCCTGTTGTCTAACGTTTCATCTAAATACCTTCTTCAGAAACACTTATTTTTATATTAAATTATATCATAAATTCCTATAATAGGAGAAAACAATTAAAAATATATACTATTGTCCTGTGTCTAACATTTCAGCTAAATACCTTCTTCAGAAATACTTCATTTTTATATTAAATTATGACATAAATTCTAAATAGGAGTTAATCAAATTAAAATATATACATTGTCCGTTTTAACATTCGTAAATGACCTTTTGAAATACCATTTTTACATTAAATTATATCTAAATTACCTATAATTAGGAGAATAAATTAAAAATTTACATTTCCTGTATTAAATTCAGCTAATATTTTCAGAAATCTTGATTTTTAATTAAATTATAATCATAAATTCCTACAATAGGAGTATACAATTAAAAATATATACTATTGTCCTGTCGATCTAACATTTCAGCTAAATACCTTCTTCAGAATACTTCATTTTTATATTAAATTATATCATAAATTCCTATAATAGGAGTAAACATTAAAAATATATACTATTGTCCTGTATCTAACATTCAGCTAAATACCTTCTTCAGAAAACTTATTTTTATATTAAATTATATCATAAATTCCTATTAATAGGAGAAAATAATTAAAAATATATACTATTGTCCTGTCATCTAACATTTAGCTAAATACCTTCTTCAGAAAACTTATTTTTATATTAAATTATATCATAAATTCCTAAATAGGGAAAACAATTAAAAATATATACTATTGTCCTGTTGCCTAAATTTCAGCTAAATACCTTCTTCAGAAAAACTTATTTTTATATTAAATTATATCATAAATTCCTATAATAGGGGAAAACAATTAAAATATATACTATTGTCCTGTCGTCTAACATTTCAGCTAAATACCTTCTTCAGAAACACTTATTTTTATATTAAATTATATCATAAATTCCTATAATAGGAGAAAACAATTAAAAATATATACTATTGTCCTGTTGTCTAACATTTCAGCTAAATACCTTCTTCAGAAATACTTATTTTTATATTAAATTATATCATAAATTCCTATAATAGGAGAAAACAATTAAAAATATATACTATTGTCCTGTCGTCTAACATTTCAGCTAAATACCTTCTTCAGAAATACTTATTTTTATATTAAATTATATCATAAATTCCTATAATAGGAGAAAACAATTAAAAATATATACTATTGTCCTGTTGTCTAATGTTTCAGCTAAATACCTTCTTCAGAAACACTTATTTTTATATTAAATTATATCATAAATTCCTATAATAGGGGAAAACAATTAAAAATATATACTATTGTCCTGTTGTCTAATGTTTCAGCTAAATACCTTCTTCAGAAATACTTATTTTTATATTAAATTATATCATAAATTCCTATAATAGGAGAAAACAATTAAAAATATATACTATTGTCCTGTTGTCTAATGTTTCAGCTAAATACCTTCTTCAGAAATACTTCAGTAGTTTGTGGTTATATTTTACTCATCTTTCTATTAACTTTCCAAATTTTAGAATCAAACAAAGTTTAGAAAGTAATTATTTTTTTTATAAAATACTGCTCGAAGTTCTCCTGATAAAATTTACAATGAAATTAATATAATTGCTATGTGTGAAAAAAAAAAAAGATTATCAAAAAACATTGTAGCAAAGATGGAATGGAAAAAGAATATTAGTTATGATACCAAAAAACATTTCTGATAAAATTAATAATTTTTAAAAATAAAATCGTATGTTGTTAGTTGGTTAACAAACCGAGTAACAGAGTAACCATAACCTCATAAGATATCTGATTTAAACATGATTATATATATGCTGATATATGAGTCAATATATTAGTAATGAAAAAAAAAGTAGGTATTATAACAGCCACAGTCAATGAGTGTTTAAAATTCAATGATGTTGTTTATTTTAACAAACTAATTAGAGGAATCGAGTAACATAAGTGCTAATAGAGAAATATTTGATTTTAAGTATTATATACTGAGTTTGATTTTATGTAAATGTTTGTCAATATATTAGTAGAGTGAAAACAAAGTATTATAATCAAGCAACAGTCTAGCTGAGAATGTTCATTAGAATGTCTATATGAGCATTGTCTGAAAATTTATAATTTAATAAGGCAATCTAGTAAAATGTTAGTGAGACATACTGTATTGTGGAGTATTACATCCTGTAGAACTGTTTATGAGCAACTGATTAGTAAGCACTGTCTATGAGTCAACTTTATAGCAACTTGTCTAGTGAGACATCTGTCATGCGCAACTGTCTAGTGAGACTCTGTCATGCGAGCAACTGTCTAGTAACAACTGTCTAGTGAGCATCTGTCACTGCGAGATTTACCTGTCTAGTGAGCATGTCTAGTACATGCGAGCAACTTCTAGTAACAACTGTCTAGTGAGACATCTGTCAGGAGCAACTGTCTAGTGAGGCAACTGTCTAGTGAGCAACTGTCTAGTGCATCTGTTTTAGAGCAACTGTCTAGTGAGCAATCTGTCTAGTGAGCAACTGTCTAGTGGCATGTAGCAACTGTCTAGTGAGCAACTGTTTAGTAAGCAACTGTCTAGTGAGACAACTGTCTAGTGAGCAACTGTCTTGAGCGCAACTGTCTAGTAAGCAACTGTCTAGTAGGCAACTGTCTAGTAAGCAACTGTCTAGTGAAGGCAACTGTCTAGTAAGCAACTGTTTAGTGAGAAACTGTCCTACAATCTTCTTGACCTTGATCAGGTTCTATCAATGGTTCAATCTCAAACATACAACAGAACTATCTGAGGAAATCACAAAACATTGGAATGAATATTTCTCACTTCTGATTTGTGTTTTTTTTATGAGCTAGATTCTCAATTTACTTTTAAACAATCACTCAAATACTTTCTAGTTCTATTATCTTATTTAATTATTTTCTGTTGATGTTTTATAAACTCTAAACTTTTATAAGGAACTGAGTGAAACCAAATCAAAAAATATTCCAGTTAGAAATATCATTATACTGCAATGTTGATGAAATAAATCCTGGTATTTCTAGCCGTTCCAACTTATTCCTGGAACAATATCCATGATAAAATCAGGTACCAGGTGTTTCAATAATCTTCAATATAATAATTATTCACAGCCTATTAGCAAGTTGAAGGCAGCTATCATCTCCACCCACATAGATATAATTTTACAATATAATCTTACAATATCATCATAACTTTCCTACTGTATATAGATTTAATATTGAATTCTCTATTGAAAACATACTATCTTTTTTAAAATGGATAAATTTGCCATTTTTAGAAACAAAATGTTTAAATTATCATCTTTTAATAACTTTTTTAGCCATTTTAGATTAATTATCAATTATTAAAATAAACAAGAACGTTTTCTAAATCTAAAACTATTAATATGATTTAACAAACTTGTAAAGTGGAATTCAGAAATGGCGCCTGCCTTAAACTTTCTCCCAGATCTTAAATAAAATAAATTCTGGCACAATTCACCCAGCTGGTAAAAGGATCCCAACTTTAGATGACAAGTGGCAAAACATCTGAAGAATGCTTGGTACAAAATATGTTCAAAGATGGATGGAATTGAAAAACAATGTAGCACAAATTTCTTGGTTAATTTTGATTCTCATTGTCTAGTGATATTTATAGAGTAAAGAACAGTTACATTAATATATTCGCCCCTTCAAGGAATCCGTGCCAAGAGTTGGCTTGTTTCTTTATTGCTTTGTATTGTCAAGGTGAGCAGGTAAAACATCCAACTAACACCATACCTTGCTGAACACTATCAAATCTCATCAAGCCTGACAAGAATAACCAGGAATCCTGTAGAATAAACCTGGAGATGGAAGCAGAAAGAATAAGTATCAATCATGTAATATTGTAGGTCTGTTAATTAAACAAGCCATGTTTCTATGACTGGTTATTGTTATTGTATTCCAGATTAGTCAGACATCCATATTCTCCATATTGATCAATTATCTATCATATTGTTCATATTATCCATATTGTTCATATTATCCATATTGTTCATATTATCCATATTGTTCATATTATCCATATTGTTCATATTATCCATATTGTTCATATTATGGTTATTGTATTGTATCAGGGCATAGTCCCCTTCTCATCCCTTCTCACTTCCTAGCTCATTTGTACAATTATCCATCATTGCTTCATTTATCCGATAAAAGTCAATATTAAACCTATTTCAATACCATATTGATTTACCAAGCATATTATCATAAGTCATAATATACAACATAGATAACACATAGAATATAGTAGGGTGATACAGACATCCACCCTTCTCGACTCCTTCACTAACCTTCCCTCCCCCCTAATATACAGACCTAGAAAAATTGACCCAACATACAATAATAAAGTTTTAGGGTAGATAAAAGACAATCCATTAAAACTCTGGAGCTCCCCCAACACCCCCCCCCCCTAATATACAGACCTAGTAACAACATACAATATAAAACTTCCAGAACCATCACAATGAATTCAGTTATACTAAATACCAGACTGCAATGTACAAACTAGAATCAGAGAATTAATTAGAATAACTGATTCGTTAAGACTTGTAAATCACTAATTGACCTTCGTTAATTACAGTTCTAGGTATTATTGTACCACGTTAATTATACAGCGCTACTGTACATTAATCTTCAAGGTCAAGGTTGTATGAATCTCATTAATATCTGGTGTAATTCCAATATGACCATATGATAAACATTGATCATTGACAAACAGATTGATTTTAAATTTATATTATCAAAATAATTCTGGATACAGAACCTGAAATATGTTGTTACTCAGAATCTGAAACATGTTGTTACTCAGAACCTGAAACATGTTGTTACTCAGAACCTGAAACATGTTGTTACTCAGAACCTGAAACATGTTGTTACTCAGAACCTGAAACATGTTGTTACTCAGAACCTGAAACATGTTGTTACTCAGAACCTGAAACATGTTGTTACTCAGAACCTGAAACATGTTGTTACTCAGAACTTGAAACATGTTGTTACTCAGAACCTGAAACATGTTGTTACTCAGAACCTGAAACATGTTGTTACTCAGAACCTGAAACATGTTGTTACTCAGAACCTGAAACATGTTGTTACTCAGAACCTGAAACATGTTGTTACTCAGAACCTGAAATATGTTGTTACTCAGAACCTGAAACATGTGTTACTCAGAACCTGAAACATGTTGTTACTCAGAACTTGAAACATGTTGTACTCAGAACTTGAAACATGTTGTTACTCAGAACCTGAAACATGTTGTTACTCAGAACCTGAAACATGTTGTTACTCAGAACCTGAAACATGTTGTTACTCAGAACCTGAAACATGTTGTTACTCAGAACCTGAAATATGTTGTAGATCAGAACTCCTCACTGATCTTCAGACAACTAAAACATATATAAATATTTCTGGACATATTTAAACAGAACCTGAAACATGTTGTTAAACAGAACTTCAACTGTATTAGGGATATTTATCTCAAACATGATTCTATTATTATCCATTATTAAAAATAAAATGAATAAGTTTTAAGTCCTACTCTTCTGAACCTAGTGGTATAATGAAGAGAGGCAATGTACATGCAGTGTGCAATGAGGAAAATTTGACAGGACAACAACATTAGCCTACTGCCTTTCAATTTCCAACTGTCAAGGAAGCTTTGATGTGTATGGAAAGGAGAAAGTGGATATAACAAGGTTTTGCTGAAGGCTAGAAATTAAAATGTCTTATTATACTAATATACTGTCATCTGATACCCCTTCATTTTCTATAATTACAGGACAGATGTAACACGACAGGGTCAAGGACACACGATCTCATTACAACAGTGTATCACAGTCTACAAGTCCTTTAAACAGTCAGTCAGTACCGATATAGACACATCAAAAGATCTCATTAAGGTGCTTGAGTCTGCCAGGCCTTTGATATTGTCATTTAGAGCCGAGATAGAGACTGTTTTATTTATCAAGTCAGAAAAGAAAGCTAGAAGAAAATATTAAAATATAATTATTGTGATTTGTGTCTAGACCCTACCCAGAAAACTTGTATGTACCCTAATTATACTCTTACTTCTAAACGAGGTTATAAAATATGATTTTTATATATCAGGACACAATTATATAGATAACAATTACTTTATTAAATAACTTGTGACGTTTCGACGAGGGTGCTTTCATCTTTATTAAGCAATGATGAGTGGAGTACCCTCATCGAAACGTCACAAGTTATTTAATAAAGTAATTGTTATCTATATAATTGAGTCCTGATATATATTCTCCAATAACTAAATGCCACTCAAGGAAGTTATGATTTTTATACATTTTATTCTCAAGATCTTTGCCTTCCTCCCTTTTTTTTTCAACATCACCGCCTCAACAGTTGACCTGAACCCTCATAACACAGTCTGCCCTAGTTTGTTACCCACATGATGCTACAACTAGTTAGAAGGCTAGTATATGGTCTGTTGTAATAATTATCAGGTAGAATGGGTTAAGGAAGAGAGAGAGAAGGTGACAATAGTTAATTATAATAGAACAAAGAGAGTGATATACTCCTGTATTAAATACAGCGATATCAATATCTCTTGGCGATATCAATATCTCTTGGCGATATCAATATCTCTTGGCGATATCAATATCTCTTGGCAGGCTAATTATAGAATAAATTATAACCCTACAGTTTAATAAATATATCACAACAATTCTTTAAAACATACTTACCTTGCTTTAAATAACAAAATAGGTCTAGAAATCACTTCAATTTTATCAAATATTTTTTTATAAAGCAGATCAGTGAAAATTATCTCTGACTGTTGAGTTAAAAAAGAAAGTTTAGAAGCAGGTGGTAGATATATTGGTTGTTGTCTATCTACTTCTAAAGAAACACTTCAGTAATCACATCATTATACAATAATTGGTTTATTTCATTGTTGACATTTTAACTTACATCAAACCAGCTGGATAACTTTTTTAATATTTACAGATGAACTTTTAACTTTGGTTAGAAAATAATGTAAAGGATAACTTAGATCATGATGCATAGATTAACATTAGTAACCTCGAACAAGTCAACTCATAATTACACTTTTACTGGGTACAAAAAATCTGGTAAATATCCAAGAGGTATGACCAAGGACCAGCTGGTAGAAAGGATCCTTGTGAACCTAAGTTGTTATCCTTGTAAAATCAATATCAAGAGGTTTGACCAAGGACCAGCTGGTAGAAAGGATCCTTGTGAACCTAAGTTATTATCCTTGTAAAATCAATATCAAGAAGTTTGACCAAGGACCAGCTGGTAGAAAGATCCTTACCTGTCTTACCTATACAAGAGTTTCACAGCTGGAGAAAACATGTGAACTCAAGTTTTACATTCTAGTTGAATTGTAACAGAACTACATGTCTACCTCAACCAAAGAGAATCACAGATAAAGTAAAAAGTAAAAGTACCTTTTCTTAAATTACTTGATAAAGAGTGACTGCTAAAATCCAACTGGAGACAAACAGAGGGTTTCAGATCCCTTTGTTACAGATATACCATTAACACTTTATATATAATATCTCTATATAAATATCTTTATATTTAGGGTATATTTTAATATTTGACAGTATTTTTAAACTTTTGCCAATAAACAAAAAACCTTACCCTATGAACAGGTAAACACAGTAAAAATCTGTTTGAAAAGAACAAGGCTAAATTATATATCTATAAAGTCTATATAATAGCCCTTTACATCCAGTTATTTAAAATACTATATTGTAGACTTGTATATCAAGTAGACAATGTACAATGAAACTAAAAGTGTATATTATAAAACCATGTATTGTTAAGGGACTGGTATAGTACAGGTGTATACCTATATACTACAGCGTAATTTACAATACATTTTAGGGCAAACTTTTCAAACTGTAAACCTTAATATAGGCCTACCTGATAATAAACTTTCTTACTGTTTATACTGGTCTGGTGATAAGATATCGTATCAACCCAGCGTAGTCATTTTATAACAGAAATACTGTAATATCCCGTAATTAAACAGATTATCTACTGTTTAAAGTATAAAGTATAAAGAACCTGGGATATATATATACATCAGATTATAAACATACTCTTTGTTTATTTAAATTAAGAACTTTGTTACCTCCCGTGGCTGTGCCTTTGTAAATTATTACGACCTTTACTCCTGAAACCAGTTCAAATCAATAACAGCCTGCTGTCTTCTTCTCATTTATAAATTAAAGATTAAAGTATCCAGCAAACTGATACTCACAGAAGTACTAGCTGGGCATCAGATTTTCTATTCCATAACTAAAGGATTACAGCACTACACTTAGTTACCTAGGAAACAATACAGGCAAATGACCATTAAACAGAAAGTTCCAGAACTTACCAAATTCGAGAAAAAACCAATAAAATCCATTGACAAAAAAAAATTATCAATGTGCTAAAATTATTATCTAATAGTAACAAGTTTTAGCCTAATTATAAGTGTAATTTAGGATATTTAGGGTTTGAACAGAAAATCTCATACACTATCACAAAAATCATAGGAAATATACCTTAAAACTAACGTCCATCTAGCCTATATTAAGATATATATCTATAAACACCATGTTATTTAGGATATATAAGGTTACAACAGAAATCTGATACACTTTCACAGTAAACAACTGAAAACATACCTTAAAACTCAGGATACAGTCTTTGATATTAAAACAATGGTTAAATAGTAACAAGTTTAGTCTGGCCTAATTATCTACCTACCTACACCTGTGTAATTTAGGACATTAGGGTTTACAAGAGACAAGTCCCCAGTTTGTTTACCTAGTCTTTACAAGATATCACCTTTATAATACCAGTCTAATAGCCATGTCAAAAGTTTAATGGATTTCTTCATTCTTTCTTTACCAACTTATTCTCTCTTTATTATTTAATCTTACAGCAGGGTTTGTCTTCTAGCTTTATTTACCGGTCATGGTTGAATTGAGCATCAAATGTCTGATTTAGAATTTGTAATGTTGGAATTCACTAACTGTTCCTGTGCAGGGTTTTTCATCTAGCTTTATTTACCAATCAAGGATGAATTGAGCTCCAAATGTCTGATTTGTTGGAATTCAAGGGCTGTGAGCTCCTGTGCATGGTTTGTGATTTAGTGATTAATTTGCCGATCTTTGATTGACTGGGGCTCCAAAATTATCTGATCAAGGTCAAGTAAAACTATTTTTACCACAAGGGAATCTAAGGTGATTAGGGTGCTTAGAATATCTACATGTTCTAGACCGAATTCAGATCCATGGTGAAATAGATATAGAGAGTTATAGAGAGACAAATGTTGAGGCAAAACCAAAACTGACAGTCCAAGAAATTTTCATGGATGAAGACTTAAGGAGATGGCTGACATCCTTACCTATGATAAATAAAACCATATTAAAACAGTCTGGAATCTATTTATCATGCAGTCAGACAAAGAGACTGGTTGAGATTAATATTAATCCAGAATAACCAGTCAGATTTAAACCAGATATTAACCAGTCTTATCAATAAGAATAAAATATAATTAACAAATCTTATATAGGCCCTACCAACCCCTTCAGACTGTTTCTTATATTACTCATCTACAGATTCTAGTATATATAGGCCCTACCAACCCCTTCAGACTGTTTCTTATATTACCCATCTACAGATTCTAGTATATATAGGCCCTACCAACCCCTTCAGATGTTTCTTATATTACTCATCTACAGATTCTAATAATATAGGCCCTACCAACCTCTTCAGACTGTTTCTTATATTACTCATCTACAGATTCTAGTATATATAGGCCCTACCAACCCCTTCAGATGTTTCTTATATTACTCATCTACAGATTCTAGTATATATAGGCCCTACCAACCCCTTCAGATGTTTCTTATATTACTCATCTACAGATTCTAGTATATATAGGCCCTACCAACCCCTTCAGACTGTTTCTTATATTACTCATCTACAGATTCTAGTATATATAGGCCCTACCAACCCCTTCAGACTGTTTCTTATATTACTCATCTACAGATTCTAGTATATATAGGCCCTACCAACCCCTTCAGACTGTTTCTTATATTACTCATCTACAGATTCTAGTATATATAGACCCTACCAACCCCTTCAGACTGTTTCTTATATTACTCATCTACACATTCTAGTATATATAGACCCTACCAACCCCTTCAGACTGTTTCTTATATTACTCATCTACACATTCTAGTATATATAAATGTTTGTCATCTATCTTTAATTTTTAAAAGGGAAGGTGAACCTTGAAAGGAAAGAATGGGGTAAATCTCCAGTCCTGTTTATCTTAAATGAATGAACTCACTCATGCAAACTTATGTAAAAATGAATGGAGTTTTACATCTACTCTTCTGCAACTTATGGGTAATGAAATGAATGGAGTTTTACATCCTACTCTTCTGCAACTTATGGGCTAATGAAATGAATGGAGTTTTACATCCTACTCTTCTGCAACTTATGGGCTAATGAAATGAATGGAGTTTTACATCCTACTCTTCTGCAACTTATGGGCTAATGAAATGAATGGAGTTTTACTCCTACTCTTCTGCAACTTATGGGCTAATGAAATGAATGGAGTTTTACATCCTACTCTTCTGCAACTTATGGGCTAATGAAATGAATGGAGTTTTACTCCTACTCTCTGCAACTTATGGGCTAATGAAATGAATGGAGTTTTACATCCTACTCTCTGCAACTTATGGGCTAATGAAATGAATGGAGTTTTACATCCTACTCGTCTGCAACTTATGGGCTAATGAAATGAATGGAGTTTTACATCCTACTCTTCTGCAACTTATGGGCTAATGAAATGAATGGAGTTTTACATCCTACTCTTCTGCAACTTATGGGGTAATGAAATGAATGGAGTTTTACATCCTACTCTTCTGCAACTTATGGGGTAATGAAATGAATGGAGTTTTACATCCTACTCTTCTGCAACTTATGGGGTAATGAAATGAATGGAGTTTTACCTCCAACTCGTCTGCACCTTATGGGCTAATGAAATGAATGGAGTTTTACATCCTACTCTTCTGCACCTTATGGGCTAATGAAATGAATGGAGTTTTACATCCTACTCTTCTGCACCTTATGGGCTAATGAAATGAATGGAGTTTTACATCCTACTCTTCTGCACCTTATGGGCTAATGAAATGAATGGAGTTTTACACTCTACTCTTCTGTACCTTACAGACTAATGAATGTAAATATCAAGATGAATATCAAACAATATCAATAAATATAAATCATATTTAATCTATACTGATCAATAACCACTAATCAATATGATTTATACACCAATATTCACCAACAATAACCACATATTATCGCTCACTTATGCTAATCTGGAGGTAGATTTGTTGAACTAGATGGTTTAGACAAATAAATACATGGCTTGATATCTCATTTAGATTGAACATATATTAATATCTCTTATTACCCTCCAGTTCAACCAATCAATCAATATTAGGTGTTTTTATCCGTTCGTGCTCGAGAATATTGTTCCGCGATTATCACCAGAAATTTGTTACATACTATATTCACGGCCAGGATTCCACGTTACATAAATACCAGGATTAAAAGAAAGATATTTTCTACGTGGAGTTAAATTAATTGAACATCAATATTTATTTAGCTTCGTTAAAGTAGCAATTATTTAGTAAACAAAGTAAGAAATTAAAGAAAACCTATTTATCAGAACTGAATCAAAGAAAAAAATACCTCTTATAGATCTTTGATGGTTATTTTGAAATATTTGTTAAAGAAACAACGAAGACATGTAATTTACTGTTAAAATTCTGAAAATCAGAAGCGAGATGTTTCCTAGCATTATATTTTAATCCTTCGTTGAAAATATGAGACGATAAATTCATAATTTTTATAGAATAAAATGATCATTAATCATTTTAAATTTCAGAAACTACCAATTAGTCCAATCCTTAATTCAATTGTTAATTGTACCAACAAAACTCTTTCACTGGAGATTTCTGTCAACATGTCTGTACCTGTGGTTTCGTAATAACGCTTAACTGCAAGTTTACAATCTACAATTCCTAGTACAACTCTATTACAAGTTCGTTTATCAAATTAAGAACTTTAAACTATACCTCCTGTGTCATTGGTTTCGTGTCAATGCTTAACCGAAATGTAACAATCAATGATTCCTACTAAAACCCTATAAAGGCCTACAAGCTGGGTAAAGAAGTCGGAAGGTATTACTTCATCCTGTAAGCAACTCGAAAATCTGCTATTTAATGGAATTCAATTTTTTTTTAAAAATTCACCTCCAAATTAAAGCACAATTTCTTATTTAAGCTTATATTTACAGTATTATTCTAAATGATATGTCACTGATTGTAAGGTTAGGCCCCCTATGTAAGGTTGATGTTAGGTTATATAAGGTTGATATTAGGTTATATAAGGATGATATTAGGTTATATTAGGTGTGGTTATATTGGGTTATATTAGGTTGATATAGATTGATATTAGGTTATATTTGGTTGATCGATCTTGAAGTTTAATTGTTGTGTGTGTATATTAATTTGTTATGTTGATTGGTAATATGTCATATTGTACAACAGCACGATAGAGCAGCAATTGCTGGGTTATTGGTACTATAGTAATACATATATATTATTATTATTATTAAAAAGTTTGAACTATTTCTCAACCTTAAACAATGAGATATCAACTGTTCTAAATCATAGTTTGTAAAATAACGAACCCAATCACCTACCCTAATACGATGGTTATTTATAACCTATTATAACTATAATGATATAATATATAATTCAAGTCCCTGTGGTCATACGATATATAACTGATATTCTCATCGAACCGTTTCTCACATTCCCTGATTTTATCCCAACCTAACATGTTTTTACGTCTATAATAATTATTCTATTCCATTCTAATCAGCTCTCATCTACTGATATCATCAAACATTCATTTAAAGGTATTAGTTCATCTAATTATCTGTCCAATTATACAACTTGGTATATATTTGAAGATATTAACTTTTAAATTTCAAATTTTAAAACTAGGTTTATCAACTTCGTGTTTCTTCAAAGGTATTAGCTCAACTAAATTTACAATAATCATAGGTCTTTCAACTTGGCATCCAATTCAAGGCATTAACTCATCTAACTTTACAAAACTGGGTTTATTAACAGGTATTCCCTTTACAGAAGAGAACATCAGCAATTTGATTTTTCTGGTCTGCCTTGAAAGTTATAAGTTCTACGCCTATAACTGGGGATTATGGACTTGAAGGCTTATCCTTGCCCAAAGACCGAAATAAAACCTATATTTAACTCCATATCAAACGGGACCTTTTTAGATTTTAACGTTAATAATATGTTTTAGCAAGCCTTTGATCGCGTCAAGTGAATTATATTAGTAAACATTGCATCAATATAGTAAATATTTACTCATATTGACGGTATTCAAACCTCACAAATAATTCAAGCAGAATTGATAGGAAATGATGCACAACATGAATAGGAAATGATGCACAACATCAATATTACAGACAAAAGAATTGAAGATTAATTTTATACTTCAATTAATTTCAGATATTTATGTCAAGTTTAGTTCTTGTCAAAATACAGTCCATAACAGTAAAACTATTTTCTATGGAATAACCTGATTGTCAGTTTATATCACATTCTTGGCTTCAAAAAAAGAAAATGTGTAAAAACAAACATCAAGGGAATTATTGCAAATATAATATTTCTCAGTTTATTCCTGAATTTATGACAAAGCTTATTCCATATATTATTCTGAAATGGAATCAGGTGATGTCGGTTTTAATTCTCTCTCAAGTCTGAAGAAGTTGATAAGTTCTGATAACAAGCGACTAGAGAAGTGAGGCCGATAGGATCGTTCTCAAGAAGAAGCTTAGTTTTCACCTTGATGTAATAAAATGAAGCCTAATTTTATTTATAACAGTGAATATCTTGGTATATTAATATTAGCTATTGTTTTTCTCAATTGGAATAATGTTAATACGTGTGGCATTTATGACTAATTTTATTTATTAGTAATTAGTTATTTTAGTAAATATCTAGGGGTATATTTCAGTAACCATACCCAGGTAGGTCTTCGATCCTCTCAGTGACAAGGTTAAACAATAAAATAAGCAGAAAGAAAAAAATTAATAAAAATTAGACAACATTATAACCTTAACCATTTTTAACTATTGTTTACACTAACTATCTCATCCTATAATGTTGTTTCTTACTTCATGACCTAGGCCAGTGCTTTCTGGAGAATACTATTCTAATCTCACCCTAATACCACAATTTCAACAATAACCGTGTTTGATTTGAAACCTTCATATGACTCTATTTAAAATTTTAAGTCAAGAATAATGTTGTTTGATAGAAACAAGGGGTTGTCCCATGGATTCATTAGGCCTACTCGTGGGTTTCAAAAATCCAGCAGAAAGACAGAATTAAGGATAGCAGACTATAACAATTACCAGGCACTAAAAACTCTCAAATCAAAGAGAATAATGTTGTATCATGGAGGATTGATAAAATGAAATTTATGGAGTTTTACATCCTCCTCTTCTACACCAAATGGTCTAACGAAGATAGGCAATGTCATGCATGGTACAACAAGCAAAATTTTGCCAATACAGCAGTATAAACCTACTCTTTTTGCAATATCCGACTGTCTAGGGATCTTTTATGTGTACAGCCTGTAACACACAGGGCCTCAGTGAATATTTCCATCCAAAAGGAATAGATGCTTTTTCCATGTCAGTCCCTCGGACCTGCATAACTGACAAAAAGAAACCTGGTCGAAAAAGTTCATCTCAACCTTTGCCAGGATTGAACCTGGACCCTCAGCTTAGGGAACGAGCATCTAACTCACCGAGCCACCGTGGCTGGAATCATAGGAAGTAAGGTGCTGGTGAGATCAAAAACTATTAAAGAACAGTTACTAATAACGTCAAAGTCAATACTTTTGAACCGACCACCCGTCATATTTACATTCCAAATGTTCCTGAAGCAGACTTGATTAAAAAATGATGTGCAACATCAATCTCACAGACAATGAACTTAAAATTAATTTTATGCATCAATTAATTCAAGAAATTTGATGACGCTTAGAAATATCAGGATTGAAAAGTCACTTGATCGAAAAGAATGAAAAACTCTACGCCACTTGACGTCTGTATTTTTTTTTGAAATAATCAATACTCACTGGGAGTAAAGTTATTGAAATATTAAGTGATAATAGTTGTTCAGTGAATTAGGTTGAATTATCACCGGAGCATCGCGTAGATCTTTTAACAATAAAATACAATAATCACATGTTCTCATAATTTTTTAATTATCGTTTCCACGAATGACGTTTGACGTTAATTTGACAATACCGAGTAAATCACGAGGGGACAGACAGTCGATTGATTTACATCAAGTTTTATTCACTTAGGGAATTCAGTTCAATGAATTATGGGCGTATGTTAAACTCCGGGTCAAGTTAAAATGTGGCATAAAACAAGTTCAGTGAATTAAAAGACAAAGCTAGTTCAGTTGTTCTTTAACAGAAATCTAAATAGTTTAAATTCCTTAAAAATACAGCACATAACCAGGGACTGTATTCTTTAAACTTAACGTAAGTTTTTAGTGTTCCAGTCATCTGATTAGTGCTGGGTATTGCCAGTCATGCCACGATACGATACGTATCTCGATGCAAGAGTCACAATACATATCGTGATATGGAGTTATAGATAGAAACACTTTTTCTCCTACATCTCAATATTTAAGTATTTTAACACTTATTTTTTGAGGTAACAAAATATTATCAATAGTAATTTCACTAACTTAAATGTCAAATCAAATTATTTGAAAACAATAGATTTCAGAAAAGTCCCCAAAAGGAATTTATGAAAGGATAAGCTTGTATTCACCAACTAGTAAATAAAATATTACCCTCTTATATGGAAGGCCACGTATTGTCAAGTATCGATACACGACATCGCGATACGATACACATATCGTGGCATATGATATCGTGATACATCGATTCAACGATAAATCGTGCCAGCACTACATCTGATTGGTCAAATTACTAAAACTGGTTTTAATTTAAGTTTTGTAATCCAATCAGATTACTGTATTTCTTAAAATCTGGATGTAAAGTTAAAGAAGACTGGATAGCAAAATGGGTTCAAATCTTCTTTAAGAGTGAAATCAAAATTAAAAACCAAACAGTGGCATTTTGACTTTAACTTGAAAAAAGAAAAGGAAATGTCAGTGTAAAATTCAAATTCGAAATCCAAAATTGCAAAAATTAAATTCTATCCATTAGGTTATAATCCAAGATTAAAAGATTATTGCGTGTTCTGAGTTCAGTTCTCTGAAGAAATTAAGGCCATTCAAGTTAATTTTCCAAGGTTAAGGTTATCAATCGCTAAGAGTTTAAAGAAGATTTAGTTATTCCAAGAGCTGTAGTTCAAGTTCTTCAAGTCAAGCCAGGTTACAGAAGAAGTTAATGTTTTCCACCTGAAGGTTAAAGAAGACTTCACTGCGCGAAAGAGTTAAATCAATTCTCGAAACGTTTTATTTAATTAATTCAAGATCTGTTTTCAATCAAACCAGTAAAATTTCAAGTACAATGCCAGGATGAATTACCAATGGCAAGAAGAATTTAGGTGTATTTTCAATGCAGAACCATACCAAATAGGCAAGAACATTCCAAATAGAGAACTAGAACAATACCAAATAAGGGAAAATCAAATACAAGTAGTACCAAATAAGGCAAGAACAATACCAAATAAGGCAAGACCATACCAAATAAGGCAAGAACAATACCAAATAAGGCAAGAACAATACCAAATAATGCAAGAACCATACCAAATAAGGCAAGAACCATACCAAATAAGGCAAGAACCATACCAAATAAGGCAAGAACCATACCAAAAAGGCAAGAACAATACCAAATAAGGCAAGAACAATACCAAATAAGGCAAGAACAATACCAAATAAGGCAAGAACAATACCAAATAGAGGCAAGGAACCATACCAAATAAGGCAAGAACCATACCAAATAAGGCAAGAACAATACCAAATAAGGCAAGAACAATACCAAATAAGGCAAGAACCATACCAAATAAGGCAAGAACCATACCAAATAAGTATACAGAAACAAAATATCTGTATATTTTTTAAAATAATGATTAATTTTACTTGGTGTAAAAATAAAAGATGAAATCAAATTTTAGATCAATGGAAAATGTGGTATAGAATACACACTGATCTTAATAACATCTATTTAGTAGGTCTTAGCTAAGCACCGATAGGGCTGACAGGGAACAATCGTCTAGTTGTTCAGATGGAACAATAATGGAAGCCGCTAGCGGCCATTTGTTAACCGCGACTTGGCGCCCTCTAATTTCAAAGTTCAGATGGGACAATAAACCGAGGCTTTGTGTGCTACATTAAAGATTCCTTGACAGTCGGAAATCATGAAAAGAGTAGGCTTATGCTGCTTTCCTGACAATTTCCCACACTGCATGGGGCTGGCCGTCTTCATTAGTCCATTAGTTGCAGAAGAGTAGGATGTAAAACTCCATTAATTTCTTTTTATTTTTATTTTGTTAAATGCAGTTTTACTTTTATGGACATGCAATAAAGTAATAAATCTTATATAATGCACCAGAATATTCTGATATTCTCACAGTTTATAAACTTGACATCAAATATAATATTGCTCACTTCACAATAATATTAATAATAATAATAATAATAATATTAATTCTCACTAATGGAGATAAAGAATCAAAATAATGTGACTTAATTTTTAACAATAACCAGAAATTTTAAAAAGTGACAAGTTAATGGATTAGAGGGTGGAAGAGTCATGTTGTTTGTAGGTGACCAAAACCTGACAGTAACATTAACTAAACATGACATCCAAAAATACTTTGACACAAAACTTACTTGAATAATAGCTTAAAATAATGAGAAAACATTTAACGAAATTTGTGCTCCATCAAGCAGAAATGATACAAGTGAATAAGTTCTTGAATAGAAAAATAAAATACCATCTATAATATAAATAGATTTTAATAAATAATATACCTTGTAAATAAAACTTAATCATTTATTATGCTATGGAGTGGATTTTACTTAAAGTGACTCTGTAGTAACTAGGGGCATGTTGTCATCGTAACTAGGGGCATGTTGTCATCGTAACTAGGGGCATGTTGTCATCGTAACTAGGGGCATGTTGTCATCGTAACTAGTGGCATGTTGTCATCTTTCTGTAGAGTTTATCATAGTTATTGTTATCCATCCATCAGTTTATGGACTATGTTGTTATGATTTTGATTGCTGTAGGTACATCTAACAAGTAGTGTACGGTACTTATCTTGGTCAGCGTGTAAAAGTCTCATGACATTGACATTCTGAAGAATAAGTCATCTTTCTGCATTATACCAGTAGACCAAGCTGTAAATGGGTACGGATAATCCATTCAAGATCAATACCAAGAGGTTTGGACAAGGACCAGCTGGTAGAAAGGATCCTTGTGAACCTAAGTTGTTATCCTTGTAAAATCAATACCAAGAGGTTTGGACAAGGACCAGCTGGTAGAAAGGATCCTTGTGAACATAAGTTGTTATCCTTGTAAAATCAAGACCAAGGACCAGCTGGTAGAAAGGATCCTTATGAATCTAAGTTGTTATCCTTTAAGATCAATACCAAGAGATTTGACCAAGGAACACCCAAAAGAAATTTTAAGAACCTTTGTAGTTTGGGTATGGATAATCCAGGAAGATTTATGCCAAAAGGCTGGTAGAAAGGATCTCCATGAATCTAATTTGTTATCCTTATAACATAGAGTTCTTTCTTTCTAAGAATGACAACATTGTTTTTATTTTATCAGTACAGTAAGTTAAAATCATAAAAACTATTTTCATTACAGCAGGCTAATAACAATATGAAACAACAAACTGAAAAACAGCCTGCACCAATTACCCAGAGAGCAGCACGACCAAAATTATTAACGTTTCTTCTTTACTAGGCTACAATTAGAATTAAAACTATATCCTGTACGTGGTTGTCCTTCGCGAAATAAATCAAGTGAAAATTGAAGTGTTAATAATTTTATGAAAATCGTTCAAGTTTCATAATTTTCATTTTAACTCTCAGACGATGAGACTGAACTGAAAATAAAATAGTTCATACCCTGGAGATACTGTAGGTTCGGAAATTAAACTATTAAAATATCCTTTTTATTGGTTTAGTCTGAAGAAATATGTGAAAATGGTCCAGTTATCAATTTTTTTTTCTCCCAGGGGAATCTAAATCTTTACACAGAGATTTTAATTGATATATTGATTCAATGTTTATCTACGGCAGGGTGAAATCAACATCCACTAGAAATCCTGGTCTATTTTGAAACCTGAAGAAGCCATCATATACACCAAGTAGTATATCTATAATAGTGGTCTTATTTATCTAAAGTTACTATATCTATTATTGTATAACTTGATAAAGATTGCTGTATGTGAATTGAAACGTTGTTTAAATTAAAGAGAAGTAGTATATCTATAATAGTGGTCTTATTTATCTAAAGTTACTATATCTATTATTGTATAACTTGATAAAGATTGCTGTATGTGAATTGAAACGTTGCTTTAAATTAAAGAGAAGTAGTATATCTATAATAGTGGTCTTATTTATCTAAAGTTACTATATCTATTATTGTATAACTTGATAAAGATTGCTGTATGTGAATTGAAACGTTGCTTAAATTAAAGAGAAGTAGTATATCTATAATAGTGGTCTTATTTATCTAAAGTTACTATATCTATTATTGTATAACTTGATAAAGATTCCTGTATGTGAATTGAAACGTTGCTTAAATTAAAGAGAAGTAGTATATCTATAATAGTGGTGTTATTTATCTAAAGTTACTATATCTATTATTGTATTGCTTGATAAAGATTCCTGTATGTGAATTGAAACGTTGCTTAAATTAAAGAGAAGTAGTATATCATAATATGGTCTTATTTATCTAAAGTTACTATATCTATTATTGTATAACTTGATAAAGATTGCTGTATGTGAATTGAACATGTGTTAAATTAAAGAGAAGTAGTATATCTATAATATGGTATTATTTATCTAAAGTTACTATATCTATTATTGTATAACTTGATAAAGATTGCTGTATGTAATTGAAAATTGTAATTAAAGAGAAGTAGTATATCTATAATAGTGTCTTATTTATCTAAAGTTACTATATCTATTATTGTATAACTTGATAAAGATTCCTGTATGTGAATTGAAACGTTGTTTAAATTAAAGAGAAGTAGTATATCTATAAAGTGGTCTTATTTATCTAAAGTTACTATATCTATTATTGTATAACTTGATAAGATTCCTGTATGTGAATTGAAACGTTGTTTAAATTAAAGAGAAGTAGTATATCTATAATAGTGGTCTTATTTATCTAAAGTTACTATATCTATTATTGTATAACTTGATAAAGATTCCTGTATGTGAATTGAAAAGTTGTAATTAAAGAGAAGTAGTATATCTATAATATGTCTTATTTATCTAAAGTTACTATATCTATTATTGTATAACTTGATAAAGATTGCTGTATGTGAATTGAACATTGTTTAAATTAAAGAGAAGTAGTATATCTTAATAGGGTGTTATTTATCTAAAGTTACTATATCTATTATTGTATAACTTGATAAAGATTCCTGTATGTTAACATTAAAGAGAAGTAGTATATCTATAATAGTGGTCTTATTTATCTAAAGTTACTATATCTATTATTGTATAACTTGATAAAGATTGCTGTATGTGAATTGAAATTGCTTAAATTAAAGAGAAGTAGTATATCTATAATAGTGGTCTTATTTATCTAAAGTTACTATATCTATTATTGTATAACTTGATAAAGATTGCCTGTATGTTAAATTAAAGAGAAGTAGTATATCTATAATAGTGGTCTTATTTATCTAAAGTTACTATATCTATTATTGTATAAATTGATAAAGATTCTGTATGTGATGAAACGTTGCTTAAATTAAAGAGAAGTAGTATATCTATAATAGTTTTTGTTATCTAACAGTATTACAGTAGTGGAAGGACTAATGGCTAGAGTTGACTTACTTTGTGCTTATTTTTGATTCAATAAGACAATAAGAATTCAATAATTATGGAAAAGGATCAATTAAAATACAATAATAATATTTTTATTGAAATCTGACTAAATCTAAACTTGCCACAGTGTTTCTGTGTACTATCCACTACATGAAATTTAAAATATTCCAGTCCGAATTAAAAAGAATGCATATATTAAAGTATCACGTCAGTTGTCAGTTTGACGTCTAAAACACAGAAAATTATGACATCTAAATTGAAGCTTGTCCAAAAGGGACTAAATATTACAGTAAAATAAAATATTATGAGATGAATTATTGAAGGGAAGGTGTAATCAATAAATCTGTTGTTGTAATATTATAGGGACTGATAACTTTAACAGGTGCTTGTTTCTACAACTTTTAGACTCAGGTACCATATACCAGACCTTCTCAAGATAATCTCCTGAAGCACCACTCTGGTCAAAATAGTGAGCAAGAAGAAATACTACTTATTGATTCCTTTTTGTAGGATGGAAGTGGAGGGGGTAAGCAGTGGTGTTTCTAGGAATTATTAAGGAGGGTGGGGGGTGTCAAGAAGAGGCCACAGAATTGTCAAGGGGGTCAATTCTTTAATATTGACTATTGACTGGAACAGCCACCAGTTGAGAAGACCTGCCATATACCGAATTCAATAGTTAGACTGGTTATAGGAGTAATGCAGTTTAAACTTTTGACTTGAACATCAAGGAATGATGTGATACTGCGTCTTAAAATGAGCATAAAATTTAAGTTCTCAAGAATGGTCAATATGAGTTTATATATTCATCAGTGAACTTACCTGGTGTCATAAAGTAACAGAATCCCTGTAAAATCTAGAAAACTCACAAATCTAAGTAATTATTGTAAAACTCATCTAGGAACTAAACACCCACAACATTTAAAAAACAAGTTTATAAAATCTAACAAGACTGTCAACAAGATTTATCTTAAACTAAAACATCAAAGATGGATAACCTTTTATTTCCTGATTTGATAAATATATCACACACAAAATCTCTCACACTATACAATGTAGATACCTTATCAGTCTTTTAAGCTTTTTAAAAGGATACCTTTGGTTCCCTAACCTAAAACATTGTAAGTTTTATTTGATTTATGGCTACCCTACTCTACTTTTTAATTTTCGATTATAAAACTAACTGCACCAACAATACTCTCTCACTGGAGGTGTCAACATGCCAGTGCCTGTGCTTTTGTAGCATCACTGAAACCAGGTATATAACCATCAAAGTAACGCTAAATTGTTGTAGCATCACTGAAGCCAGGTATATAAACATCAAAGTAATGTTAAATTTAGAAGATTGAGAGAAACCTTGTATGCATGTTTTCAAAATTTATGAATTCAGATGCTCTGAAAAAAAGAATCTACCTATCTTTCACCAAATCTCCTGATTTGTTTTTCATGACCTATACACAAATATATATACAAAGATATTGGATAAATCTATATCTATCCCATAACAGGAAGGTGTATATCAAAACTGATATAAAAAAGCAGTTTAAAATTTCAACCCATGTGATTGTCAACATGACAAAGTGTATATCAGGGTAATATATGTCCTAACTAGGTGAATATTGACGTCAATAATCTCTGTCATGTCTTGACAGGTCAATAAGTGTAGATTTCTAGAGTTTAAACGAAATCTAAAAAAGTTTAAAACTTTGTTTCCTGCTCTATTGTAGGTGTGTCGTCAAACGGAGATGTCGAACGTGGATACAGTTTTCAGTAAAGTGTCAGCAAGAACCACAGTAGAAGAAATAAATAAAACCAGAAGACTGTAAGAAAAGAGAGACACCCAGAGAAGAAGAACAGAAGAATCAAGAGAAAGAAGACACAGAAGAAGGAAAGATAAAATGATAAGAGAACCTTGTTCTCTATGAGAAGGTAGGAGACAGGGCACCTATAGAACACGAACGAAGAATCCAGATATAGAAAAAGACACAGAAGAAGCCAAAAGATGATATAACTCCTTAATTTAAAAACGCAGGTTTTCAAAAAAAGAGTGAGCATTCTCTGTCAACTCGCTTATCTTCTAATTGCAACAAAACCTTTCAAATTTCAAGCCACTTTTCAATCACAGAATTGCTATTCAAGATCAAAGAGTTTATTAGTGGAACAAATCAGATTAAATGTTTTATAAAAATAACACAGGGTGATAACTCTTGATTCGATTAATGAGATTCCAATCAGTAAAAACTTGAGTTAAACTCACCAGAATCCTGATTGATTTGATAAAACAGTTCCTGATTCAATCAACACCATTAACATTTTACTGTCAGGTTAACAACTTCTATTTTATCATTATATTAAATACTTTTATTTTCTATATCTCTCATTGCTTGAACACGTATGAGGAAGGTGCACGATAAAAACTGGATAATAATAATAAATAAATAGAAAATATAATATAATCTTTAAATGACATTTAGAAGTAGATAGAACATTAAATTACAACACTATTATAGATGTACTACTTCTCTTTAATATAAATTTAATATTAAAGGAAGGAGTAGTATATCTATAATAGTGGTCTTATTTAAATAATATGATGATGAAAATATCCAATTTAAATAAAATCTCAAACTATGTAATACAAAGTAATAAATGTGATATTTTAAAAACAGTGAAATAACATGTAACGAAGATATAAATAGAAATTCTGCGAAATGTCAAGTAGACAGTGTCCATAGCTAGCAGCCATATTCTCGTACAAATAACGAAATCTCTCATGAAGTATCAATCTTCAATACGGTAACTATCGGTTACAAGGCTCCATTTCAGAAAGAAAATTGCCGCAAACTTGTAGACGAATAGCCAGTTTGAAGAAGTGTATTATAGTATTACCAAACCATTTAAACCGAAGTATTTTCCTCTAAAACCAAATGTCATGTATAAAATCATGTTTAAATGTCATAGATTTATTAACAGTATTTTTCTATAACATTATCACTAGTGTATCTACTGAAGTGGATGAAATATTTGTATTTCTCAACCATATTATAAAGTTATTATTGTCTCATCCCATAGAAGAATAAATATTTATATTTCTTCAATTATTTAGTAACTATCGGCATGTCACAAGGCTCACCATTAAATCTAAAAGAAATATCCCAAACTTTAAAATATTTACTATTCTGATTGGATGTAAGTGATTGGGTATTAAACCATTTAATGGTCCAATTTATAATAACTTCATATATGAGCTGTCCATTATAGAAAGTAGGATGTAAAACTCATTCATTATTGTCTTCATTGGCCCATTAGGTTCAGAAGAGTAGGATTTTAAACTCATTCAATTTATTGTCTTCATTAGCTGTATAGGTCAGAAGAGTAGGATGTAAAACTCCATTCATTTTATGGTCTTCATTAGCCCATTAGGTTCAGAAGAGTAGGATGTAAAACTCCATTCCATTTTATTGTCTTCATTAGCCCATTAGGTTCAGAAGAGTAGGATGTAAAACTCATTCATTTATTGTCTTCATTAGCCCATTGGTTCAGAAGAGTAGGATGTAAAACTCCATCCATTTTATTGTCTTCATTGGCCCATTAGGTTACAGAAGATCAGGATGTAAAACTCCATTTTATTGTCTTCATTGGCCCATAGGTTACAGAAGAGTAGGATGTAAAACTCTATTTTATTGTCTTCATTGGCCCATAGGTTCAGAAGAGTAGGATGTAAAACTCCATATTTATTGTCTTCATTATTAGGTTCAGAAGAGTAGGATGTAAAACTCTATTTTATTGTCTTCATTAGCCCAATTTGTTCAGAAGAGTAGGATGTAAAACTCTATTTTATTGTCTTCATTAGCTTAATTGGTTCAGAAGAGTAGGATGTAAAACTCAATTTTATTGTCTTCATTAGCTTAATAGGTTCAGAAGAACAGGACGTAAAACTCCATCCAATTTATTGTCTTCATTAGCTTAATAGGTTCAGAAGAGTAGGATGTAAAACTCCATTTTATTGTCTTCATTAGCTTAATAGGTTCAGAAGAGTAGGATGTAAAACTCCAATTTATTGTCTTCATTAGCTTAATAGGTTCAGAAGAGTAGGATGTAAAACTCAATTTTATTGTCTTCATTAGCTTAATAGGTTCAGAAGAGTAGGATGTAAAACTCAATTTTATTGTCTTCATTAGCTTAATAGGTTCAGAAGAGTAGGATGTAAAACTCAATTTTATTGTCTTCATTGGCCCACTAGGTTCAGAAGAGTAGGATGTAAAACTCAATTTTATTGTCTTCATTGGCCCATTAGGTTCAGAAGAGTAGGATGTAAAACTCCATTTTTATTGTCTTCATTAGCCCATTAGGTTCAGAAGAGTAGGATGTAAAACTCCAATTTTATTGTCTTCATTGGCCCATTAGGTTCAGAAGAGTAGGATGTAAAACTCAATTTTATTGTCTTCATTGGCCCATTAGGTTCAGAAGAGTAGGATGTAAAACTCCATTTTTATTGTCTTCATTAGCCCATTAGGTTCAGAAGAGTAGGATGTAAAACTCCAATTTATTGTCTTCATTGGCCCATTAGGTTCAGAAGAGTAGGATGTAAAACTCAATTTTATTGTCTTCATTAGCCCACTAGGTTCAGAAGAGTAGGATGTAAAACTCAATTTTATTGTCTTCATTAGCTTAATAGGTTCAGAAGAGTAGGATGTAAAACTCCATTTTATTGTCTTCATTGGCCCACTAGGTTCAGAAGAGTAGGATGTAAAACTCCAATTTATTGTCTTCATTGGCCCACTAGGTTCAGAAGAGTAGGATGTAAAACTCCATTTTATTGTCTTCATTAGCTTAATAGGTTCAGAAGAACAGGACGTAAAACTCCATCCAATTTATTGTCTTCATTAGCTTAATAGGTTCAGAAGAGTAGGATGTAAAACTCCATTCAAATCTTTTCATTTCATATTATCAGCATCCCTCAATTATTTCTCCAAATCCCAAAATTTGGTCAATTGTATAAAATTTAGTAATTCACCTTTTACAAATGACTATTTTCTGGTATAAATTTGCTTCCAGTTCCAATATCAATTAACACAAATATAAGAATTTTAATCATGAAATAAAACTTAATATTTTAAAATAACTAACATTAAGACAACTGTGTTAAACATGGTTTCGATTCCTAGCAACTTGTCAATTTTTATCACTATAAATTTATTTTTAATAATAATAATAACTAGAATTGCTTACAATTATGAACGTATTTCGAGAGCCTTAAAATATTATGTAGGCTTAATTTGCAATGACCTGCAGGTTTTTTCAAGAATCAAATGCATCTTTATAGATAATTAGTGTTTGGATATTTATTTATTTTTTATGTTATTTATGGTAGCAGGTACATTTACTGATGAATATAGCTCTTATAGCCCAAGTTTAAAATTTTCAAATTTTATGTTAATTCTAAGACCTATTATCCCTTTAAGACAGCTAGATCCCTGGAAGCACCCTATGTTAAAAGTGCACGGTATAGATCACTCAGACAAAATAGTGTTCAATAGAAATACACATAATCTAAATAAACTTTCTCATTAAATACAGAATTGAAGAATATTATTTTGGAATGAAGCCAGCTTGTATCAAATACACTAATATATATGTCATTTCCAATTGAATAGAAAATATAGAGGTATGCAACAGTATTTTGTAAGATTTTATAGAGAAGTGCACCATGACATTGTCATTTACTGCCTACAAAGATACCTATTAATAATGGGCTAATAGAAGACGGGCAACACCATGCAGTGCGCAATTAAGGAAATTTTTCCATGTCAATCCTTCTGACCTGCATCACTGTCAAGGGAGAAACCGGGTTGTAAATTTGAAAGTTCAACTCAACCTTTGTCTGGATTGAATCTTGGACCTTCAGGTGAGCCAGCAAGTGTCTAACTCACTGAACCACTGCAGCTATATGGTTGTATTAGTATACAGAAGTTTCTTTTTCATTTTCACTATATACATCAATTTTGAACTTTGAACTTTACCAGAAAATCCATTCCATAAAGTGCACATATTAAGTGCACAGAAGTTGTCATAGATTTCTATAATGCACATCTCTATTACGAATAAAAACTTAATACTTGCCTTTACTGATGTTATTCATCATTCTCTTTCAATTTCTGTTTTATTGCCTCCAATATTAGAGAGTGTTCCTAAAACAAATAAAAACATACAATAAACACCATATATTATTACAGTTAATATCTCATAAAACATGAGATATCGCATATTAAATCCCATTTATTACAAATACAAATACATTTATAACATATAAACACATTAAAATCATAAACTAGCTTATTTATTATGTTCCAAAAAACATTGATCACATATAAAAACACTTATTAGATACTTGCTTTCATCTAGGACAACTATTTATTATGTGTCCTCTCAGTTATTATAGAAGAGTAGGACGTAAAACTCCATTCATTTCATTTCTCAGTTATTATAAGATTGAAGTGAAAATAAAAATTATTTCTCTTTATTACAGAAATTGTGAAAAATTCTTTTATTTTTTACAGCAGGTATTTTAAGCAGTTGGTTTGGTGTTGGATGGCTTAGCACTTGTTTACAATATTTTTTCAGACCCTTTTAAATTAAATACAGAAGAGCAAGGTAGAAAGAAAGAAACAACTATATTTTATAAGGATAATAACCCAGGTTTACAGTTAGGGATCCTTTCTGGTCAAACCTCTTGATATTGATCTTTCATATTATCCAGTAGGGTACATGCAACCATAATATATTTCACTTAAACAAAATACCATTTCAATGTGTCAACGTAATGTATTAATCTAATAAGGCACAGACAAATATGGTGTACAACTTCATTTCATTTTATTTCATATCGCCACTATTTAGAACTGCATTATTGACAGGGGTTATAATGAAATACAGTTGGTGAATTAATGTAATTAGGCACTAATAGGGTGTAAAACTCCATTCTAACCAGTATTTAGAACAACTAGGGTTAATATAGAAGTTATAATGGTCCAAGCCTGTATAATAGTAATAATACAGTCCATGCATTTATCTAATAAAGCACTATAAGGATGTAAAACTCCATTCCAACCAGTATTTAAACCTATATTTCATCTATATTATAATATGATCAATAAACTGACAATATATCATACAATTTATTTCTCTACTCTATCAATATTGTCTGTTGATTTTAGTTTCATGTTTTTAATGGAATCGGTAAAACCACCATGGCACCAGAACCGCATGGAACCTTTTTCTTTCTCAGAAATGATGAGACAAGCTTTATAGAAATTTTTTTGAACTTTATTAATGGAAGTGAAGACTCAATACAAAAGTTATTATTAATTATCTTTCACTGCTAACCATATAATATACAATCTGTGAGCTCCCAACACACTGATCTAGAATATTGTATCAAGGATGACAACACTATAGTTGTGAAATGACGGAAATTTTCTTTTCTCAAAAATCAAACTTATTCAATGATCAGCTTGTAGAAAGGAACCTCGTGAAAAGTTTTTATCCTTGTAAAATCAATACCAAAGGTTTGACCAAGGACCAGCTGGTAGAAAGGATCCTGTGAACCTAAGTTGTTATCCTTGTAAAATCAATACCAAGAGGTTTGACCAAGGACCAGCTGGTAGAAAGGATCCTTGTGAATCTAAGTTGTTATCATTGTAAAATCAATACCAAGAGGTTTGACCAAGGACCAGCTGGTAGAAAGGATCCTTGTGAACCTAAGTTGTTATCCTTGTAAAATCAATACAATTGACCAAGTGGTGTTTTGTAAATGTTATCCACAGACCAGCTGGTAGAAAGGATCCTTGTGAACCTAAGTTGTTATACCTTGTAAAATCAATACCAAGAGGTTTGACAAGGACCAGCTGGTAGAAAGGATCCTTGTGAACCTAAGTTGTTATCCTTGTAAAATCAAATAAAATTAAAACAGCAAAGTTAATAGAAATGAACGAATTGTTATCACTTGTAAGTAAAAGAAAAATGTTGTAACATTTGAATATAATGAATAGGTAAACATTGGGAATTTAAAACAACACCCTACCAATGAATAGAAAATTGAAGACGTGTATCACTTGAAGTAATAATAAGTAATATAGTAACAACCAACTATTAGTCAAAAATGAATTAATGGTGTCAACATGTAAAATAACACCTACCAATGTATTTGATACTGAAATAAAACACAAACAGTTGGCAGAGTAATTGGTCAATTTATAAATAACGTAATAAAAAACAAACTGAATAGAATTGGTGAATACAACAGTAACGTAACCACATAGTCAACAAAGTTGAATAGAATTGGGAATACAACAGTAACGTAACCACATAGCCAACAAAGTTGAATAGAATTGGTGAATTACTAACAGTAACGTAACCACATAGCCAACAAAGCTGAATAGAATTGGTGAATAACCAACAGTAACGTAACCACATAGCCAACAAAGTTGAATAGAATTGGTGAATAACCAACAGTAACGTAACCACATAGCCAACAAAGTTGAATAGAATTGGTGAATTACTAACAGTACATAGCCTACCCACACAGAACTAGCAAATGGAATAACTGGAGTTATAGAAGGACCTGAACCTAATTGACTAATGAAGACCGGTAGTGTTCAATGACATTAAATCTAACACAGCATGTGTTGCTCCAAACTCTTCATCCAGTGAAAACACAAATAACCCTTTGGACTCCTAGCAACAACTCAATCCACCCTAGCAACCATCCCATAATCTGAAATAAACTAGTCAACTATGGAAGGGAGACAAATTTTTATTCAAACAGCGACATTAGCTTAACTCTTTTTCGATTTTTAACTGTTGAGGGGTTTTTAAAATACGAAGACCTAGCATGTGAGAAAGTATTTGACTTATTTAGCTATGACAGCCTCCAAAGACATCTTTGATCAAGTCAAAAAGAATGGCAAGGCAGTAAAGAAAGTATTTATAAAAGATATCTTTGTTGTAACCTCTAGAGTTTGTTCAGTTTCATCAATAATGATTGCGTTGACTTATTTTCTGTATTTCAAAGGCAATAACTCACTTCATGAAAAAATTTGATAAAAAAATTTGAAAAATAAACAAGTGGTTGCCTAGCAAGATACAACTTTTTAAAAAATATTTTCTGTTTTAACTGTGAAACTCCAAAATTATTTGTTGAAATGAACTACAATTAGAGCCTAGTCCAAGATCTCATCAATATAAATTTACATAATGACACCAAATTTCATTCAAATAAGAAGAAAAATGTAGTCTTTATCGCTTTATCACAAGCCATCAAAAAGTCTTCCGCCTTTTTTGTTCTGTTTTGAATTACCACATTATAATGTGGGTGTATAAAAAGCTATGTTGCTACTTGTATATAGTAAGGGAATGTCCCTTTACAGGTGGGTGCCTAACTTAAAAACACAGAGTGTCAGCAGGTGATGTAGACACTATAAAAACAATAGGTTGACAGATTTCTCAACCACAAACATTTGATGACTGGTGTTTGTTAAATCGAACCAGAGTCAGTTCACAGTAAATAAATTTATCATGCACAAACTGAACATTGATTCAACAGAAATCCATTTGACATTTCACTGAGTACATTGTGTGTTAGCCTGGAGGGACAAACTTATTGACAAAAATATTGACAAACTTATTGACAGCTTATACTTAATGTCTCCTAGCATTGGTCTACTCAGTAAACCTAGGAGGGGGCGGGGAGGGGGTTTGGTGGTGAAGGAGGGGGGAGGGGTTTGGCGGTTGAGGGAGGGGGGATGTTGTTTAGTGGTTGAGGGAGGGAGGGGGGGTTTGTTGGGAAGGAGACAAACCTATTGACAAAATATTGTACATAATACTTTATGTCTCCTTCTATAGTCTTCTCAGTTGACATGGGAGGTTGGGTTAGGGTTACGTGGGGGTTGGAAAGGAGACAAATGTTTTGATAACCCAGACAGTTTCCTGTTTCCAAGGTTGTGTCCCAAGTCTGTAATTGGTGAGGGCAAATCACAACATACTGGTATATTCCTAATGGAGATATTATGGTAAATTGAACTTGAACCAGTATTTATTTCTATAATAGGATTAGGGAACAGGCTAGTGCCTATAGTACCCTCCCCTTTTAAACATGTAACAACTTACCTTTAATTCAGGAAAAACTTTTTTTAAAATATGAGATCATTTAAATTTTGAAGATTAGTTTTTGATTAAGCAGGAATATTTACAATGTGTTTAAAACGTTAAAATTACCAACAAAAGAAAAATTGAGATCAATAAAACTCCAAAAATAAAACTATTGTTTAAGTAACAAATCTGATGTTTGGACAATTCATCAACAACAATTAAAACATAGACTTATTTATAACCAATAATACAACTCAATAAAATTGTCTGCGAGCCTGAAATCCACTTCCTTGACGATTTATAACAATGCTTCATGTTTTGTATTCACAATATAATTGATCATTATCAAATTGTAAAAAGGTTTTCAATTACAATACAGATAGTTAAAATGATAGAAAATAAAGTTCATTCAGCTAAAAACAGAACAATAGGAGAAGAGCTCTTTAGTTTAACTTTATTAATAGAAAGAGTTTAGTTTCTCTTGTTGTAAAATCTGATGTTGTAAAATCTGATGTTGTAAAATCTGATGTTGTAAAATCTGATGTTGTAAAATCTGATGTTGTAAAATCTGATGTTGTAAAATCTGATGTTGTAAAATCTGATGTTGTAAAATCTGATGTTGTAAAATCTGATGTTGTAAAATCTCATGTTGTAAAATCTGATGTTGTAAAATCTGATGTTGTAAAATCTCATGTTGTAAAATCTCATGTTGTAAAATCTCATGTTGTAAAATCTCATGTTGTAAAATCTCATGTTGTAAAATCTCATGTTGTATTATCAGATGGTACTTGACCAAATCCATCAAAAACTGTTCCTGATTCACTGTACCCTTAAAGAAACACAGGGTCTTAGAATGAACATAACATTTAGAAATTTTAATAGTGGTCATTTAGAGTATATATTCAGCTGCAAAAAATAACATAACAGAATCCTTATATGATCTGATAAATCCAAAAAACTTGGTAATTATCCATAAAAATTCATTTCATTCTTGAAAGACCCTTAATAAAGTGAATAAGCATTCTCAATAATGACTTTGTTTTGTGAGATTCTAGATTTTACAGTGATTCTGTTACTTTATGACACCAGGTAAGTTCACTGATGAATATATACTCATATTGACCATTATTCAGCACTAAAATTTTATGCCCATTCTAAGACACAGTATCACTTTAATACTGATAGGGATAGGGGCTAATACCGGTAGCTGAAACAGATATTTTAGAAACTCCCTGCTCAAAACTCCTGCTAAATAGGTGACAAGGTTAAAAAAGCACAGAAGAGAAATTTCTAAAATAACTCAACTGAACTATTCCATTCCAAATACTGCTTGGTTGTCACCTTGCTTAGATTAACCTAAGCCAATAAGGGCAACTGTAATTATCAACTCTGCTAAAATGTCTTTTCAATGCTCATTCCAGTTTATTGGTACCTAGTATAATGAAGAATGAAGATAAATGGAAGGTAATCAGGAATCTACAGTAGAGACTAGTACCCACTGGAGATTAGGTCGACTGAAATAAATGGCACTTTAATCTGACAGTTAGGGTGTTTTGCTTTCTGATCAGACCACCATTCTATCTAACAGTAAAATAAGAAATAAATAAGAATAAGGTAGACTATAAATTGATATACTTGGACTCAAGGTTAGAGACAAATTTTGGATGATTAATTTAGTGATTAGTGTATTTCAGTGTTTTTGTTGTTCACCATTTTAATACATTAGCACATTGTTTCTGTTATTTGAAAAATATTCATGAATTAAAAACACAAGATATATAGATATACTACTTCTAGGTTTATTACATACTGCGTTTTTAAACACAAGATATATAGATATATTACTTCTAGGTTTATTACATACTACATTTCGAAACACAAGATATATAGATGTACAACTTCTAGGCTTATTATATACTACGTTTCATAACACAAGATATATAGATATACAACTTCTAGGTTTATCTTGCTGCTTCTATATGTCTTACAAAGATAATATTTTGAAATTTTATTATGAATATTTTAGAAATGATTGAGAACTAAATTCTACCATTCTAAGTAGGTTAGTTTTATAGCCTCTATTCTGTGATTTTATACATCCAGTATTATTGAGGACTAGAAGTGTTAATGGATACAAACAGATTGTCTTCTTTGCGAGATGAAAGTGGGCTGAGTGTTAACAGGTTATTAATTCTATCTAGAGAGATGTAACGCAATATTCTCATTACCGTGGAAACACAATAATAGTTATTATAAATTATATAATAATCCTTCTTTACCATGGCGATTAACACTTGGTTTCTACCACTATTCTAGCGCCAAGATCATTCTGAGGTTATACCACCAGGACCAGATTAAAGTTTTGACCAAGTAGATATAAAACGAAAGTTAAATTCCCATTTACGATTACAATTCAAATTCAAACTTTGGTATGTTTAAAATATATACTTTATCATATTTAAAAACTATTTTTTCTAGAAAAGGAGGGTTTTTTAATATTTCTGAAAATCCAAAAGTTTTTTAAAAAAAATACTGACTTTTTATCAAATAAACTAAATAACATTTGTCTGTTAATCAAAATTGTAAAAAGTAAAAATCTTAAATCTCATGATACCATGAATAAAATTGGCCTTCATTTTGTTTCCGAATAAAATTTCTATTATATTGAGTATAGAATATTATTGAATTTTCTTTTTTCATAAAACATGCTGAAATAGAACCCATTTATTCCGAAAGAAAAAAAAATATTCTTTTCTTCCTGAAGTTGAATAGAAATCGATAGAGAAATTCTCTAGATGCCGTTATTTAAGATCTAGTTTGAAACATGTAAATATAAATGGTTTACTGATGGATCACCCCTTACCTACCCTTTCTTTCATATTTTACCACTTTACACTGGTCTCATTTCTATATCACCCCACCCCAGGTTCATTTCTATATCACCCCTTACCACCCTTTCACATTTTACCCTGGGCTCATTTCTACATCACCCCACCCAGACTCATTTCTGTATCACCCCTTTCTACCCTTTTACCTTTTTACCCTGAGCTCTTTTCAACATCACCCCAGGCTCATTTCTATACCACCCCTTACCACCCTTTCACATTTTACCCTGGGCTCATTTCTAATCACCCCTTCCTACCCTTTCTTTCACATTTTGCACTGGTCTCAAATTACCCCACCCCAGGCTCATTTCTACATCACCCCACCCTGGTTTCATTTCTATATCACCCCTAACACATTTTCAACATTTCAACATCACCCCACCCCAGGCTCATTTCTATACCACCCCTTACCACCCTTTCTTTCAAATTTTATCACAACCGGTTCATTTCTATATACCCCTTTCCACCCTTTCACATTTTACCCTGGGCTCATTTCTAATACCCCTTCCACCCTTTCTTTACATTTTACCCTGGTCTCATTCTAATAACCCCTACAATTTCACATTTTACCCTGGTTCATTTCTATAACCCCTAACCACCCTTTCACATTTTACCTGGTCTCATTTCTAAAACCCCTTACCACCCTTTTTTTACCTTGGTCTAATTTCTTACCCTTACTCATTTCACATTTTACCCTGGCTCATTTCTATAACCCCTTACCACCCTTTCACATTTTACCTTGGTCTCATTTCATAACCCCAACTTTCCTTGGTTCATTTCTATAACCCCTTACCCCCTTTCACATTTTACCCTGTAAATCTCATTTCTATAACCCCTTACCACCCTTTCACATTTTACCTGGTCTCATTTCTATAACCCCTTTCCACCCTTTCAATTTTACCCTGGTCTCATTTCTATATCCCCTTACCACCCTTTCACATTTTACCCTGGTCTCATTTCTATACCCCTTACCACCCTTTCACATTTTACCCGGTCTCATTTCTATATCCCCTTACCACCCTTTCACATTTTACCCTGGTCTCATTTCTATATCCCCTTACCACCCTTTCACATTTTACCCTGGTCTCATTTCTATAACCCCTTACACCCTTACACATTTTACCCGGTCTCATTTCTATAACCCCTTACCACCCTTTCACATTTTACCCTGGTCTCATTTCTATAACCCCTTACCACCCTTTCACATTTTACCTGGTCTCATTTCTATAACCCCTTACCACCCTTTCACATTTTACCCTGGTCTCATTTCTATAACCCCTTACCACCCTTTCACATTTTACCCTGGTCTCATTTCTATAACCCCTTACCACCCTTTCACATTTTACCCTGGTCTCATTTCTATACCCCTTACACCCTGTCATATTTTACCCGGTCTCATTTCTATAACCCTTACACCCTTTCACATTACCCTGGTCTCATTTCTATAACCCCTTACACCTTCACATTTTACCCTGGTCTCATTTCTATACACCCTTAACACCCTTTCACATTTTACCCTGGTCTCATTTCTATAACCCCTTACAACCCTTTCACATTTTACCCTGGGCTCCTAATTTTACCCTAATTACTCTATCAATCTTCTCTCACCCCCCAATTTACCTTCTCTTATCAAACCCTGGGATATTTCACCCTTTATCAATTTTACCTCTGTCTGAACCTATTATTGTTTTTATATTAGTCTAAAATTCTAATCCTAGAAATTTCGAGCAAGAAAATGAGACAAATACTCGGAGACTAATTTGATTTCGGAACTATAATACACCACACAGATTCTTCTAAAAGCAAATTGAAAAAGATGCTGAATTCAAAAAAAAAATGTTAACGATTCTGAAACCAGCTGACAAGAAAAGTTTCCCAGCACAATAATAGCACATTCATTACTTCGCGATTTTTCCTCACCATGTGATATTCCATCAACACTCCAATCTAACCAGATTATTCTCTTCCAGGATGGAAAATCAATATTTTATTTGATAGAACCTGGTGGTCAGATCAGACTGAACAGAACACCACCCTTACTCCAGCTGCGATATAGTTTTAATCCTTTTAACGACCTTTTAATAAGAAGAGCGAAAATAAAAAAATTGTAAGAGCATTGTACAATGCAACTGAAATGAAATAAAATTGATTTGGTTTTCCAATGAAAGAGGATTATATTTTTTATCTCTGTAATTAAGATGATTTAAATTCCTTACTTCTGACATCTTATAATTATATTTACTAGAATAAAACTGTTACATCAGTTAATATTAACAATCTAGAACATATGACACAGCTAATAGAATAGAATGGAGTTTTACATCCTTCTGAACCTATGTTGTTATCTTTGTAAAGTCAATGTCAAGAGGTTTGACCAAGGACCAGCTGGTAGAAAGGATCCGTGTGAACCTAAGTTGTTATTCTTGTAAAATCAATACCAAGAGGTTTGACCAAGGACCAGCTGGTAGAAAGGATCCTTGTGAACCTAAGTTGTTATCCTTGTAAAATCAATACCAAGGGGTTTGACCAAGGACCAGCTGGTAAAAAGGATTCTTGTGAACCTAAGTTGTTATTCTTGTAAAATCAATACCAAGAGGTTTGACCAAGGACCAGCTGGTAGAAAGGATCCTTGTGAACCTTAGTTGTTATCCTTGTAGAACAGAGCTGTTTCTGTCTTTTCTGGGAAGAGAGTCAGCAAGTCTCAGACTAGGAAAATATGTGCTCAATTTTAAGTGAAAAAGTACTCTCCGTGCCCCCGCCATGGGGCGACACAGCACAAATAAACTTTTCAAGAATTTAGATCACAAAACCAATTTCCGTGGATGAAAGACAAGAAGCAACCTAGTTTTTGTTATAACGAGGTAAATAGAACAAAGACGTCACCAGCGATAATTATTGGTTATTTACAGACCAGTTGACCATTCCATTATTAGTCTCTATTGTCCAGTCTGACTTGTTAACAGCTGAACGATACCTAGTCCATGATATAGAGAAGACTGGATGTCAGAGACTATATGTTATTTATAAACTAGTTGAACAATCAATTAGTCTCTATCGTCCAGTCCAATATATTATATAATGAATACAGGAGAAGACTGGGTATCAGAGACTAATAGTTATTTTTAGTCTAAAAGACCATCTAATTATTGTAATTTCAATGAAAATTGACACTGATAAAATACCTACTAGTTCCAATAAAACTAAGGATGACAATAACTCTGATTCAATGACAGCAACAAATAACTTTTTTTCTCCTCTGTCCCCCCCAGGGCTTTGTACCTATGAACCCCTATGAGCTCTCAACCATGACAGTTGTGCCCTGAGGTAGTAAGCCTGTCCCCAAAGTTCAGAAGGCTCGGCCATTTTCCTTTCAACATTCCTTAATCAATTTTGATGAAAGTCTGGAATTATTCAATGTACAATTCAAAATTTAAAAAAAAAAAAAAAAATTGTGGAATGGGCAAAGGCTCTGCTTTTAATTGAAGTTTAACTGTCCCCTACCAGCCTCCCAATAGATCAAATAATGACCATAATCGGCAACAGTTGAAGATTGAATTTCACTATCTTATTATAACATACCAATAAAGGTAGGTCTCTGGGGTCCATTTCCATCGAATAACTATCAAAATAAATTGATTGCTTCAATACATAGACCTCGTTATGTTTAATCCTTTAATTAAATTCTAACGATAATGTCTAGTATTGACTGAGTTACTCCCCTTGATACTAACAAATATTACAATTCTATCAATCATAGGAGTCAAGGTCGTCCAAAAACAAACCTGATTCTGTTTAGAGAGTTCACACACTTTCTTTAGATCTTCTTTTGTCCCAATTACAAGAAAATTTAAAAAAAACATTTGAAAACCAGCAGTCCTGATGATGGAATTGATAACTGAATCCTATGTAGATTGTTCATGTGAACAGGGGAAAATCTCTGATTGGATAATAAACTGTATTTTGAAATGAGTTGCAAGGCACCCATGAATCATATGTGTCAAAAGTTTAGCCTGGTTTAGGCCTTGGGGTGTGGATTAAGAGTGAATGAGGAGACTATTCATTTACAGCAATTAGGCCTACTGGTTTTAGGGGTTTTTTTTTGCAGAAGGCAACATAGATTGTATATAATCAGAAGACTAAACATGAAGGAAAAATGAAATGAATGGAGTTTTACATCCTAGCACCTAATGAGCTAATGAAGATGGACCAAACGTCCAAACGTGAAGGCATCATAATATGTATTGGCTGGAACTCGGAATAAAATTCAAAAATGTTGCAGAAACTAATAGTTACATTAAAATTGATCGGAAACAACATATTGTTGGTCTGTAACCAAGATAATTGTCATTTTATGTGCCTTATTTTCAAATTCAAGATGGCTGACATTCATAAATTTAAAGTTTGTCATTGATTTTATACTATATCTGCACACCTCTCTTAAAAAATAGTCACCCAGAAAGAGAAATAAACTATAAAATACCCAAAACACACAAACCTGTCAAATTATCTGAAGAAAATAACTCAGAGGTGAAACAGTCATTAGAAGACATTTCTATAATGTCAAATAGATTCAAAAATACCACCTTCTACTTCCAAAACTAGGACAGGAGTAAAGTTTCTGAATGGGTAGGAGATGAAACTCACTGAAACTCAGTAAACTGGCCAATGAGAGAAGGTGACAGGGTCCAGTGAGATAAGTTCAAACAAGAGAGTAAGGGGAGGGCAATAATTAAAACATAATAGTGTTTAAAAGTTAAGGCCTGACTGAAACTCAGTAAACTGGCCAATGAGAGAAGGTGACAGGTCCAGTGAGATAAGTTCAAACAAGAGAGTAAGGGAGGGCAATAATTAATAAATTAGTATTATAGTGATAAACATACTATTTTAATCTGGCTTTTAATCTGAGATTTAACCTTTAACCTTTAACTGTACTTTTAAACTATGTTTTACAAACATTCATACAAATAATACAATGGTCTCATGTTAACTTAAACCTAGTATGGTCTCATGTTAACTTCAGCCTAGTGTGGTCTCATGTTAATTTAAGCCTAATATAGTCTCATGTTAACTTAAGCCTAGTATGGTCTCATGTTAACTTAAGCCTAGTGTGGTCTCATATTAACTTAAACAAAGTATGACCTCCAATTAACTTAAGCCTAGTATGGTCTCATGTTAACTTAAGCCTAGTATGGTCTAATGTTAACTTCAGCCTAGTGTGGTCTCATGTTAATTTAAGCCTAATATAGTCTCATGTTAACTTAAACCTAGTATGGTCTCATGTTAACTTAAGCCAGCCTAGTGTGGTCTCATATTAACTTAAACAAAGTATGACCTCCAATTAACTTAAGCCTAGTTTGGTCTCATGTTAACTTAAGCCTAGTATGGTCTCATGTTAACTTAAGCCTAGTATGGTCTAATGTTAACTTTAACCTAGTGTGGTATCATGCTAACTTAAACCTAGTTTGATCTCATGTTAACTTAAGTCTAGGTTGGTCTCATGTTAACTTAAGTCTAGGTTGGTCTCAAGTTAACCTGTAAACCTGTATAATACGGTAGATTAAAGATGTGTGGAGTTCCTGTTTAACAGCCAATGAAAGTTGAAATAGTATCGTGACAGTTTCCATTAAAATACAGAATAAATATCTAGACATATACAGATTGTAAATACCATCCTTCGAATAGGATTACAGTTAAAATCTCTTGGAATTAAAGATTCTATTCATATTGTCACCATCATAATTTCAGGAACTGTCTATCTGGTAAAATATATCTATTCTTTTTACCTACAGGAATAACTTAAATCTATATAGGCTACAAAAACTTAAACTAATGTAAAAGATTTAAAGTGATACTTAGCATGGATATAAACTTTAAGTTCTTAAGAATGATCAATATGAGTATATATTCATCAGTAAACTTACCTGGTATCATAAAGTAACAGAATCCCTGTAAAATCTAGAAAAACTCAAAACTAAGTCATTTTTGAAAAACGCTTAATGTAGAATGATTACTTAGTTTTTGGGATATTTATATATTTTTTAATGTTATTTATGGCAGTAGGTATATTTACTGATGAATATATAATCTTATTGGCCTAGTTTAAAATTTTAAAATTTTATGTTCATTCTAAGACACAGTATCCCTTTAAAAAGAAATCAACAATATTGTAACTACAGAATGTGTGTATTTTACTGACAGCATGTTTTATAAAAACTGGAACCAAGATAATAATGACATAACTACTGACAAAGCTAACCATCTTGTCTTCAACGCGTGAATCATCAGTCAGTTTTTACTCAACAATTATGGACCTGGAATCTATTTTAGCACAATATTTCTGGAGCTGAAACGTAAATGGCTTTCTCAAGATTCAGTAAGGTCGAAGGGATAGAGTCAGTTTTCAATATTTTATCTCCGAGACCTCCGGTTGGTTGTAGAATCATCAGAATCTGAAGGTGAATGAATGGAGTTTTACATCTTACTATTCCCAACATTATGATGACAGAAATAAAACACAAATAGGGCATAAAATATTATCACTATTGACCTGAAGACGAAAGTTGAATAGAATTGGTGAATAACCAATTATAACCAAAACACCTACAGAACTAGCAAATGAAATGAAGCGAGTTTCACATCCTACTTTTCAACATTTCATACAGTATGTTGACTGAAAATAAGAGATTCACCTTTTAAAATTGAGAAGATTGAATTGTCAGTTTGAATTATTCGTCCAGCTCTCGCACTAACTGTAACAATCAGTTAGGGTATGCTTAAACTTCTTAGAAACTTAACAACACTTTTTTAACTTTAAAGTTAAACTGAATGAAATGCTGCCTCATATGAAAAGTTAAAATAATGTAGGACCATACTGTTTTAATTTCAGGTTTGGGTTTCAAGCTTCAGATTGTTTGTTCTTTACTGTTTTTATTTTACAAGAGTTATGGTCTTCAACTTTATTCTAAACAACTTTTTAACAGCTCAATATTCTAACAATGTCCCAGTTTGTAAAACTACAAGATGTTTTTTTTATCTGACCTTGTCATCAGTAATGGATGACACATAATAAAACCTACATAAAACTGTTGTGAGGCCTCACTGTGATATAATCAAAACCATAAACCACAAAACTTCTCACACATGGTTTATCAAACTCTGATCAATACAGGTACCTACTTTAAACAGACCAAAAAACATCTTCACAATGTCAAGTTATTACAAACTTCATCCTATATATCTTCACAATGTCAAGTTATTACAAACTTCATCTTATACATCTTCACAATGTCAAGTTATTACAAACTTCATCTTATACATCTTCACAATGTCAAGCTATTACAAACTTCATCTTATACATCTTCACAATGTCAAGTTATTACAAACTTCATCTTATACATCTTTACAATGTCAAGTTATTACAAACTTCATCTTATATATCTTCACAATGTCAAGTTATTACTAACTTCATCTTATACATCTTTACAATGTCAAGCTATTACAAACTTCATCTTATACATCTTCACAATGTCAAGTTATTACAAACTTCATCTTATACATCTTTACAATGTCAAGCTATTACCAACTTCATCTTATACATCTTCACAATGTCAGGTTATTACAAACTTCATCCTATATATCTTCACAATGTCAAGTTATTACTAACTTCATCTTATACATCTTTACAATGTCAAGCTATTACAAACTTCATCTTATACATCTTCACAATGTCAAGTTATTACAAACTTCATCTTATACATCTTTACAATGTCAAGCTATTACAAACTTCATCTTATACATCTTCACAATGTCAAGCTATTACCAACTTCATCTTATACATCTTCACTATGTCAAGCTATTACCAACTTCATCTTATACATCTTCACTATGTCAAGTTATTACAAACTTCATCTTATATATCTTCACAATGTCAAGCTATTACAAACTTCATCTTATACATCTTCACTATGTCAAGTTATTACAAACTTCATCTAATACATCCTTACAATATCAAGTTATTACAAACTACATCTTATACATCTTTACAATGTCAAGTTATTACAAACATCATACTTATACATCTTTACAATGTCAAGCTATTACCAACTTCATCTTATACATCTTCACAATGTCAAGCTATTATAAACTTCCTCTTATACATCTTCACTATCTCAACTACCTAGTTTGTGATATTAGTATCAACTGGAAGCGAACGTTAACTTGTCATCTACCAACAACTACCTAGTTTGTGATATCAGTAGGCCTATCTACTGGAAGCGAACGTTAACTTGTCATCTACCAACAACTACCTAGTCTGTGATATCAGTAGGCCTATCAGCTGGAAGCAAACGTTAACTTGTCATCTACCAACAACTACCTAGTTTGTGATATCAGCATCTACTGGAAGCGAACGTTAACTTGTCATCTACCAACAACTACCTAGTTTGTGATATCAGCATCCGTGCTTAGTTTAATTGGGTAATAAGACCATGTTAAAACCTATATTCTCATCTAGCAAGGGTATATAACAATGTTCTAGTAAATGTTTGATGTGTAGATGACAAGAGAATATTGCTATTAAAATGACCGTGTATAAAGGTCAGCCATCTATCACCATTTCTCTCTGTAGGTCCATAATACCATACTGACCTTTACCTACAACATTATCAGTTTTAACCCCACCAGAAAAATATCTTTAATGGAAAATTAATGATGAAAAACTCCACGTAAAGTCCATGTCTCAGCGTGGTATCCTCGGTAACATTTATTAAATTAAAAAAATGATCTTAGATTTATCATTAAAAACGTAAAAATCTAGCAAAGTCTAGCAAAAATCTAGGGAAATATAAGTTTTGACTACAAACCTGATAACTTGATGCCACTGGATGTTCAATCCTACTGAGGAACTAATTGAGTTAATGAAATTAAATGGATTAATTAAGTCTGGAAGACCAGTACAGTAGCATTAACAGACAAACCATCTAGAACCTTAGATATGGTGTTTAACATCCTAGTTTTCCTGATATGAAATGAGAACATGCAAAGATGGGCATTAAATGTAGTTTTTCAATCCTTATGTTCTGTATCTTATTGCAGTACAAAAATCAAATGAAGTTTTATTGGAAAACAGAACCAACTTAAAACTGATCTGCTACATTCTGATTGGTCAATCACATTTGATGAGGTCGTGCCAATTACAAGTTACTGATTGGCTAATATTGCAGGTTGTACCAATTACAAGTTACTGATTGGCTAATATTGCAGGTCATACCAATTACAAGTTACTGATTAGCTAATATTGCAGGTTGTACCAATAACAAGTTACTGATTGGCTAATATTGCAGGTTGTGCCAATAACAAGTTACTGATTGGCTAATATTGCAGGTTGTACCAATAACAAGTTACTGATTGGCTAATATTGCAGGTTGTACCAATAACAAGTTACTGATTGGCTAATATTGCAGGTTGTACCAATAACAAGTTACTGATTGGCTAATATTGCAGGTCGTACCAATTACAAGTTACTGATTGGCTAATATTGCAGGTTGTACCAAATACAAGTTACTGATTGGCTAATATTGCAGGTCAGTACCAAATACAAGTTACTGATTGGCTAATATTGCAGGTGTACCAATTACAAGTTACTGATTGGCTAATATTGCAGGTCAGTACCAAATACAAGTTACTGATTGGCTAATATTGCAGGTCATACCAATTACAAGTTACTGATTGGCTAATATTGCAGGTCGTACCAAATACAAGTTACTGATTGGTAAATATTGCAGGTTGTACCAATTACAAGTTACTGATTGGCTAATATTGCAGGTCGTACCAATTACAAGTTACTGATTGGCTAATATTGCAGGTCGTACCAATTACAAGTTACTGATTGGCTAATATTGCAGGTCGTACCAATTACAAGTTACTATTGCCTAATATTGCAGGTAGTCACCAATTACAAGTTACTAATTGGCTAATATTGCAGGTGTACCAATATACAAGTTACTGATTGGCTAATATTGCAGGTGTCCAATTACAGTTACTGATGGCTAATATTGCAGGTCTACCAATTACAAGTTACTGATTGGCTAATATTGCAGGTCAGTACCAATTACAAGTTACTGATTGGCTAATATTGCAGGTCGTACCAATTACAAGTTACTGATTGGCTAATATTGCAGGCCGTACCAATACAAGTTACTAATTGGCTAATATTGCAGGTCGTACCAATTACAAGTTACTAATTGGCTAATATTGCAGGTCGTACCAATTACAAGTTACTGATTGGCTAATATTGCAGGTAGTACCAATTACAAGTTACTGATTGGCTAATATTGCAGGTTGTACCAAATACAAGTTACTGATTGGCTAATATTGCAGGTCGTACCAATTACAAGTTACTGATTGGCTAATATTGCAGGTCGTACCAATTACAAGTTACTGATTGGCTAATATTGCAGGTCGTACCAATTACAAGTTACTGATTGGCTAATATTGCAGGTCGTACCAATTACAAGTTACTGATTGGCTAATATTGCAGGTTGTACCAATTACAAGTTACTGATTGGCTAATATTGCAGGTCGTACCAAATACAAGTTACTGATTGGCTAATATTGCAGGTTGTACCAATTACAAGTTACTGATTGGCTAATATTGCAGGTCGTACCAAATACAAGTTACTGATTGGCTAATATTGCAGGTTGTACCAATTACAAGTTACTGATTGGCTAATATTGCAGGTCGTACCAATTACAAGTTACTAATTGGCTAATATTGCAGGTCGTACCAATTACAAGTTACTGATTGGCTAATATTTCAGGTCGTACCAATTACATGTTACTGATTGGCTAATATTGCAGGTCGTACCAATTACAAGTTACTGATTGGCTAATATTGCAGGTCGTACCAATTACATGTTACTGATTGGCTAATATTGCAGGTCGTACCAATTACAAGTTACTGATTGGCTAATATTGCAGGTCGTACCAATTACAAGTTACTGATTGGCTAATATTGCAGGTCATACCAATTACAAGTTACTGATTGGCTAATATTGCAGGTCGTACCAATTACAAGTTACATGTGTAAATCATCAGGGAAGTCAAAGAAAAAATCCTGAATGAAATTTGTAAAAAAAAATATTAAATAGAAACCAGAACGCAAATGTAAATAGTACAAGGTCAGATTCAACAAGTGCATATAAGTCATCAGTAAAAACTGCACTCTATATTTCTTTTACAGAATGTTTTTTTTTCTGAAAAAAGTAAATGTAATTATCTAAATGCCCTCAAACACTTTCACTTTTAGAATATTTCTGTATCTCATTTAACTGCAGTAAAAAACAGTAGAGTAAGATTTCAAACAGCTTTTAGAATAACATATTTAACTAGTTGCCATGAGAACGAAAATGTTAAAATATTTTAGATCAAAATACCTTAACATAGTTCCGTTATGATAGTATATCACACCCACACATACCACATATTCATCATTTCATACACCCCATTCACATACTTTCTCCTCACTCCCACCCCCTATTCATCATACTTCCTACACCCCCATTCATCATACTTCCTCTCTCATCATGTCTAAACCACACCCCCTATTCATCATACTTCCTCTCCCATCATTTTAATTTCAGAAAATCCAATGAGCAATTGTTAGAATAGCCTCAACATAGTGTCGGGCAGCCGGAAACTTTAAAATAAATTTAAAACAATCTACTAAATTTCCTTCTGAAGGTTTCCGTTGACATGTTATTATAAAAATGTGTTGAAGATGACAACTTGTATGTTTTCTGGTTTATAATTTCATTGTTAAGGTTTTATTAATGTTGTACATCTTATTGATTTCACAAGAAACAATAGTAATATCTGAGTTTAACATGGCCAGTCCCAGTTCTTTATTCTTAAACTCAGAGTCCAACATATCTACTTGTTCTTCATTTCAAAAATGTCAAAAAAATAATGATATTTTTGTTAATAATTGGTCATAATTGGACGAAACTTTTGTCCATTTTTTTTAAAAGTCACATTATTTAGGGGGCTTATTCTTGAAAACTTAACTTAAGATGATTTTAGTGTTCCAGTCAACTGGGACCTTATTCTCGAAAACTTAATTTGGATTGATTTTAATGTTCCAGACATCTGATTGGTCAATCACTGAAATTGATATTAAATTAAGTTTTGTAATCCAATCAGATTACTGTATTTCTTAAAATCAGGATTTTAAAAGTAAAGTTTTGGAGAATAAAACCTCAGATTTATTTCCAATACTTTTTAACGACTTCATCATTAATTTAATTCCCTTTGCATGAAATCTTAAAACTTCAAATTAATAAAAAACATCTTCACCACTAAATCTACAGCGAAACAGGAAATGATCGAAGATTCTCATCGCAATGAAGAGTTTATACAAAGAGTTAATAAAGGTATCTGACAGCAAAGCAACGAGACGTGAAAAACAACAGCCTCATTTGTAATCACTTAACATACAGCCTAGAACGGTGAAATTTATGGGCAATAAAATAAGCAAAAAATGTTAAAATATCTTTGTTTTCTCTTTTATGTCTGATAGCTTTTGGTGTGACTGGTTGAATGATGTCTGCTTATCCTACTTTATAGCCTCTCTTGACTTCCTATTAGCATTTCAAATTACTTCACTTTTTCTCGTGTAATCTTTGATTTTCTGCTGTCTGTTGGACGATTGATGTTTTATCCCAACTCAAATAAATCAGGGTACTGTCTAACAACCACCTCTTAAATATAACCAACAATTTTCTTAGTTTGCATAAAACTTCCATAGAGAACAGAATGGAGAGAAATTTAGTTTAATGATCTACTTATTCCTTATTGCCATGGTTATGGTTGTATGCAATGGGGGAAATTTAAATAACAGGTCAAGTAAATAGTGTTAGAAGTTAAGACCCTAGGATATCCTAGAAACAGTGTTAGAAGTTAAGACCCTAGGATATCCTAGAAACAGTGTTAGAAGTTAAGACCCTAGGATATCCTAGAAACAGTGTTAGAAGTTAAGACCCTAGGATATCCTAGAAACAGTGTTAGAAGTTAAGACCCTAGGATATCCTAGAAACAGTGTTAGAAGTTAAGACCCTAGGATATCCTAGAAACAGTGTTAGAAGTTAAGACCCTAGGATATTCTAGAAACAGTGTTAGAAGTTAAGACCCTAGGATATCCTAGAAACAGTGTTAGAAGTTAAGACACTAGGATATCCTAGAAACAGTGTTAGAAGTTAAGACCCTAGGATATCCTAGAAATAGTGTTAGAAGTTAAGACCCTAGGATATCCTAGAAATAGTGTTAGAAGTTAAGACACTAGGATATCCTAGAAACAGTGTTAGAAGTATAGACCCTAGGATATCCTAGAAACAGTGTTAGAAGTTAAGACCCTAGGATATCCTAGAAACAGTGTTAGAAGTAAGACCCTAGGATATCCTAGAAACAGTGTTAGAAGTTAAGACCCTAGGATATCCTAGAAACAGTGTTAGAAGTATAGACCCTAGGATATCCTAGAAACAGTGTTAGAAGTTAAGACCCTAGGATATCCTAGAAATAGTGTTAGAAGTTAAGACACTAGGATATCTAGAAACAGTGTTAGAAGTTAAGACCCTAGGATATCCTAGAAACAGTGTTAGAAGTTAAGACCTAGGATATCCTAGAAACAGTGTTAGAAGTTAAGACACTAGGATATCCTAGAAACAGTGTTAGAAGTTAAGACCTAGGATATCCTAGAAACAGTGTTAGAAGTTAAGACACTAGGATATCCTAGAAACAGTGTTAGAAGTTAAGACACTAGGATATCCTAGAAACAGTGTTAGAAGTATAAGACTCTAGGATATCCTAGAAACAGTGTTAGAAGTTAAGACCCTAGGATATCCTAGAAACAGTGTTAGAAGTTAAGACACTAGGATATCCTAGAAACAGTGTTAGAAGTTAAGACACTAGGATATCCTAGAAACAGTGTTAGAAGATAAGACCCTAGGATATCCTAGAAACAGTGTTAGAAGTTAAGACCCTAGGATATCCTAGAAACAGTGTTAGAAGTTAATACCCTGGATATCCTAGAAACAGTTAGAATTAAGACACTGGATATCCTAGAAACAGTATTAGAAGTTAAGACCCTAGGATATCCTAGAAACAGTGTTAGAAGTTAAGACCCTAGGATATCCTAGAAACAGTGTTAGAAGTTAAGACACTGGGATATCCTAGAAACAGTGTTAGAATTAGACCCTCAATATTCTAGAAACAGTGTTAGAAGTTAAGACCCTAGGATTTCCTAGAAACAGTTTAGAAGTTAAACCCTAGGATATCCTAGAAAAGTGTTAGAAGTTAAGACCCTAGGATATCCTAGAAATAGTGTTAGAAGTTAAGACACTGGGATATCCTAGAAACAGTGTTAGAAGTTAGACCCTACAATATTCTAGAAACAGTGTTAGAAGTTAAGACTCTAGGATATCCTAGAAACAGTGTTAGAAGTTAAGACCCTAGGGTATCCTAGAAACAGTGTTAGAAGATAAGACTCTAGGATATCCTAGAAACAGTGTTAGAAGTTAAGATTCTAGGATATCCTAGAAACAGTGTTAGAAGTTAAGACACTGGGATATCCTAGAAACAGTGTTAGAAGTTAAGACACTAGGATATCCTAGAAACAGTGTTAGAAGTTAAGACACTAGGATATCCTAGAAACAGTGTTAGAAGTTAAGACCTAGGATATCCTAGAAACAGTGTTAGAAGTTAAGACCCTAGGATATCCTAGAAACAGTGTTAGAAGTTAAGACCTAGGATATCCTAGAAACAGTGTTAGAAGTATAGACCCTACAATATTCTAGAACTAATAGTGTTGCAAGAATACAGTTTTTGACTGCTATGACTGACAAGTCGAATGGAGCTCAAGCCAGACATAGATGGCATAAATTAAAGTTGAATGGAGCTCTAAATACTTAACAACCCTGTCTTTAAGATGAAAAATTTACAGACAAATAAATCATATTTCATAGAATAGATTCAGTAACAATGATAAATTATTTGAGAATCCAGAGCTGAATTTTCACTTGTTTAAATGTCGAGATCTAGACAAACCAGAAATACAAAAATATTGAGAAGGTCAAGTGATCATTTGTTTTATTTCATCATTCGTAATTCATCAAAATTTAAATTTACCTGGACACAATTTGTAACGATTGGGGTACCTGAAATTTCTCTAAAACTAAGTGTTTGATGACGTCACTTATCATAAATATCCTTGTATCATGTAAGATCCTCCAGGATAAGTGTCGTCATCAAACACTTAGTTTTAGTAGAATCACAGGAACCACAGACATCTGATTAAAAGTCTTTACTATCAATGTCCCACAAAAGGGTCTTTACAATCCCTGAAGTTATTTTAACTCAGTTTTATAATCCCTATGGAAGATAAAAGGATACCCTAAAAATCTGTTACCAATATATCTCAAGGTGGGTTCTAGGTGACTGGCATGAAATCACAAATAGTAACAGGTCATAGATCAACAACTCATTTCATTCCATATGAGTTTCAACAAGAAGTTACTAAATATCTAACTGATATCAGATTCTATGTTTATCAAGCCCACAATGGTACAAATCCACTTCAATGTTACCAGATGAGTTAATCTTATTTAAATATTATGATGACCTTGAACAGGTGTTTTAAAGCAATGTTGTCAGATCATAATGATTAAATGAATAATAGTGAAGATGTTTGAGTGAATGAATCATTGAATAAATGAATGAATGAATGAATGAATGAATGCATCATTGAATGAATGAATATATAAATGAATGACTAAATAAATTAATGAATAATAGTGAAGATCATTGAATAAATGAATGAATGCATCATTGAATAAATGAATAAATGAATGAATGAATGAATGCATCACGGAACCAGTGCCTGATTAAATGAATGAATAAATAAGTAAATGAATGAACGCCAAGCCACTCTACTACATTACGACATTACACTCAATAAACTTGTAGCGGCAAACATCAAAGAGTTGATTGTATCACCATGTTACAACCACCTGTATAGTAAATTTATAAAACATGGCAGACGTGAAATAACTTACCTTTTAACAACAAATATCTCAGTATGTCTTCTAAAAGAATATTATACCATTGCCACCTACAATTACACACTCTTTATCATAACTTTAATTCATAAACAACGAATAGATAACAGTATATCGAAGTATATCGTTGATAACGACCATTACAACTCATATACTCTGCCATCTACCGGGCATTATCACATCTCAAGTCGCGTGCAGTCAGGCAACCTTGTCATTCTGAATAAAAAATAAGGAAATTTGATCATATTCTTTCCTTTTGTTGATTTGATTAATAATTTTTATTTACTGGTTCGTTATCATTATTCATGCCAAATCGGGTGTTGGCTGGAAGGAAAATAGGTGCTAGGAAAAACAACATTGGTTCCTTTTTTATGGATAATAGACAAAGTACGTGGCATGATGGTATAAAATGGAAATAAATGAAAGGAATGGAGTTTTACTTCCTACTCATCTGCACCTATTTCTGGAATTGGAGGCATGTCTAAGTTATGTCTCTACTTGGACGAACGAAAGCCCCTTCGGACTGTAGACTCTCTCAATTCGATTCATGTCTCTTCAGAATTCTCCACCACAGCCATTCGACTGCCAATTGGTTTCTGATACCTTTACAATAAAATGGAAGACGATATTTGCCATTGTCAAAGGTTGAAAAGTTGATTCCAATCTCAGCGTGGGATTGGATATTTCCCCATCTGAATTTTACAACCCCACCCCTTCTCTATCCTGACAAACCCAATGTTTCACGGAAACGTCACTGTTGGTCAAACTTGAATCTGAAATTCAGAAAACCACATAACTGACCAATCAAAAACCACCTATGGTCTCTACTTGTGACCTAGGCCAGAGCTCCTATAGGAGAGTATCTCTTATAACACCCAATACTTGTGATCTAGGCCAGTACTCCTACAGGAGATTATCTCTTATAACACCTAATACTTGTAATCTAGGCTAGTACTCCTATAGGAGAGTATCTCTTATAACACCCAATACTTGTGATCTAGGCCAGTGCTCCTATAGGAGAGTATCTCTTATAACACCCAATACTTGTGATCTAGGCCAGTGCTCCATTAGGAGAGTATCTCTTATAACACCTAAGACTTGTGACCTAGGCCAGTGTTTCTATAGGAGAGTACATGTATATCTTATAACAACCTAATACTTGTGACCTAGGCCAGTGCTTCTGTAGGAGAGTATCTCTTATAAAACTCAATACTTGTGACCTAGGCCAGTGCTCCTACAGGAGAGTATCTCTTATAACACCTAAGACTTGTGACCTAGGCCAGTGTTTCTATAGGAGAGTATCTCTTATAATGCCTAATACTTGTAATCTTGACCGGTGCTTCTATAGGAGAGTATCTTTTATAACACCTAATACTTGTGATCTACGCCAGTGCTTCTATACGATAGCATCTCTTATAAAGTCTAATACTTGTGACCTAGGTCAGTGCTTCGATAGGAGAAAAACTCTTATAAGACCTTATAGTTGTGACCTAAGTCAGTGCTTCTATAGGAGGGTATTTCTTATAACACCTTATACTTGTGACCTAGGCAGAGCTTCTATAGGAGGGTATTTCTAATAAAATCTTATACTTGTGACCTAGGCCAGTGCTCCTATAGGAGAGTACCTCTAATAACATCTAATACTTGTGACCTAGGCCAGTGCTCCTATAGGAGAGTATCTCTTATAACACCTAATACTTGTGACCTAGGCCAGAGCTCCTATAGGAGAGTATCTCTTATAACACCTAATACTTGTGACCTAGGCCAGTGCTTCTATAGGAGAGTATCTCTTATAACACCTAATACTTGTGACCTAGGCCAGTGCTTCTATAGGAGAGTATCTCTTATAACACCTAATACTTGTGACCTAGGCCAGTGTTTCTATACGATAGCATCTCTTATAAAGTCTAATACTTGTGACCTAGGCCAGTGCTTCTATAGGAGAATATCTCTTATAACACCTAATACTTGTGACCTAGACCAGTGTTTCTATAGGAGAATATCTCTTATAACACCTAATACTTGTAACCTAGACCAGTGCTCCTATAGGAGAATATCTCTTATAACATCTAATACTTGTGACCTAGACCAGTGTTTCTATAGGAGAATATCTCTTATAACACCTAATACTTGTGACCTAGGCCAGTGTTTCTATAGGAGAGTATCTCTTATAACACCCTCTAAACTACCTTCAAGTATATCGCTCGATTTTCTTGAACCAAATTGATGAACGATAATGCGTGTGATATAATGAATGAGGTTGAAGTGTGCGTTATTACTGTATTATTACCCTGTCATCAGGTACCGACTGAGTATTTACTGAGACTATGAAATACGTTCTCGACTGATATAAAAACCATTTCCCTCATAATGGAGAGTAATTATAACCACAATAAAAATGGAAAGACGATGGCCTACAACGTGAATTCTACTTCAATACTTTCATGGATTATGTTTCCAATTTGTTTGTTCATCTCTTCCGTTCTTAAAAGGTTCGTTCGATCAAAACTACAGGGCGTAACCCGAGAGAAGTGTCGATCGATCGGAGTTCCTTCTAGGAGATTACAATGACACACCTTGTCCAGCATTTCATTTCATTTCACGGTATTTTGTCATTTTCATTGCAACAAAGTAACAATATTGAAACGAATTTTCAGAAGAGTCACGAAATTTCACGTCATTCTTGGTCAATTAGATTAATTAGAGTGCATTCTGAAATATATCTTAGAATAATAATTTTGGTAACAAACTTCAATTCTCAATTCCCACTAAGGTACATTTTTGTAGTTCCGAAGCAAGAATTTGATGATCAACATGACAATAAAAAACATTTAAAAGTGTTGTAGCATCGTTTTCTGTCCATTAAGATACAGTTTTATATGTGGTCTTGTACCTTTGAATTACTAATATACTTTCCTCGCAATATTTATCATACAGGTTAAATTTTTACTTCATTTTTTTACAGACTGTGCACATAACAGATCCCTCCTTAGATGGAAATCGCAAAATGAGTAGGCTTATACCGCTGTCCTGGCAAATTTTTCCCTCATTGCACACTGAAAGACGTTGTCCGTTTTCATTAGCCTATAAGGTGCAGATGAGTAGGACGTAAAACTCTATTAATTTCATCTTGACTTCCTACTGGTGGAACAGAAAAGAAGGAAATCAAACTTTATATTAGTGGTGTGGATCAACAAGTGAAATTTAAACTTGTAGCTCAATCTACTAAAGAGATTTAAAAACCCTGACACACCTGAATAGAACTTTAAATCTACCTAAGAAGAAGGTTAATTAAGGTGTTTTCTAATTAAGAAATGTTTAATTAATAAAAAGATTAAAGCTAATCTCTGATAGAATGAATATAATATACAATGATGTATTATAAATAGGCTGGTGCGTGACATGGTAATATTCTTAGTCCGAAACTCAGTACAAATAAAAACTGATTCAATCAAAGAATATATTGTGCCGATCTGTATATAGCTGCTATAGAATTTAAATGGAGTTTTCGTCCTACTTTTCAGTCTAGGTATGACGGAAAAGGAGTCTTTCTTTCAACTTTTGTGCTTTGGCATAATTCTAGATACTCTGATTTCGAAAAGGACGAACAACTCTATTTCAATCCTAGACAACTCTATTTCAATCCTAGACAACTCTATTTCAATCCTAGACAATTCTATTTCAATCCTAGACAGCTCTATTTCTATCCTAGACAATTCTATTTCAATCCTAGACAACTCTATTTCAATCCTAGACAACTCTATTTCAATCCTAGACAACTCTATTTCAATCCTAGACAACTCTATTTCAATCCTAGACAACTCTATTTCAATCCTAGACAATTCTATTTCAATCCTAGACAACTCTATTTCAATCCTAGACAATTCTATTTCAATCCTAGACAACTCTCAACCTATCATTGGTAAATAAAGAGTTTATAAAGATTCAATGAGAAGTTTCTCGGACGATGTTACTCAATCAGCCGAGATTTGAAGTTGCATGTTGAACCAACAGAGATGTCGTGTGGGTACGGTAGAGTAGAGAATAATTTATATCTGTTACTATTAGTTAATTAGGTAGAAGCTGTCAATCGATTATAGTTTTACTTCCAGATTACCACTGACAACTTGGTGTTTTTTGTCTTGTGAATGTACGATTGCTTTAAGATCTAGAATACAGTTCGCTAGTTGTAAATGGATACAGTTGATCGATCAGAAGAGGTTTTGCCAAGTTGTTATCCTTGTAAAATCAATGTCAAGAGGTTTGGTCAAGGACCAGCTGGTAGGAAGGATCCTTGTGAATCTAAGTTGTTATCCTTGTAAAATCAATACCAAGAGGTTTGGTCAAGGACCAGCTGGTAGAAAGGATCCTTGTGAACCTAAGTTGTTATCCTTGTAAAATCAATACCAAGAGGTTTGACCAAGGACCAGCTGGTAGAAAGGATCCTTGTGAACCTAAGTTGTTATCCTTGTAAAATCAATACCAAGAGGTTTGACCAGGACCAGCTGGTAGAAGGACCTGTGACCTAAGTTGTTATCCTTGTAAAATCAATTCAAGAGGTTTGGCAAGGACCAGCTGGTAGAAAGGATCCTTGTGAACTAAGTTGTTATCCTTGTAAAATCAATACCAAGAGGTTTGATCAAGGACCAGCTGGTAGAAAGGATCCTTGTGAACCTAAGGTTGTTATCCTTGTAAAATCAATACCAAGAGGTTTGACCAAGGACCAGCTGGTAGAAAGGATCCTTGTGAACCTAAGTTGTTATCCTTGTAAAATCAATACCAAGAGGTTTGACCAAGGACCAGCTGGTAGAAAGGATCCTTGTGAACCTAAGTTGTTATCCTTGTAAAATCAATACCAAGAGGTTTGACCAAGGACCAGCTGGTAGAAAGGATCCTTGTGAACCTAAGTTGTTATCTTGTAAAATCAATACCAAGAGTTTGACCATGGACCAGCTGGTAAAAGGATCCTAGTGAACCTAAGTTGTTATCCTTGTAAAATCAATACCAAGAGGTTTGACTATGGACCAGCTGGTAGAAGGATCCTTGTGAACAAGTTGTTATTCCTTGTAAAATCAATACCAAGAGGTTTGTCAGGACCAGCTGGTAAAAGGATCCTGTGAACCTAAGTTGTTATACTTGTAAATCAATACCAAGGTTGACAAGACACTGGTAGAAAGGATCTTGTGAACCTAAGTTGTTATCCTTGTAAAATCAATACCAGAGGTTTGATCAAGGACAGCTGTAAAGGATCCTTGTGAACCTAAGTTGTTATCCTTGTAAAATAATACCAAGAGGTTTGGTCAAGGACCAGCTGGTAGAAAGGATCCTTGTGAACCTAAGTTGTTATCCTTGTAAAATCAATACCAAGAGGTTTGACCATGGACCAGCTGGTAGAAAGGATCCTTGTGAACCTAAGTTGTTATCCTTGTAAAATCAATACCAAGAGGTTTGACCAAGGACCAGCTGGTAGAAAGGAACCTTAACTGTGAAACTAAGTTGTTATCCTTGTAAAATTGGTACTAACAGATTTTAAAAATTAAAAAGGGCCAGGATTAATCCAAGGACCATCCTCCCCAGTCTTGGTAATATTGAATATTAGTTGATAGATTTCTGGGAATATCTGATTGTACTATACAATAGTATTATATCTGGAACAATTGTTACAATATTACTCTATTGTTCTCGATAGTTTTTATTCCAACTCTCCAATCCTTGACAACAAATTAGATTATTCAATAAACTCTCCGATTTGTAAAATACCAACGTGAAAACTTTACAAATGCTTTTAATTTTCTTTTTATTTATTGATTATTCTAGCGAGTTGTGGTTAGGTTTAAAAGGTGGAAGTTGAAGGAAGAACGGAATGAATAAAACACTATTATTATTATTATTAAATTAAGATGTACAGTCGTTACCCATAACAATATAACACAATAAACTCATATTAAATGAGAAAAAAAGGAAGAAAATTGGGTGAAATTAGTTGAAAGTGGATAAAGATGAATGAGATTTCTATAGATTGGTTAGGGTTATTGATAGCTTTCCAATTCTCGACTGTAAATTAGGCTAGGTTCCTTCCAATTTTATTGACATCGACTTAACTGAGGACTTTATGCCGCTTCCCATACAAGGTAGCTTTTGTCAAACCCATTCTACTTGTAGCTCTGTTAAAGGTTCTTACCTGGAGAAATATTTCATCAAGGCATTTGGTCAAAGGTTTAGATGTCATTTTTAACTATTGGTAGAAAAATATATAATGAAATGATTGGAGTTTTACGTCCTTCCCATATGCACCTTATGGTCTAAAGAAGACTATCATTACATTATTCGCTAACTTATTTACTTCTATTTATAACTACAGGAGTTACTGTCAAGAGGAGTAGAACTCTATAGCAATAACAAATTGTTAACTACCCAAACTTGCGGTGAACCAATTTATCAACTGCTCTCAAAGAGAAAGCACCCAAGTGAAATACTGTGCTGGTATATGCCGATACGACTGACGAAAAGTTGGTTCGAGAATGATAATTGCGTATAACTTTGAGAGTATTCAAACCTAAGGACGCCGAACGCTGAACAATTAAAAAAAAGCTACGGACAATGTCTATTGTATCAAGGTATGTATATAGTCTGATATTGTTCGGTCACTGATACAGGCAAATTTCAACTTCTTCTACTTATCGAATTCATAACGTCCAGGGAAAATTAACCATGATTAACATGGCGGAATAAATAGGTCTGACTAACACCAGTCTTGCTTACAAATCACTGTATAAGTTAGTATTTGTATACAGTAAACTACAGTGAATAGTTATTTATGGTCTGATTGTGGTTTAATGACCGTTATTATCGAACCTGATATACTCTCAACCATTATAACATTTCTGTGAATTATAGTTCGGGGGGGTGTGGAGGGGGATTTAGGGATGGGATTGCGGAGGGGGGTTGAGGGGCAACAGAAATGTTCAGGGCTAGCGGTTTGTGGATTGAGAGGAACAGAGATAATAGTTAAGGAAGTAACCCTAGCACCAAGCATTTAAGCCCGACATACCTCAGGCCTGCTATACTCACGAAAAATAAGCGTGACATCTAGGAACGGGTTGGACCAGATTTGTCGGGCTATAGAGATTGAAGAACAACTCCAGTTTCCAGATATGAAATGATATGGGAGATACGAGAATATGTTGACGACAGTGTGAAACCATCCTTTTTCCAATTCCACTCGTCGAGATATCTTAAAGGGGCACAATCTTGATTTTTAGGGGTCGTTGTGGGCCTTTGTTACATTTAAACAGTCCTCAGAAATACTCAAGCTCTAAGAAAATCGCAAAATACCTTGAAATATACCTAAAAAATTTCACTTTTTATTTTTTTTCCGTGCTGTACGCGGCTGGTCTTCAGTCAGTCTGAAAATTGTGTGTCCTGTTGACAAAATCTACAATTGTTATTACATGTACTTTCTTTTTGTTTTATCAGTGTGGGCCTGCGCAGTAATCTATTTATAACTCTTTGATTTTCCAATATGGCGGGACGTTCATAATATCTTAAGACATTATGATTTTCAAACATGGATAAATATGTATACCCATGGATTTGAAGGCTCAAATTTCAAAGGTAAGCTCTGTAGACTATGTCTGATTAGCTAAACAAAAGATTTCATGTGTTTGAGGCTGTCGGATGATTGTCCGAAACAAATCAAGCCTGTGCCCCTTTAAGCGTATACAGCTCGTTCAGTCAGGGTTATAGCTAACTAATTTATCTACTGATGAATATATACTCTAAATGGCCAAGTTTGAATTTAAAAATGTTATGTTCATTGTTAGACTCGGTATTACTTTAAACTCTATACATAATACATTATCTATTGAATAATTCTACATGTCGTGATGAAGTGAAATAAAAACAAGATGAACTGGTCAGTCGACTGGCCGGGGGGTGGTGGAATCTGCCGCAACTGCTAAATAGAACATTGTCTTTAGAAAGTATGAACCTAGTAAAATCTCGTCTATTTTTTTCAGCTAATGAAGCTGATGAATCATTTACAGCTCTGGTTTTAAACTTCAATAAGCCACAACAACAATGACTTTACGCTATTAATATTAAAAATTTCTTGCATGCATTTAGCAATTATACATAAAACTAGTTTTCATTCGAGAAAAGGGAGGGATTGATTCTCCCAGATGAACAGGCCTAGGCTGGAATAAATTGAGAAATTTGGATTAGATTAATTTGGAATCTTCGGAACGAAGAAACCATAAACCGAAAACCATTTTTATACCATTATCTCAAACTATGCGATTACGGGTTTGTTTCTTACTCTATGACCTTGGCCAGTGCCCTTTTTGGGAAAACTACACTCATCTGCCTATAACACCAGTCTTAGAAGGCATTTGTCAGCAACCGACCAATTAGATATAATCTATAATAGCTAGAAACAAATCGTAGTTTCTAGAAGCCAGAAGATCTGGATAATTACAATGGAATGGTCAGAAAATTAACCAGAGGTCTGAGAAGGTCGGCTGACCAGACTACTCACGCCATCATTATATGTCTAGGGATTGGAAGGAATTACTGTCTGAAATGAAACTGAGATGGAATTGTAATGGAGGTTTACGTCATTTGAATCAGTGGCTTATAAAATCATGCAGTTTTATTATTTAGATGTACAATATATATTCCTTGTAAAAATTTTAGAAGTATCACTGCACATTATTATCAGCTGTATGTGTAATGAAATGTTACCTGTATGTGTAATGAAACGTTACCTGTATGTGTAATGAAACGTTACCTGTATGTGTAATGAAATGTTACCTGTATGTGTAATGAAACGTTACCTGTATGTGTAATGAAACGTTACCTGTATGTGTAATGAAATCTGTATGTGTAATGAAACGTTACCTGTATGTGTAATGAAACGTTACCTGTATGTGTAATGAAACGTTACCTGTATGTGTAATGAAACGTTACCTGTATGTGTAATGAAACTTTGGAATTACCTGTATGTGTAATGAAACGTTACCTGTATGTGTAATGAAACGTTACCTGTATGTGTAATGAAATATTACCTGTATGTGTAATGAAATATTACCTGTATGTGTAATGAAATATTACCTGTATGTGTAATGAAATATTACCTGTATGTGTAATGAAACGTTACCTGTATGTGTAATGAAATGTTACCTGTATGTGTAATGTAACGTTACCTGTATGTGTAATGTAACGTTACCTGTATGTGTAATGTAACGTTACCTGTATGTGTAATGTAACGTTACCTGTATGTGTAATGAAATATTGTGTTTAAAACAATTAATAAGTCTATATCTATAATAATTGATGTCTCTTAATGTACAAGATATATGGTGTTAAAATCTTACAATGTTTGTAACCGTGAGTTTCATTCTTGTCCTACAAGGGACCACGGTAGTTTGGTAATCTGAGAATTCATACTTAGATTCTGAGATGATACTTTCAAATTTTTCAACCCTGTCCCCTCCCTACCAGATGTACAAATCTAGGGGTACGGTAGCAGCTTTGACAAATTCATTTGAAAATTAAATAACCCAGGTTATTTTTCTCAAAAGTGCATTTATTGGAAAAGTGAATCAAACGTAAAACCCCTTTAATGTTTATTAATTGACATGTAAACAATAGACACAGCGGTTGAAAGGTTTGACGACATAGCTAGAATTTAATCAAATGGAATAGATTTAATTCTTTGATGTATTGTAACACAAACAGATATTGTGAAAATGAAACGCGCACTTCAGCATGGCATATTTAACATATCCACTGTCGTTTTCTGCATCAACTAGTTTAAATCTGAAAATTGTTGTCAAAGACAAAGTGACATTTTAGAAAGCTGGCCACCGAGAACCCAGTAAACTCAGTTCACTCTTAGTGATATATTATAGCAATCGACACTTCAACAATAATACTCCATCACATTGACATCGTACAATGTTACAAGTGTCCTAAATTGTTATACAGGGTAGGGGAGGAGAGGGGAGAGGAGAGGGTGGGAGAAGCTTGGTAAAGAGAGGATAGGGTAAGGTAGGGTAGGGAGATGAGAGGCATGGGTAGGGGAGAAGAGGAGACGAGGAGGGGGGAGGAGGAGAGAGGCTGGAGACCAGTTATTTGTTAAGAGGAAAATATGAAAAGGGGCAGAAGAGCGTATTTTGCGTCCAATCACGTTGATTTTTTTTGCCAGCGATTTGTACAGGCGTTAGAAATCGCTTCGGACGTGCATATCCAGACTTGACCAACTTAAATTTGTGTTATCAAAAATACTCACAGTTGACCTACAAGCAATACATGTATTAATGTAATAAGGCTTGGATTTTGAGCCTGGTTGATTTAAATCGCAGCCTGGACGTGCATACATAGCGTTGACCTATTTTCATAGAAACAATTCTTTCAAAGTAGGTTATTCTATGTCGTATACCAAGCTTCATTTCCTGTTTTAGATGATAATTATCATACAATCTAGTTTCTACCCGATCTTATTTAGATCTTCTATCACATTATTAACTCAACAGTCGTATAGTAACAATAACTATTGTATTTAGACACTAGTTGTTCTGTTACTGTCAGTGCCTTATATAAATTAACTAAAACAGATTTTATGTCCTACTTTCCTTCTCCTGACGAAGACGGTCATGCAGTGTAAAATGATTTAATCTGGTTATGACAGTGATAGTAGATTACCCGGACTACAATAGATTCTGACAGTTACAACTGTAGTGAATAATGATATAATCGTACCTTTGCTGAATGCACATGACTTAGGGTTAGCCACCATTGATCACAATCGGCAATAGAGAATCTCTTACTCGTCTTTCCTGGTAACAAAAATATCAACAAGAATCGTCGATAATAAGGGAACCAGAACAGTGTAAATATAATCTATAGGTGAGGTTTTACATGTAAATACTAGAAACCTTGTAGTGATATTATAACTTTAACTCATTCTTAAATACTTTCTAATTATTCGACAAAATTTACAGACCTCATTCCACGTAATTTAATTTGAAATATCAGAAATTTGCAATTGTGAAATGAAATTCTAAATGACCAAAATATAGATGAATTGGAATCTTATTTTGATTGGTAATACGTAACCGATTTTAGAGGGCAGAATTTCAGAATTCAGGAATATTACTTGAACAAAATAATGGCCTAATTTGTGCCAGTGATCCTGAAGAAGTTTATCATTCTGTGATTAGAAAGCGAGGCGCCAGGAGAGGTCAGATATCTGATAGTAACGAGGAATAGAAATGATGATTCGGGTTGATCTATCGCCCTCTATTACAGTTTAGCGTGTTATATCAAGGTCTTATTTAATAAGCTAGGTCCAGGCCATCTGAAATATCCAGTAACCTGAAATTAGACCCAACATTTTAAAGGTCGGAGTTCATGAATCGATGTATTTGTTAATGTCACTGACAGAAAGCAATAAAACCAAAAGGGGCTCTCGGCGAAAAGAGTCATTATCAAAATATCCAATTGATTAACAAAGAAATCTACAGACTTGGTTTGAGTATCTGAAGATAGTAAATAGTAATATACCATTCCAACAATAAACGATCATTCTAAGATGTTTAAAACAGAAAGATTAGAGTAACACTACATTCTGTTATGTTTTTATTTTTAAACAAGTTTGCGTGGTAGATAAGGAAACACAACATGTTCTAAAACCTTTATGTCGAGGTTGAAACAAGATTATTAATTGGCCTGCTTCGATAAGCAAATAGACCATTATATAGTCTTTGTGAAGTGGAAACAATTTTATTTGCTCGCAGATCATTAATTTGTCGGCTGTAGAAGCCATGCCATTATTTGCCGGGATATTCTTGGATTCATTATTCTCTTCGAGACTAAACCGATACAGGTGCCAAATTAATTAGATTTTTTCAGACCGAAATTAGTAGCAGTTTAAAACGCCTAATATTTCACAATGTATAGAGTTGTTACCGAAGAAAGGTCATCTATAATTGACATCTATTGGACCATTATCATAGGTTGGGATCATCTTATCCTGACTAAGGTTTTATACCGGAAGTAATAATAACAAGATGGGGTTAAGATTCGCTTGATAATCTATTGAGGGGTGGGGGGGGGGGCTTCGACATTTTTTGAGTATGGCAATTGAGCTTGCCCTTTTCCGATTTCAACTGTCGAATACTAATTGATACATCTCCGACCAAATGAAGAATATTTCCGTCGACACACATTGGAGCATAACTGTCTTGAGATTTTTTCGAACAGGGACAGTAACTCTACAAAGGTGGCAAAACTCTCCCTTACTAAGTCAAAAGTCGATTTCTTATCCGGGATGTCCCTTGTCTCAGATTCTTTTCAGAGAAAGAAATCTCTCCACCATACGGTCAGGTCGTACAATTGTCTTATGAATATATACTTGGCTGAAACATCTACTGTTAAAACCTTTCTAAACCAACTCACAAACACATTTCAACAATACAAAACATAAAGCTGGAAGAAAATCGAACCAACTTGAGTAAATCCTTCAGATGGCCAAACAAAAGTTTTTGTAACTAAGATAAATCAATAAGTCTAATTAGAAATGCCCTCACCACGTTTCTACTGAAATACAACTAATTTATACACCAGTCAGGATAGGCCTCGAAAGGTTTATTGTTTCCATTGAAATTTAAATAGATTCACTCTTTAGCTCCAGGCCTGGTTAACCGAGACAGACAACCTCAGTGGCCAATGGTGGTTACTTTAACATTCCAACTTCCCCTCTACACTTGCCTCCGTCTCTCTTGTTGGTGAAACGACAATAACCTTATTTAACATTGCCCCTTTCCCTTTTTCTCTGCTATTTTTCTTGGTGTAACGATGGTAAGCTATGAAAGGATTCAGTGGACAATGGGGGTTATTATTTTTGTTTAAAACTCTACCACCCCCAGCCTCTACCCTTCCCCTTCCCTCTACCCTTCCCCTTCCCTCTACCCTTCCCCTTCCCTCTACCCTTCCCCTTCCCTCTACCCTTCCCCTTCCCTCTACCCTTCCCCTTCCCTCTACCCTTCCCCTTCACTTGCCTGCGTCTCTCTTGATGGTGGAACGATGATAAGCTATGCTATGATGCAGTTTAAAACTCTACCCTTCCCCTTCACTTGCCTGCGTCTCTCTTGATGGTGGAACGATGATAAGCTATGCTATGATGCAGTTTAAAACTCTACCCTTCCCCTTCACTTGCCTGCGTCTCTCTTGATGGTGGAACGATGATAAGCTATGCTATGATGCAGTTTAAAACTCTACCCTTCCCCTTCACTTGCCTGCGTCTCTCTTGATTGTGGAACGATGATAAGCTATGCTATGATGCAGTTTAAAACTCTAACCCTTCCCCTTCACTTTTTGCCTGCGTGTAACTCTTGTAATTGTAGGAACGAATAAGGTATTTATGATATCCAAGGTCTAGCCCTGTACCTGTACCTTGTCTTATGACTACACTGGCCTATTCCATGAGTCCCCAACATACCCCTTAACTCTATCGTTCCGGTCTATCCGACCTTCTCAGTGAATCCCAATCATACCCGTAATCCCTTAACTTGCCTCAGACTTTCACGTGGAACATGTAATAACATGTAGCGTAGAAACTCTAACCTTCCCACTTCACGTTTATTTTAGTGAATAACCCAATCTGTATAGCCGTGTAACTCTTTAACCTTGTTTCGACTATCACGAACCTATTTTAGTAAATAACCCAATGCTATAGCCGTGTAACTCTTTTAACCTGTTTCGACTATCACGAACCTATTTTAGTAAATAACCCAATCTGTATAGCCGTGTAACTCTTTTAACCTTGTTTCGGACTATCACGAACCTATTTTAGTAAATAACCCAATGTCTGTATAGCCTGGTAACTCTTTTAACCTTGTTTCGGACTATCACGAACTATTTTAGTGAATAACCAATCTATAGCCGTGTAACTCTTTTAACCTTGTTTCGGACTATCACGAACCTATTTTAGTGAATAACCCAATGCTTATAGCCGTGTAACTCTTTTAACCTGTTTCGACTATCACGAACCTATTTTAGTAATAACCCAATGTCTGTATAGCCGTGTAACTCTTTTAACCTTGTTTCGGACTATCACGAACCTATTTTAGTGAATAACCCAATGTCTGGATAGCCGTGTAACTCTTTTAACCTTGTTTCGGACTATCACGAACCTATTTTAGTGAATAACCCAATGTATAGCCGTGTAACTCTTTTAACCTTGTTTCGGACTATCACGAACCTATTTTAGTAATAACCAATGTTGTATAGCCGTTAACTCTTTTAACCTTGTTTCGGACTATCACGAACCTATTTTAGTAAATAACCCAATGTCTGTATAGCCGTGTAACTCTTTTAACCTTGTTTCGGACTATCACGAACCTATTTTAGTGAATAACCCAATGTATAGCCGTGTAACTCTTTTAACCTTGTTTCGGACTATCACGAACCTATTTTACTAATGAAAGGCTGTGCTATAGTTATGGAATGTGTTTTGTACAGCCAGTCACGATCTGTTGACCACCATCAATAACACACGACCATTATTCTAATTACAACCTTGCATGCCGAGATTATGTCTGTGTTTGAGAAGGTGGGATGTTTGAGTGCTTTCAGGTAATAATTTTATCACAGGTGCGGTATGACGAGGTATTTTGGCGAACGCGGGTAATAGTTTTTGGTAAATCGTTCAAAATGAATTTTTTATGTGATGTTATATAGGGTGCTAATTCAGATCGAAAACCGCACCCCATGGGCTTTATTCTACAAAACTTAACTTGAGATGATTTTAGTGTTCTAGTCATCTGAAACCTTATTCTCTAAAACTTAACTTTAGATGATTTTAGGATTCTAGTCCTCTAGGACCCTATTCTTGAAAACTTAACTTAAGATGATGAAAATATTGTTGCAACACCACTTTCTAAATGAAATTAAATCATCTTAAGTTAAGATGATTTTAGTGTTCCAGTTTTAAACAATATACAGTACAGTATATGTATTGAAATCATTCTAGACCTAAGTAGTTTTATCAAATACCAGACCAAGAGACAGTACAGTTATTATTCTAGACAGTTCTAGACCAAGAGTATATCAAATACCAGACCAAGAGACAGTACAGTTATTATTCTAGACAGTTCTAGACCAAGAGACAGTACAGTTGTTATTCTAGACAGTTCTAGACCAAGAGACAGTACAGTTATTATTCTAGACAGTTCTAGACCAAGAGACAGTACAGTTATTATTCTAGACAGTTCTAGACCAAGAGACAGTACAGTTGTTATTCTAGACAGTTCTAGACCAAGAGACAGTACAGTTGTTTTAAAATTTTAGACCAAATTTCTAAAACCAAGAGACAGTACAGTTGTTATTCTAGACAGTTCTAGACCAAGAGACAGTACAGTTGTTATTCTAGACAGTTCTAGACCAAGAGACAGTACAGTTGTTATTCTAGACAGTTCTAGACCAAGAGACAGTACAGTTGATTATTCTAAACAGTTCTAGACCAAGAGACAGTACAGTTGTTATTCTAGACAGTTCTAGACCAAGAGACAGTACAGTTGTTATTCTAGACAGTTCTAGACCAAGAGACAGTACAGTTATTATTCTAGACAGTTCTAGACCAAGAGACAGTACAGTTGTTATTCTAAACAGTTCTAGACCAAGAGACAGTACAGTTGTTATTCTAGACAGTTCTAGACCAAGAGACAGTACAGTTGTTATTCTAGACAGTTCTAGACCAAGAGACAGTACAGTTGTTATTCTAAACAGTTCTAGACCAAGAGACAGTACAGTTATTATTCTAGACAGTTCTAGACCAAGAGACAGTACAGTTGTTATTCTAGACAGTTCTAGACCAAGAGACAGTACAGTTGTTATTCTAGACAGTTCTAGACCAAGAGACAGTACAGTTGTTATTCTAGACAGTTCTAGACCAAGAGACAGTACAGTTGTTATTCTAGACAGTTCTAGACCAAGAGACAGTACAGTTGTTATTCTAGACAGTTCTAGACCAAGAGACAGTACAGTTATTATTCTAGACAGTTCTAGACCAAGAGACAGTACAGTTGTTATTCTAGACAGTTCTAGACCAAGAGACAGTACAGTTATTATTCTCGACAGTTCTAGACCAAGAGTATCTCAAATACCAGACCAAGAGACAGTACAGTTGTTATTCTAAACAGTTCTAGACCAAGAGACAGTACAGTTGTTATTCTAGACAGTTCTAGACCAAGAGTATCTCAAATACCAGACCAAGAGACAGTACAGTTATTATTCTAAACAGTTCTAGACCAAGAGACAGTACAGTTGTTATTCTAGACAGTTCTAGACCAAGAGACAGTACAGTTGTTATTCTAGACAGTTCTAGACCAAGAGACAGTACAGTTGTTATTCTAGACAGTTCTAGACCAAGAGACAGTACAGTTGTTATTCTAGACAGTTCTAGACCAAGAGACAGTACAGTTGTTATTCTAGACAGTTCTAGACCAAGAGACAGTACAGTTATTATTCTAGACAGTTCTAGACCAAGAGACAGTACAGTTGTTATTCTAGACAGTTCTAGACCAAGAGACAGTACAGTTGTTATTCTAGACAGTTCTAGACCAAGAGACAGTACAGTTGTTATTCTAAACAGTTCTAGACCAAGAGACAGTACAGTTGTTATTCTAGACAGTTCTAGACCAAGAGACAGTACAGTTATTATTCTAGACAGTTCTAGACCAAGAGACAGTACAGTTGTTATTCTAGACAGTTCTAGACCAAGAGACAGTACAGTTATTATTCTAGACAGTTCTAGACCAAGAGACAGTACAGTTATTATTCTAGACAGTTCTAGACCAAGAGACAGTACAGTTATTATTCTAGACAGTTCTAGACCAAGAGACAGTACAGTTATTATTCTAGACAGTTCTAGACCAAGAGACAGTACAGTTGTTATTCTAGACAGTTCTAGACCAAGAGACAGTACAGTTGTTATTCTCGACAGTTCTAGATCCAAGAGACAGTACAGTTATTATTCTAGACAGTTCTAGACCAAGAGACAGTACAGTTGTTATTCTAGACAGTTCTAGACCAAGAGACAGTACAGTTATTATTCTAGACAGTTCTAGACCAAGAGACAGTACAGTTATTATTCTAGACAGTTCTAGACCAAGAGACAGTACAGTTGTTATTCTAAACAGTTCTAGACCAAGAGACAGTACAGTTGTTATTCTAAACAGTTCTAGACCAAGAGACAGTACAGTTATTATTCTAGACAGTTCTAGACCAAGAGACAGTACAGTTGTTATTCTCGACAGTTCTAGACCAAGAGACAGTACAGTTGTTATTCTAGACAGTTCTAGACCAAGAGTATATCAAATACCAGACCAAGAGACAGTACAGTTGTTATTCTAGACAGTTCTAGACCAAGAGACAGTACAGTTATTATTCTCGACAGTTCTAGACCAAGAGACAGTACAGTTGTTATTCTCGACAGTTCTAGACCAAGAGTATATCAAATACCAGACCAAGAGACAGTACAGTTGTTATTCTAGACAGTTCTAGACCAAGAGTATATCAAATACCAGACCAAGAGACAGTACAGTTGTTATTCTAGACAGTTCTAGACCAAGAGTATATCAAATACCAGACCAAGAGACAGTACAGTTGTTATTCTAGACAGTTCTAGACCAAGAGCATATCAAATACCAGACCAAGAGACAGTACAGTTATTATTCTCGACAGTTCTAGACCAAGAGTATATCAAATACCAGACCAAGAGACAGTACAGTTGTTATTCTAGACAGTTCTAGACCAAGAGTATCTCAAATACCAGACCAAGAGACAGTACAGTTATTATTCTCGACAGTTCTAGACCAAGAGTATCTCAAATACCAGACCAAGAGACAGTACAGTTATTATTCTCGACAGTTCTAGACCAAGAGTATCTCAAATACCAGACCAAGAGACAGTTATTGTAATTTAAATTGGTCTTAACCTTTCCCTTCGTTGACAACATTTGTCTTTATTGCACACTGCATGGCGTTGCCCGTCTTCATTAGCCCATAAGGTGCAGAAAAGTATTGGATGGAGACTTTAAATATAGCAAGACCCATAGGACTTGATATTCACCATAATGCAGGCATAGCACCCTTTGTCGTCCCCTTCAATACAAACAGTAATAAAGCAAGCAAGATAGTTCATTTCCCTTATAAGAATCTTCAAGAGAAATTTCCTCATGTCTATAAGCAGAAAATGATAGTGGCATATTCCAAAATCAGAACTCAAATGACAACCTTGTTCATAGCAAACTAAAAATAATCTGTACTTAACAGGTACTAAACTTCTCATCCATTAGGCGAGTTACTATTTTTTTCTAATTTCAGATCAGAACAGAAGACAACCATCCAACAGATCCACACCTTTTATCCCAATTTCTTAATAAAGTTAATATGTTCCACCCTAGGCCTGTGAAATTCAATACTTCCCTTTCCCGAAATCAAATTACATGATTATGATCTTGTGAAGACTTACGATGTTGACAAAAGCAGGCACAATCTCATTGGAAATTACCATTTACATCGAACTTAACACAATGACAGTTTGCCATGAACAAATGACTCGATCGTTTAATACTTTTACAATTTGAAGACGTTTCGTACTGAAAGGATTAGTCAACCGAAAGGATTAATACCACCGCTCTCTGGCTTCCTGTTACATAAAATACAAATTATAAATTTTTACAAATATCAGCGTACTCAATGATTAGTACGACGTGAACTCAATTATGGATGCAAATACACGTAATCTGTCCATAATAAATGTTATTACTGTTTCTAATGGCAATTATACATGCACTAGCATTTACGTAGTTTATTTATTTCATAGTGTTTTTATAAGGGGATTAAGATTAAATTCGTATGGCTTAAAGAACTGATACTTTCTCATCCTGGGTGCAAACCTTGCGAACTTCTCTTGAACCTTCAATAATTACTTTGATGGTTATTCCATAATTATTTCCGTTGTCTTATACACGTATATATATATATATATATATTGATAGTTGTTGGTTATTACATAAATATAAACATAAATATAAACATAAATATAAACAAAAAATATAAACATCTCTCCGAGGTCAAATAGAGTACGATTATCGTTTGAGCAATTCGACTATTGAAGTTCCTTCACAGCAATTGCTGGAACGATGGGAACCACTCAACACTAAAGGCAGTGAGTAGTTGGAACGATGGGAACCACGCAACAATGGCAGTGAGTAGTTGGAACGATGGGAACCACGCAACAATGGCAATGGGTAGTTGAAACGATGGGAACCACTCAACACCAAAGGCAATGGGTAGTTGGAACGATGGGAACCACTCAACACCAAAGGCAATGGGTAGTTGGAACGATGAGAACCACCCAACACTAAAGGCAGTGAGTAGTTGGAACGATGGGAACCACGCAACAATGGCAATGGGTAGTTGGAACGATGGGAACCACTCAACACCAAAGGCAATGGGTAGTTGGAACGATGAGAACCACCCAACACTAAAGGCAGTGGGTAGTTGGAACGATGGGAACCACGCATCAATGGCAGTGAGTAGTTGGAACGATGGGAACCACGCAACAAAGGCAATGGGTAGTTGGAACGATCGGAACCACCCAACACTAAAGGCAGTGAGTAGTTGGAACGATGGGAACCACGCAACAATGGCAGTGAGTAGTTGAAACGATGGGAACCACTCAACACCAAAGGCAATGGGTAGTTGGAACGATCGGAACCACGCAACACTAAAGGCAGTGAGTAGTTGGAACGATGGGAACCACGCAACAATGGCAGTGAGTAGTTGGAACGATGGGAACCACTCAACACTAAAGGCAGTGGGTAGTTGGAACGATGGGAACCACTCAACACCAAAGGCAATGGGTAGTTGAAACGATGGGAACCACTCAACACCAAAGGCAATGGGTAGTTGGAACGATGAGAACCACCCAACACTAAAGGCAGTGAGTAGTTGGAACGATGGGAACCACGCAACAATGGCATGGGTATTTGGGAAACGATGGGAACCACTCAACACCAAAGGCAATGGGTAGTTGGAACGATGAGAACCACCCAACACTAAAGGCAGTGGGTAGTTGGAACGATGGGAACCACGCAACAATGGCAGTGAGTAGTTGGAACGATGGGAACCACTCAACACCAAAGGCAATGGGTAGTTGGAACGATCGGACCAGTCCAGTACTAAAGGCCATGAGTAGTTGATATAATAATAGAATCTCTAAGTCTAACACCAATATTCTTTCTTGGTGATACATCAATGATTTTAGCTGCACTTCCAGGACTATATCATATACAAGATAACAATAGACCTATAATAACCATATGATGATGATATTTATGTAGTTGAGCCTTGAGAAATTCCAAGATGATTAAAATGTTGCGCAATATAAATATCGTTTTTATCATTTATTATTATATTAGTTATACGATATCGGGTTTCCATGGCATTGTCCTTTTTTATCTTACAAACCCCAGATACATTATATTTTTCAATATTTAACAATTTCCGTCAAATTCGACGCGTGTGATTTCCTAGAAACTGAATTATATAAGATTTTACAATAAAATATCAAATCTTACTATAATAATAATGTTTATTTTACAGTTTATAAGGTTTCAGACCAATTTTACAACATTGTATATCATATAATCAATAAATATTGAGTTTTACGTTCTCCTTTTCTGTACCTCATGGGCTAACGAAGATGAGGATTTTGCCAGGACAGCGGCATTAGCCTACTCTTTTTGCAATATCCAACTGTCGAGGGATCTTTAACGTACACAGCCTGTATCACATGGCCTTGGTTTATTGTCTCATCCGAACGACTGGACACTTTTTTCATGCCAGTCCATCCGACCACTGACAAAGGGAAACCTGGCTGAAAAATCCGAAAGTTCAGCTCTACCTTTGCCGGGATTGAACCCTCAGGTTAGCGAGCTTCTGAGTGACGGAGCCTCTTCTAGGAATTAATGAATGAATACCTTCCTATATCAATAGTTAAAGATGGTTATTTAGTTTCTGGAACTCAGTGTTTAAATTTAGAAACAAGTAAAAGCTCAACACGTTCAAACTCATTAAAAAACAGGAACAATTCCTGTCGTTTTCTCTTTCATTGATTCCTTACAATAGAATAGAAATTATGTTTTCTGACATTTCATTTCAATACCAAGAAGCGAAATCCAATACAGCGGTCGGGTTTCAATTAGAATGAAGCACTACAAGCAATTTTTAATCCTAAAATAGAGCATTTTTACAACCGGAAGGAGAAAATACTTGCAATAAATTGCTTTAATAGCTTTCTTCAGATTTTTCAATTGTTAAAAAAATGGAGATTTACGCCCTAATTTTGCATGTTATTTGGCAAATGAAGACGGGCAATGCCATAAAGTGTTCAATGGCGGACATTTGTCAGGAAATCGGCGCTAGAATACACTTTTTCGATCTCAATCTATCTACGGCTAATCCAGAAAGATCATGCTAAGAGACTTGGCCGAGGATCAGCTGGTAGAAAGGATCTTTGTGAACCTAAGTTGTTATCCTTGTAAAATCAATACCAAGAGGTTTGATCAAGGACCAGCTGGTAGAAAGGATCCTTGTGAACCTAAGTTGTTATCCTTGTAAAATCAATACCAAGAGGTTTGATCCAAGGACCAATGTGTAGAAAGGATCCTTGTGAACCTAAGTTGTTATCCTTGTAAATCATACCAAGAGGTTTGACCAAGGACCAGCTGGTAGAAAGGATCCTTGTGAACCTAAGTTGTTATCCTTGTAAAATCAATACCAAGAGGTTTGACCAAGGACCAGCTGGTAGAAAGGATCCTTGTGAACCTAAGTTGTATCCTTGTAAAATCAAAAGGTTTGACCAAGGACCAGCTGGTAGAAAGGATCCTTGTGAACCTAAGTTGTTATCCTTGTAAAATCAATACCAAGAGGTTTGACCAAGGACCAGCTGGTAGAAAGGATCCTTGTGAACCTAAGTTGCTATCCTTGTAAAATCAAACCATTGGGACCAGCTGGTAGAAAGGATCCTTGTGAACCTAAGTTGTATCCTTGTAAAATATCCAAGGTTTGACCAGGACCAGCTGGTAGAAAGGATCCTTGTGAACCTAAGTTGTATCCTTGTAAAATCAAGACCAAGGTTGACCAAGCATGGTAGAAAGGATCCTTGTGAACCTAAGTTGCTATCCTTGTAAAATCAATACCAAGGGTTTGATCAAGGACAAGCTGGTAGAAAGGATCTTGTGAACCTAAGTTGCTATCCTTGTAAAATCAAACCAGTTGAAGGACCAGCTGGTAGAAAGGATCCTTGTGAACCTAAGTTGCTATCCTTGTAAAATCAATACCAAGGGTTTGACCAAGGACCAATGGTAGAAAGGATCCTTGTGAACCTAAGTTGCTATCCTTGTAAAATCAATACCAAGTGGTTTGACCAAGGACCAAATGGTAGAAAGGATCCATGTGAACCTAAGTTGTTATCCTTGTAAAATCAATACCAAGAGGTTTGACCAAGGACCAAATGGTAGAAAGGATCCTTGTGAACCTAAGTTGTTATCCATGTCAAATCAATACCAAGAGGTTTGACCAAGGACCAGCTGGTAGAAAGGATCCTTGTGAACCTAAGTTGTTATCCTTGTAAAATCAATACCAAGAGGTTTAACCAAGAACCAGCTGGTAGAAAAGATCCTTGTGAACCAAAGTTGTTATCCTTGTGAAACCAATGCCAAGAGGTTTGACTAAAGACCAGCTGGTAGAAAGGATCATTATCCCCTATAATACATTTGTTCCTTTCTTACTTTCAATCACCTAATTATTTGCGTCACTGGAGTTTATTATTATCACTGGATGTGATAGTTCCATATCAGAGAGTGTTTTTCAGAATGAAATTCTGAATTCTAGAACGTCTACAATCAAATCATAATAGATCGAAATACTTGATAGATTCACGCTAACTTTCGAACACTGTTGATAGTCCTAGTAATTTTAAAATGATTTATGAGGCGTAGTTTATTGTAAGAATTACTTTAATAGAAATTGAGATCGGATGTACCTGTCATGATAATAAAAGTAACAATTTAAAATAGTTTAATTAAAGGATCATTGTCTTCTTTTTTGTTCTGATTCGAAATGGTGTGAAATCATTCTCGGTACGAGAGGTGCAAGGCCAAAAATAATTGAAATGAAATGAATGAGTTTCAAGTTCTTCTCTTCTGTACCTAATGGGTTGATAAAGACGGGCAACGCCATGCAGTGTGTAATGAGAACAATTTTGCGAGGACATTTTGCAATTTTCATCTGTCGGGGAGTTCAATGTGTACAGACTGTAGCACCCAAGGTCTCGGTTTATTGTCCCACCCGAAAGACTGATAGGGTGAAACCGTATTGAAAAATCCGAAAGTTCATCTGGACAAAGCATATTACTCACTGGGCCACCGCGGCTCCAAAAGCAAAATAAAATTAAATGAAAGTGCTCTTAGATTCACCAAAAAATCAAGATTCAGTTCGATTGTTTCAGTTGAAAGGTGAAGTAAGAAATATCAAACTTTTTAAAGACAAATTTGAATTTGAATGTTATGCGCCTTTAAAACACCAACATTTGATATTAAACGTAAAATATTTAATAATATAAAAAAACGGAAGTGGAAATGGCACGTGTCACATTGAATCTATTATTGAAAATTGAGATGGTTTGTGAAAATATGTCAGTTAACACCCGATAATACCCGGTTTAATTCTAGGTTAAAGAATTAGTTGATAAATACATGAATAACGATCAGATTTTATAGTAGAATGTTCGGGACTTGTTCAGTGAGAAATACAATTTGTGTGATACTGTGGAATGGTATATTTTGATGTTCGACTCGAGAAAAACCAGCTGAAGTTTCGTGTTAAACACTCCAGGTTTTTTGTCTTTAAACAGAAATGAAATGAAATAAATGGTGTTTTACGTCCTACTTTTCTGCACCTTATGGGCTAACGAAGACGGGCAACGCCATTTAGTGTGCTATGAGGGAAATTTTGCCAGGAAAGCGGCATTAGCCTGCTCTTTTTCGATTTCCAACTGTCGAGGGATCTTTAACACACGGGGCCTCGGTTTATTGTCCCAACCGAACGCCTAGACGCTTTTTCCATGTCACCCCCTCCGTGTCTTTAAACAGAATAATTAAACGGAATGTATAGGCGCATACACACAGTTAATAATTAAAAAACCACAAAGGCGATATTTGAAGTACAAATTTGACAACGTTAAAACAGAACATCGTAGAAAACGCCCGTCCTACGGCTAATATTTAGAATACGCCCGTCCTACGGCTAATATTTAGAATACGTCCGTCCTACGGCTAATATTTAGAATACGTCCGTCCTACGGCTAATATTTAGAATACAGTCCGTCCTACGGCTAATATTTAGAATACGCCCGTCCTACGGCTAATATTTAGAATACTCGTCCTACGGCTAATATTTAGAATACGTCCGTCCTACGGCTAATATTTAGAATACATACGTCCTACGGCTAATATTTAGAATACATACGTCCTACGGCTAATATTTAGAATACATACGTCCTACGGCTAATATTTAGAATACATACGTCCTACGGCTAATATTTATAATAGTCCGTCCTACGGCTAATATTTAGAATAAGTCCGTCCTACGGCTAATATTTAGAATAGTCCGTCCTACGGCTAATATTTAGAATAAGCCGTCCTACGGCTAATATTTAGAATACTACGTCCTACGGCTAATATTTAGAATACATACGTCCTACGGCTAATATTTATAAGTCCGTCCACGGTAATATTTGAATACATACGTCCTACGGCTAATATTTAGAATACATACGTCCTACGGCTAATATTTAGAATACGCCCGTCCTACGGCTAATATTTAGAATACGTCCGTCCTACGGCTAATATTTAGAATACATACGTCCTACGGCTAATATTTAGAATACATACGTCCTACGGCTAATATTTAGAATACATACGTCCTACGGCTAATATTTAGAAGTACAAATTTGACAACGTCCTACGGCTAATATTTAGAATACGTCCGTCCTACGGCTAATATTTAGAATACGTCCGTCCTACGGCTAATATTTAGAATACATACGTCCTACGGCTAATATTTGTTTCTAATATTGACCATTGTTTAAATAAGTATATGCATCCCACAGTTAATCGATTTTTGGTTACAATAAAACTATATTCAGAATTTAATAAACCATGTGAGTGAGGGATGAAACGCTCCAGTTTGATTTTAAAAAAAAGGTCAACGAGTAATCAACGCCTAAACTAGAAAAAGTATTATTCCATCAAAGCACAGGTGCAAAACGGCAATCATCCTCCGGTGTATTCAAACAAACTTTGAAACGTCTGAAGAATAACTGACCTATTTCACATCAATAATACTTTATCAGTTTGTATAAGACTGTCAATATGTCAATACCTGATGATAACATTCACTCTGATAAAACAATACAGTATCAACGTTTATTAACTTTATCAGACTGGACACTGCACAAGTGTTGATAAATCGAGACATAAACAATAACTGACCACTGCTGGATCAATATTGGGTTCAATAATTAATGAAGTCCATGTTAAAGAAACTGTATAAAGGTTTTCTAACCGGGAACGATGACAGCAATCAGAAGTCTGTGGTTCTTGCAATTCCACAAAAACTAAATATTTGATGACGTCACTAACCGCAAAATATGTTTATATCACAAAAGGCATTTGCGATTAGTGACGTCACCAAACACTTAGTTTTCGGGTCTGATAGAAAATATGAATACTTCCAAGTTTAAATTTGAAGAAAACCTATACCTAAATTCCTTTAATAGTTGGACGATGTAAATTCAACAAGTGACTCCACGATAATGAAGTGATTACAAAGTCAGCCAAATAGAACCCACACCAGCCTTTAGATCAGCAGTCCGTTTTAGAAAAAAAAAACTTTTTTTTGCAAATTGTTTTTTCTTCCCCACAATTACCCATGACAAAAAACAAAAAACGAATTCAAACAAACGCTACGAAATGCTCTCTTTATTGAACTCAGTTCTGAAAAAGAGAAATAGTTCAGATAGTAAATCTCGTAGTTTTTTATATTTTGTACTGTCGGAGTTGTCTGAACTTGAGACGAGCGAAAATATATTAATAGTGGTCTGGATAATACTTCAGTTAAATTTGATTATCTCCCTTGTATCGTTTCCTCAACTTAATACTTTAGTCAAACTTGATTGTCTCCCCACTGTGCCCTCAACCATCATCTGCAAATGTTATTGTTTTCAAGGAACATCTGAACATGACGAATCACTGCGTTCTATTCTATTAGTCCATTCAGGTGCTTACCTCTTAAGCTTGTTGCTTCTGTCTGGTGATTTTATAAACAGACAATAGTACTACAGTGGACCACTCTCTAGAATATAACCCAGAGTTAGGTGATGTCTAGTGTTTCTATAAACAGACAATAGTACAACAGTGGACCACTCTCTAGAATATAACCTAGAGTTAGGTGATGTTTGGTTTCTTCTATAAACAGACAAAAGTACAACAGTGGACCACTCTCTAGAATATTATAAACAGACAATAGTACAACAGTGGACCACTCTCTAGAATATAACCCAGAGTTAGGTGATGTCTAGTGTTTCTATAAACAGACAATAGTACAACAGTGGACCACTCTTTAGAATATAACCTAGAGTTAGGTGATGTTTGGTTTCTTCTATAAACAGACAAAAGTACAACAGCGAACCACTCTCTAGAATATAACCCAGAGTAAGGTGATGTTTGGTGTTTCTATAAACAGACAAAAGTACAACAGTGGACCACTCTCTAGAATATAACCTAGAGTAAGGTGATGCTTCGTGTTTCTATAAACAGACAATAGTACAACAGCGAACCACTCTCTAGAATATAACCCAAAGTTAGGTGATGCTTTGTGTTTCTATAAACAGACAACAGTGGATCACTCTGTAAAGTATTAGTGTATTACCCATAGTTGATAAATCCATTCCTTCTATTCGCCGATAACACTATTTGGTTTCTGTATTTTCAAAGGTTTCCACTATTTTAGCAAGTTCCGCCACGTCTCCCGCATGCCTTCTATCCGAATTCAAACAAGAATGATGGCGGGCGCTCGGTAGAGTCTTTGCACAATGTTTTTCATGGTAGATATGCACTAACGATGGGTCTACTGCCCGAAACACTGTTAATCCATCCGAGAAAACTTTACTATATAAATTCACGTCTTCGTCGCCCCAACCTTTTATTGTTAAATCAAATCCCCCGACTCTTAAATAATCATTTTTAAACATTGAAACCATTCCGTAGCCAAAATCTCTCCAAAACCCAAAACGATTCTCCAAGTTTTTCACGTTAATCTGGCAGGTTTCTTGTCGAAAACAAATAATTTTGGGATCGTATTGACTAAAACAAATAGGGAAATATACCTGCCGATTGTAAATGGTGTTCCATTGGACTCTTTTAAAGAAATCTTCATCCAAGTACATATCAACATCTATAAAGACAAGCAGGGAGCTCTCGGGAAGGCCTTGGGTACCCAATGCGTTAGCCGTGCCACGATTAAACTCGGCTTTAGACATAATAAGTTCCATTTTAATTCTATCCTGCATTTTTCCGGCGTACACCTGACTTTTCTTCCATTCTCCGTCTACGTCAACATGTAAAACCACACGGAGCATAACCTTTCCGTTAAACTTTGCTACAGCGTCTGCGAACATATTTAAAAACTTTTGAAACGCTCCAACCTTTTTGAATAATGGTACAATCGCCCAAATTGAGTTCGTATCGTTTACGTCATCGAACCTTACTTCCGGTTCCAAATAAGTTTGATACGTGTAGAAACTCGCGATTATTCGTTTCGTGGTATTTTTTGGAATGATTGTCTTTTGAATCGTTTTAGCGCGGGACAGCACTCGATTTATATGAGGAACAATAGCATTTAGTGTCTTACTAGCTGCTCGATTGTTGTTCTTCTCAGCCAAGTTGCTATTCATGGAATTTATTTCTTCTTGGAGTTCCACTAACTTGATTCTTTGCTGAGCAACGTTTTGGATTTGGAAGTACCTAGCCCACAGGTACATACTGGAGGGTCGTAAAACAGGGTGGATCAAGAAGGCCAACTCGTTGTTAATTTTATCTGGGTAGAAAGATCCGCCTTGATTATTCACAAACATTTGACTGATCTGAAAGAAGAATGTGGAGAGGGAGGTTGAAATAAATTAAGTGAAACGGCGATGTGGAAATGAGGGTTGAATTAATAGAGAAAGCAACTTGTATTGTTCTTTCAAACTATCAAAGTATTTATCTGAATCCTTTGTACAAGCTTCTCTGCTTTGGTGCGTTTCTTTGCAAATTATATATCATATCACCCCACGTGAAATACGGAGCGTATATTACAGTCACTCATGTCCGTCCGTCGACATTTGCTCGAGGACACTCTAAAAGGCACAATTCTTGACGCTTCTCAACGTGAGTGGTTTTGTGTGAGTGTTCGTAATCACACAAGGATGAACACTATTGCAAATCAGAATAATCTTAAAATATTCAATATGGGTTATTGCCCTTGTTCTTGAAATGTTGGTAAACACTTTACAATTCCTGATCAATTTTGACAAAACTTGGTGTGAGCGTTTGTTATCTCCCTGGGATAAACGCTATTGAAAATAAAAACTACCGAAAACAAAAATTAATATCAATTATTGCCCTTGTTCTTTATAACGTGTTTGATTTCGACAAAACTTGCAATGAGTATGACGCCTATTGAAATTAAAAGAAATATATCAAAATTTATTCAATATGAATTATTGCCTTGTTAGTGATACAATTCTTGACAGATTTTAATGAAACTTAGTAATATTGTACATTTATCACCCTAGAAAAGAAGTTTTTGACTGAAGGTTGAATATTTCATTCCAGTGATTCTTACTGTATTGTCAAAATACAAAATCAATGCTGCCAGTGGGTGTATATTTTAAATTCCTTATAGACGAAAGTTAAACTGAAAGGAAAATAATTGAGTTAATACTCACCTCAACCGATCCTGTACACGATATATCTAAATACTGTTTAAAACAGGAACCTAAAACAATATCAGCATCTGCACTTTCCACTTGCTGTTCACATTGATCTAAATGAGGTGCTATCATATTTACAGCATGTCGTGACAATACTATACCAGTTTCACTTTCACAATACGATTTATTTTTCATCAATCTACCCATATACCATTTCTGTCCTCGGCTATTAACCGTCCTGAGAAACGACTCCAGACGCTCTGGGTGTAGAAACGTCTGATTGTCAATAATCAGGAACCATTCGTATCGCTGAGAGTACGTTGCTGATAAACTTTTTAAAATAGAGATGGTTTTGTGAACGGACTTTGAACCATTGTGTAAATGAGGTAAATTGATGACTGGTAGATCGCCACTATATGGCTGGTCATCCAAATAGAATAGAACGTGTCCTGGAATGTGATTTCCCCATGTTTTCATGATAATATCTCCATATCGAATCAGATAACCTGTGGTTGATTTCACAGCTACCAACAGCAGATTGTTTTCTATCACTTTTTCTGTCACATTGTTTTCACCTCTAATATTAAAACACGTGTTGTTTTGGAAATATAAACGATACGTACATCCTATTAAATATCCTAACACAGATAAGGTCAAAAAAATAAAAAAATCATATCTGAAAGCAGATCGTTTAAACATTTTACTTGATCAAAGTTCCTGTACGTTACATAAACAACATTTAATTGTTATCAACTATGTAAGATGACGAAAGTTTCTATTCCGAATCGAAGGATTATCGAAAATTTATTGATTTTGTATGAAATATAATACACAATAGTTTATTTTCGTTTCTTTACTTTTGCTGTAAATCTATATATTTTCACCCATGTAACAGCTTGCTCGTGGATACACTGTTTCCTTTTTTTAACTTGAATTAGTATTCAATAATATTAACTTTGAAACTTTGGTGCTTCTTATATAACCTCTAAACATTTCTTTCTTTCAAAAGCGATTGATTTCTGGGGAACTTACTCGACATTGTGATTTTATGTATTGCTTCACAAATGCTTGAAGTCAAATTCAAATATTTTCTATGAATAGTGTTATAATATTTTTTAGACAGTGTAAAACTATATAGAAACACCAGACATCACCTAATAGTGTTTCACTGTAAAACTATATAGAAACACCAGACATCACCTAATAGTGTTTCACTGTAAAACTATATAGAAACACCAGGCATCACCTAATAGTGTTTCACTGTAAAACTATATAGAAACACCAGACATCACCTAATAGTGTTTCACTGTAAAACTATATAGAAACACCAGACATCACCTAATAGTGTTTCACTGTAAAACTATATAGAAACACCAGACATCACCTAATAGTGTTTCACTGTAAAACTATATAGAAACACCAGACATCACCTAATAGTGTTTCACTGTAAAACTATATAGAAACACCAGACATCACCTAATAGTGTTTCACTGTAAAACTATATAGAAACACCAGACATCACCTAATAGTGTTTCACTGTAAAACTATATAGAAACACCAGACATCACCTAATAGTGTTTCACTGTAAAACTATATAGAAACACCAGACATCACCTAATAGTGTTTCACTGTAAAACTATATAGAAACACCAGACATCACCTAATAGTGTTTCACTGTAAAACTATATAGAAACACCAGACATCACCTAATAGTGTTTCACTGTAAAACTATATAGAAACACCAGACATCACCTAATAGTGTTTCACTGTAAAACTATATAGAAACACCAGACATCACCTAATAGTGTTTCACTGTAAAACTATATAGAAACACCAGACATCACCTAATAGTGTTTCACTGTAAAACTATATAGAAACACCAGACATCACCTAATAGTGTTTCACTGTAAAACTATATAGAAACACCAGACATCACCTAATAGTGTTTCACTGTAAAACTATATAGAAACACCAGACATCACCTAATAGTGTTTCACTGTAAAACTATATAGAAACACCAGACATCACCTAATAGTGTTTCACTGTAAAACTATATAGAAACACCAGACATCACCTAATAGTGTTTCACTGTAAAACTATATAGAAACACCAGACATCACCTAATAGTGTTTCACTGTAAAACTATATAGAAACACCAGACATCACCTAATAGTGTTTCACTGTAAAACTATATAGAAACACCAGACATCACCTAATAGTGTTTCACTGTTAAACTATATAGAAACACCAGACATCACCTAATAGTGTTTCACTGTAAAACTATATAGAAACACCAGACATCACCTAATAGTGTTTCACTGTAAAACTATATAGAAACACCAGACATCACCTAATAGTGTTTCACTGTAAAACTATATAGAAACACTAGGCATCACCTAATAGTGTTTCACTGTAAAACTATATAGAAATACCAGGCATCACCTAATAGTGTTTCACTGTAAAACTATATAGAAACACCAGACATCACCTAATAGTGTTTCACTGTAAAACTATATAGAAACACTAGGCATCACCTAATAGTGTTTCAATGTAAAACTATATAGAAACACCAGACATCACATAATATTGTTTCACTGTAAAACTATATAGAAACACCAGACATCACTAATATGTTTCACTGTAAAACTATATAGAAACACCAGACATCACCTAATAGTGTTTCACTGTAAAACTATATAGAAACACCAGGCATCACCTAATAGTGTTTCACTGTAAAACTATATAGAAACACCAGACATCACCTAACTATGGGTTATATTCTAGAGAGTGAACCAATGCTGTACTATTGTCTGTTTATAGAAACACAGACATCACCTAACTCTGGGTTATATTCTAGAGAGTGGTTCACTGTTGTACTATTGTCTGTTTATAGAAGAAACCAGACATCACCAGGCGAAAGGCAAAGTATTTTTATGATTAAAGTCTTGATATTTTTTTATTTGTAATTGTCAAAAGAAAGTTATAAATAGTTTAATTGAGTTGACAGACACAATGAAGCTATATATACAGCTCAATGTATAAATAATAATTGTTATAGTGAAAGAAAATCAAAGTGTCACTTCAATCAAACCAGACGTGATATAGGTTATATTATATTACAAACTGCTGTTGCGTATATCAATAGTAACAGATTTAGTATGTGTTAAATTTATACTCACTTTGTGTCTTGTGTAGTCAAAATGAAATGGAATTTTTACGTCCTACTTTTCTCTGCCTGATTGGATAATGATGATGGAGAACGCCATGTAGTGTGTAATGAGGGAAATTTTGCTCGGACAACAGCATTATTCGACTCTTTTTGCAACTTCCAACCGTCGAAGCCTGAAGCACACAGAGTCCCGGTTTATTGCCCACTGACTGGTTCCTCCGACCTGCATCACTAACAGGGGGAAATCGGGCTGAAAATCCGAAAGTTCATCTCGACAAATGTCTAGTCAAAAAAACTAGAGATCTAAAATAAAACTCGAGATCTTCTCAATTTAATATTGATAAGACAAGGAAATGTGCTTGGTTAGACATTTGGAGAAGATGTTCCCAAATTAACACAGCGTGTTCGGCAATAAAACCGATTTTCAAGCTAGCTTCATTTCACAATTCTCAGTAGAAACATAGTGGGTTCGGCAATAAAACCGACTTTCAAGCTAGCTTCACTTCACAATTCTCAGTAGAAACATAGTGGGTTCGGCAATAAAACCGATTTTCAAGCTAGCTTCATTTCACAATTCTCAGTAGAAACATAGTGGGTTCGGCAATAAAACCGACTTTCAAGCTAGCTTCATTTCACAATTCTCAGTAGAAACATAGTGGGTTCGGCAATAAAACCGATTTTCAAGCTAGCTTCATTTCACAATTCTCAGTAGAAACACAGTGGGTTCGGCAATAAAACCGATTTTCAAGCTAGCTTCTCTTCACAATTCTCAGTAGAAACATAGTGGGTTCGGCAATAAAACCGATTTTCAAGCTAGCTTCATTTCACAATTCTCAGTAGAAACACAGTGGGTTCGGCAATAAAACCGACTTTCAAGTTTGTTTCACTTCACAATTCTCAGTAGAAACATAGTGGGTTCGGCAATAAAACCGACTTTCAAGCTAGCTTCATCTTCACAATTCTCAGTAGAAACATAGTGGGTTCGGCAATAAAACCGACTTTCAAGCTAGCTTCATTTCACAATTCTCAGTAGAAACATAGTGGGTTCGGCAATAAAACCGACTTTCAAGCTAGCTTCTCTTCACAATTCTCAGTAGAAACACAGCGTGTTCGGCAATAAAACCGACTTTAAAGCTAGCTTCATTTCACAATTCTCAGTAGAAACACAGTGGGTTCGGCAATAAAACCGACTTTCAAGCTAGCTTCACTTCACAATTCTCAGTAGAAACATAGTGGGTTCGGCAATAAAACTGACTTTCAAGCTAGCTTCTCTTCACAATTCTCAGTAGAAACATAGTGGGTTCGGCAATAAAACCGATTTTCAAGTTAGCTTCATTTCACAATTCTCAGTAGAAACATAGTGGGTTCGGCAATAAAACCGACTTTCAAGCTAGCTTCACTTCACAATTCTCAGTAGAAACAAGTGGGTTCGGCAATAAAAACCCACTTTAAAACTTGCTTCATTTTCCCCAAATTTTCAGTAGAAACACAGCGTGTTCGGCAATAAAAACCCACTTTAAAACTAGCTTCATTTTACAATTCTCAGTAGAAACATAGTTGGGGTTTGGCAATAAAAACCCACTTTAAAATTTGCTTCATTTCCAATTCTCAGTAGAAACAAGGGGTTCGGCAATAAAAACCCACTTTAAAACTAGCTTCATTTCACAATTCTCCGTAAAAACATAATGGGTTCGGCAATAAAAACCCACTTTAAAATTTTTTTCACTTCACAATTCTCAGTAGAAACACAGGTGTTCGGCAATAAAAAGACTTTAAAACTTGCTTCATTTTACAATTCTCAGTAGGAAAAACAGTGGGTTCGGCAATAAAAAGACTTTAAAATTTTTTTCATTTTACAATTCTCAGTAGAAACATAGTGGGTTCGGCAATAAAACCGATTTTTAAGTTTTTTTCATTTTACAATTCTCAGTAGAAACATAGTGGGTTCGGCAATAAAACCGACTTTCAAGTTAGCTTCACTTCACAATTCTCAGTAGAAACATAGTGGGTTCGGCAATAAAACCGAATTTCAAGCTAGCTTCACTTCACAATTCTCAGTAGAAACATAGTGGGTTCGGCAATAAAACCGATTTTCAAGCTAGCTTCCTTCACAATTCTCAGTAGAAACAAGGGGTTCGGCAATAAAACCGACTTTAAAACTAGCTTCCTTCACAATTCTCAGTAGAAACATAGTGGGTTCGGCAATAAAACCGACTTTAAAGCTAGCTTCATTTCACAATTCTCAGTAGAAAAGTAGTTATTTTGATGTAGCGCAAATGACTCTGGTATTATTTTTATATTATTGATGGTGTTATTTATTACCTAACTTGTGTATTTTTCATCTTTATTTACCTCTTCCGATTTAACTTATTTCCATTCCTTGATTCTCACATTTTACATTTTGTGGGGTTCTATAACACAGCGGTTGGAGTGTTGGTTCTATAACAGCGGTTAGAGTGTTGGTTCTATAACAGGGTTAGAGTGTTGGTTCTATATACAGGGTTAGAGGTTGGTTCTTTTCAGTCGGGTTTGAGTGTTGGTTCTATAAACAGCGGTTAGAGTGTTGGTTCTATAACACAGCGGTTAAAAGTGTTGGTTCTATAACACAGCGGTTAAAAGTGTTGGTTCTATAGACAGCGGGTTTGAGTGTTGGGTTTTATAAACAGCGGGTTTGAGTGTTGGTTCTATAAACAGTGGGTTTGAGTGTTGGTTCTATAACACAGTTAGAGGTTGGTTCTATATCACAGGGTTAGAGTGTTGGTTCTATATACAGCGGGTTTGAGGTTGGGTTTTATAACACAGCGGTTAAAAGTGTTGGTTCTATAACACAGCGGTTAAAAGTGTTGGTTCTATAAACAGTGGTAAAAGGTTGGTTCTATAACACAGCGGTTAAAAGTGTTGGTTCTATAACACAGGGCTAGAGGTTGGTTCTATATCACAGCGGTTAGAGCGTTGGTTCTATAGCACAGCGGTTAGAGCGTTAGTTCTATATCACAGCGGTTAGAGCGTTGGTTCTATAGCACAGCGGTTAGAGCGTTAGTTCTATAGCACAGCGGTTAGAGCGTTAGTTCTATAGCACAGCGGTTAGAGCGTTAGTTCTATAACACAGCGGTTAGAGCGTTTGTTCTTTACGTCATGACGTTCTTTACTTGGATCCGTTAAAAATGTCGGACGTGAGTTCTAATCTTGATCGGTGTGTGAAAGTTCAATGACCTCGAATAAGTCATCCTTATATGTAAACGGGTACGTATAATCCAAGAGAGATCAATGCCAAGCGACTTGGTGAAGGACCAGCTGGTAGTTGCTTCTTTCCTTTTACATAAGCCTATAGGTGAGGTATTAGGCTACCACAATGTCCATTTGACCGACTTTTTTACGGATGCATGCTTTTTGGATGACATTTTCATGGTTTGGACTTACTCTGTAGAACAGTTTTGGCAATTCTTTGAAAACCACAACAACAACCATCCGTCCATCAAACTAACCACGCTAGTCACAAAAGCATAAACTCCTCGATAAGACTACAACTGTAGGCCTCTTTAAAGAAACTGATACTTATCAACTTTCGAACCAAAGCTAATTTAAGCCAAAACATACCCTTTCTAGTATACTTAAATCACATGTTTTTCAATCCCACCGAATTTGCAAAAGATCTTCATATTTGTACCAAGCGAATACGATGTTTTCTCAAAACGTAAAGAGCGTGGATACTCTAAGCGATATTTACGAACATTACACCAAACATCCTTAATTCTGGGTTAAATTCTAGAAGAAGTTCGAAGGTTGTACAATTTACATTAATTCGAACTGTGTTGATATGATAGTGCTAGTTTGTAAATTGAGTAACTAGCCCCGTCGTTAGGGTGGGGTCCACGGGGACTGGGAACCATCTGGTGAGATAAAAGCTCCACCAATTGTTCAAAATTACCTGGGGGAGGGCGAGGAGAAGAACCAGGACAAAAATAGGGCCCCAAGTAAGTGTTCTAAAGAAACGATACCACTTGTTTGCAAAAACAGTTAAGAAAAACTAAAAAATGCAGAACTTTAGAATTGGTGTAGTACTTTTGAAAAATCTTTAATCAACATCTGTGCAGAAATTCATTTCAATAAAATCTGTACAATCAATATGACAAGCCTTTAAAGATGGGTGGGGTCTGTCAGCTGTTTTGTACAGTTTATATGCACGTACAACTAGAGAGGGAATGTCACTTTCACGAAATTTGTGTTTTTCCCAGAAGTGATTGATTCTTCCCAGTATTTTTGATCAATTATGAGGTGTTTTGGATGTGCATACATATTAGCAGGTTTTCATATTAAAAAATTCACTTTGTGAAAAAAAACATTGAAAAAACATTGGTATCGTTTCTTTTGGACACTAGTTTAGTTCAGTCCCGGCAACGGCGCTGTGAGTAACATAAATCAGCTTCTAGAGACAGTCTTGTCTTTAAGTAGACTGGTTCATAAAAATATACCTGCCTTACAGCTGCTACTAAATCTAAATAATACGATTGATAATATGCATCTCATATCGTTAGATATTCCGTCAAACAGAAGCGAAAAGCTAAATGGTCGGTTAAAATAGAAAGTAGTGAATTGGTCATTTCCAGGTGCCATTTTTGAATAATAAGGACTCAGTCCAGTAAAACATTTTATGCTAATGACGAATTTAGTCCGTTCTATTTTTTTAGAAATCCTCTTTCTCCCTTCCCTTTGGGGTTTTTGCATGCCCATTTTTGACTAATTTTTGGTCTAGATTTGAAATTTGTGTCTGAAATTGCATTTTCTTTCAGAATTTCTGAGATAATGAGACATTTAATTGGCGGAAGGTTATTTCTAAAAATAGTGGTTTTGTGAGAGTCAAGCGTATGTTGATAAAATGTAGTGGTTTACTTTCATTTTGTTTAGTTCAAAATGTTCATGGTCATGCTATATTGAAACTTTGTACAGAAACCAAGTATTGGCCTGGCTTTCATGTGACATACAGGAAAGCTTTCAACGAGATTTCTGGAAAAAGTTATGGAAGGTTGAATTTCGTGATTTAACATTGAAACAGATGGCAAATGAATTGGCGGTCTGAGTCCATAAGATTTACAGATGTAAGTTAAGTAAACAATGAAAGGGAGACAATCGAATTTAAGTAAAGTATCATCCTGACCACTATTTATTTTATTTTCTCTAATGGACTTAGTCCACTAATTCATTTGCCATCTATTTCCATGTTAAATCACAAAATTCACCTTCTGGAATTTTTTCCAGAAATCTCGTTGAAAACTTTCTTATATGTCACATGAAAGCCTGGCCAATACTTGGTTTCTGTACAATATTTCAATATAGCATGACCATGAAAATTTTGAACTAAACAAAATGAAAGTAAACCACTACATTTTATCAACATCCACTTGACTGTCACTGCACACAAAACCACTATTTTTAGAAATAATCTTCCGCCAATTAAATTTCTCATTATCTCAGAAATTCTGAAAGAAAATGCAATTTCAGCGACGCATTTCAAATCTAGTCAAAAATGGGCATGCAAACACCCCCAAAGGAAGGGAGGAAGAGGATTTCTAAATTAGCACAAAATGTTTTACTGGACTGAGTCCTAATCTCAAGTTCAGACAACCCCGACTGTGCAAAATAACAAAACTACGAGATTTACTATCTGAGCTATTTCTCTTTTTCAGAACTGAGTTCAATAAAGAGAGCATTTCGTAGCGTTTTTTTGAATTCGTTTTATGTTTTGTCGTATCATAGGTAGTTGTATAAACAAAACTTTTTGTGACTTTTTTCAAATTCCGTACCATTGAGTTTTTTATTGACCCTCCTTGACTATCGTGTGGCCCTCACTCGACCCCTCAAAGTTATGCTTTATAGAGACGCACCTGTTATCAGGACGTTTTAAACATATATTCTATTTACTACAAATATTAAACAACATTAGATTAACTACCAATAACTGGACAATATAACAGGGGATATAGATCGATCGGGTTTAAAGGCAGATCCAAAATTAAATTCTTCACATTTAAGAAACAAATCAAACATTATTAGATTTATTCCGAAAAAAAGCAATAATTCAAGTAACATATTCCTTAAATGGGGGGACAAGCTGTCACGTGAGGGTTGAAAGGTCAATAGCAACAAATGGAATAATATCAATTAGAATATTTTCTTACGTGAGTCAAACACCGTTTACAATATATACACTTTCAATAAAGCTACATTTAGGAATGGGAACGTTCAAGTAAAATGTTTAAACGTTCTGCTATCAGATATGATTTTTATATGTTTTTAACTTTATCTGTGTTAGGATATTTAATAGGATGTACGTATCGTTTATATTTCCAAAACAACACGTGTTTTAATATTAGAGGTGAAAACAATGTGACAGAATATAAAGTGATAGAAAACAATCTGCTGTTGGTAGCTGTGAAATCAACCACAGGTTATCTGATTCGATATGGAGATATTATCATGAAAACATGGGGAAATCACATTCCAGGACACGTTCTATTCTATTTGGATGACCAGCCATATAGTGGCGATCTACCAGTCATCAATTTACCTCATTTACACAATGGTTCAACGTCTGTGGACAAAACCATCTCTATTTTAAAAAGTTTATCAGCAACGTACTCTCAGCGATACGAATGGTTCCTGATTATTGACGATCAGACGTTTCTACACTCAGAGCGTCTGGAATCGTTTCTCAGGACGGTTAATAGCCGAGGACAGAAATGGTATATGGGTAGATTGATGAAAAATGAATCGTATTGTGAAAGTGAAACTGGTATAATGTTGTCACGGCATGCTGTAAATATGATAGCACCTCATTTAGATCAATGTGAACAGCAAGCAGAGAGTGCAGATGCTGATATTGTTTTAGGTTCCTGTTTTAAACAGTATTTAGATATATCGTGTACAGGATCGGTTGAAGTGAGTATTAACTCAATTATTTTCCTTTCAGTTTAACTTTCGTTTATACGAAATTTAAAATCCGGGATATGATACAGAATTTGCAAAGAAAATACAATTGGCAGCGAAGTGTGCCCTAAAAACACAAATGAATCTAACAATTTTAGATATTTTGACAGTTTGAAAGAACAATATACACAAGATGGCTGCTTTCTCTATTATTTCAACGTCTTACTCCATATCATCGTTCAACCCATTTTATTTCAACTATCTGGAACATTCACTTCTTATTTCAGATTGGTCAAATGTTTGTGAATAATCATGGTGGATTTTTCTACCCAGATAAAATTAACGACGAGTTGGCGTTTTTGATCCACCCTGTTTTACGACCCCCCAGTATGTACCTGTGGGCTAGGTACTTCCAAATCCAAAACGCTACACAGCAGAGAATTAAGTTAGTGGAACTCCAAGAAGAAATTAATTCCATGAACAACAACTTGGCTGAGAAGAACTACGACAGGGTAGCCAACGGTGATAATGATGATGATGACCCGAAACCAGAGCCGGAACCGGAAGTTGATGAATATAGAGACAAAATGGAATTCGACGATGAAAACGAACAATATGATGAGTCAAGAAGGGGTGAAATGGAAGAGGGCTCTTCTAATGTTGACTCCGGAGTAGACGTCGATGTGTATCCCTACAGCTTCTGGTCGCTAGTTCGCTATAACAGTCTTCTCCATGTTCAAAATACCCACAATGCAGCCAAAAGGGCAGTAAATGCCTTGGTTCCTCACACAAATTGGGACTTCTCCCCTACCCGATATATTCGTTTTCCTGGCGGTAAGACTATTCAAAATATCATTATTGCAAAAAATAGAGGGGAACGAATAATCGCGAGTTTCCACACGTATCAGAACTATACGGAACCGGAAGTTAGGTTCAATGACGTAGACGATACAAACACAATTTGGGTAATTTTACCACTATTCAAAAAGGTTAAAGCATTTCGAATGTTTCTAAACATGTTTGCAGACGCTGTAGCTAAGTTTAACGGAAAGGTCGTGCTCCGCGTGGTTTCAAATGTTGACGTAGACGGAGAATGGAAGAAAAATCGGGCGTACGCCGGACAAATGAAGGATAGAATTAATATGGAGCTCATTATGTCTACATCGGAGTTTAATCGTGGCACGGCTAAAGCAATGGGTACCCAAGGCCTTCCCAAGAGCTCCCTGCTTGTCTTTATAGATGTTGATATGTACTTGGATGAAGATTTCTTCAAAAGAGTCAGGGGGAACACCATTTACAAACGGCAGGTATATTTCCCTATTTGTTTTAGTCAATACGATCCCAAAATTATTTGTTTTCGACAAGAAACCTGCCAGATTAACGTGAAAAACTTGGAGAATCGTTTTGGGTTTTGGAGAGATTTTGGTTACGGAATGGTTTCAATGTTTAAAAATGATTATTTAAGAGTCGGGGGGATTTGATTTAACAATAAAAGGTTGGGGTGACGAAGACGTGAATTTATATAATAAATGTTTAGCGTATGGATTAACAGTGTTTCGGGCAGTAGACCCATCGCTAGTGCATATCTACCATAAAAAACATTGTGCGAAGACTTTACCAAGCGTCCGCCGTTATACTTGTTTGATGTCAGATAAAAAGCATGCGGGAGACGTGGCGGAACTTTCTAAAATAATAGAAAATATTGAAAATACAGAAACCAAATAGTGTTATCGCTGAAGAGAAGGCATCACTTTATCAACTAACTATGGGTAATACACTAATACTATACAGAGTGATCCACGGTTGTACTATTGTCTGTTTATAGAAACACCAAACATCACCTAACTCTGGGTTATATTCTAGAGAGTGGTCCACTGTTGTACTATTGTCTGTTTATTAAAACACTAAACATCACCTAAGTCTGGGTTATATTCTAGAGAGTGGTTCACTGCTGTACTATTGTCTGTTTATAGAAACACAAAGCATCAACTTACTCTGGGTTATACTCTAGAGAGTGGTCCACTGTTGTAGTATTGTCTGTTTATAGAAACACAGACATCACCTAACTCTGGGTTATATTCTAGAGAGTGGTCACTGTTGTACTATTGTCTGTTTATAGAAACACCAGACATCACCTAACTCTGGGTTATATTCTAGAGAGTGGTCCACTGTTGTACTATTGTCTGTTTATAGAAACACGAAGCATCACCTAACTCTGGGTTATATTCTAGAGAGTGGTCCACTGTTGTACTATTGTCTGTTTATAGAAACACTAGACATCACCTAACTCTGGGTTATATTCTAGAGAGTGGTTCGCTGTAGTACTATTGTCTGTTTATAGAAACACCAGACATCACCTAACTCTGGGTTATATTCTAGAGAGGGGTTTCCACTGTTGTACTATTGTCTGTTTATAGAAACACAGACATCACCTAACTCTGGGTTATATTCTAGAGAGTGGTTCCGCTGTTGTACTATTGTCTGTTTATAGAAACACCAGACATCACCTAACTCTGGGTTATATTCTAGAGAGTGGTCCACTGTTGTACTATTGTCTGTTTATAGAAACACAGACATCACCTAACTCTGGGTTATATTCTAGAGAGTGGTCCACTGTTGTACTATTGTCTGTTTATAGAAACACCAGACATCACCTAACTCTGGGTTATATTCTAGAGAGTGGTCCACTGTTGTACTATTGTCTGTTTATAGAAACACCAGACATCACCTAACTCTGGGTTATATTCTAGAGAGTGGTCCACTGTTGTACTATTGTCTGTTTATAGAAACACCAAACATCACCTAACTCTGGGTTATATTCTAGAGAGTGGTCCACTGTTGTACTATTGTCTGTTTATAGAAACACCAGACATCACCTAACTCTGGGTTATATTCTAGAGAGTGGTCCACTGTTGTACTATTGTCTGTTTATAGAAACACCAGACATCACCTAACTCTGGGTTATATTCTAGAGAGTGGTCCACTGTTGTACTATTGTCTGTTTATAGAAACACCAGACATCACCTAACTCTGGGTTATATTCTAGAGAGTGGTCCACTGTTGTACTATTGTCTGTTTATAGAAACACTAGACATCACCTAACTCTGGGTTATATTCTAGAGAGTGGTCCACTGTTGTACTTTACTAGGTTATAACTCTGTGTTTAAGTGTAGATGGTCGTTCACTAGTTGTAGTAATGTCTGTGGATAGAAACATCAGACATCACCAAATCTCTATAATCTTGGGCTCTGCAACTCAATGATTCTATTCAATATCCGTACCAGTACAATATTTTGTTTGATTAGTCCAGTCAGGCATGAATCGATCTGGTTGTAGCCCATGATTTTAACTTACATTTATGTTGCAGTGGTGGGTGTTGAACGAAGCAGTTTGTGCTTAATGCTTACTCTATTCGAAACACCCGATCGTAGATTAACCCAACTATTACTTTCGATTTAGTCATTCCTTTAGACGGATGTCTTCAATCAGAATTTAAGTCTTCAAATCGACTCGTAAAAAAATGTAGTCTCAGAAATTAAAAGTAACATTAATATATTGAGTTATTTGTGAAGAAATAATGAGGTTTTCTTAAATATGAAAGGTCTTGTGTCTTAATAAGTATTTTCAGAATGATCGTTTCTTTCGCCTTTCGGTATATCTAACATACATTAAGTAAATCTAATCTACGTAACAGGTGCGTGGCTAGTGACCCTTATAATGATAAAATCAATCGGAATGTAACATTTTTCCCCACACACAATATTTAAGACTTTTCATGCGTTAATGTATCTTAATTATAGAATTGTATTGTATTGTATTTTTATCAAAATCTATTGTGTTTTAATCGAATGGTATTGTGTTTTTATAACCTATATTCTTTTTAATTGAAATGAAATGAGCTGTGATACTATTGACAATCAAACTGTAAGCTGTAATACTATTGACAATCAAACTGTAAGCTGTAATACTATTGACAATCAAACTGTAAGCTGTAATACTATTGACAATCAAACTGTAAGCTGTAATACTATTGACAATCAAACTGTAAGCTGTAATACTATTGACAATCAAACTGTAAGCTGTAATACTATTGACAATCAAACTGTAAGCTGTAATACTATTGACAATCAAACTGTAAGCTGTGATACTATTGACAATCAAACTGTAAGCTGTGATACTATTGACAATCAAACTGTAAGCTGTGATAGTATTGACAATCAAACTGTAAGCTGTGATACTATTGACAATCAAACTGTAAGCTGTAATACTATTGACAATCAAACTGTAAGCTGTGATACTATTGACAATCAAACTGTAAGCTGTAATACTATTGACAATCAAACTGTAAGCTGTAATACTATTGACAATCAAACTGTAAGCTGTAATACTATTGACAATCAAACTGTAAGCTGTAATACTATTGACAATCAAACTGTAAGCTGTGATACTATTGACAATCAAACTGTAAGCTGTAATACTATTGACAATCAAACTGTAAGCTGTAATACTATTGACAATCAAACTGTAAGCTGTGATACTATTGACAATCAAACTGTAAGCTGTGATACTATTGACAATCAAACTGTAAGCTGTAATACTATTGACAATCAAACTGTAAGCTGTAATACTATTGACAATCAAACTGTAAGCTGTAATACTATTGACAATCAAACTGTAAGCTGTAATACTATTGACAATCAAACTGTAAGCTGTAATACTATTGACAATCAAACTGTAAGCTGTGATACTATTGACAATCAAACTGTAAGCTGTAATACTATTGACAATCAAACTGTAAGCTGTAATACTATTGACAATCAAACTGTAAGCTGTAATACTATTGACAATCAAACTGTAAGCTGTAATACTATTGACAATCAAACTGTAAGCTGTAATACTATTGACAATCAAACTGTAAGCTGTGATACTATTGACAATCAAACTGTAAGCTGTAATACTATTGACAATCAAACTGTAAGCTGTAATACTATTGACAATCAAACTGTAAGCTGTGATACTATTGACAATCAAACTGTAAGCTGTAATACTATTGACAATCAAACTGTAAGCTGTAATACTATTGACAATCAAACTGTAAGCTGTAATACTATTGACAATCAAACTGTAAGCTGTAATACTATTGACAATCAAACTGTAAGCTGTAATACTATTGACAATCAAACTGTAAGCTGTGATACTATTGACAATCAAACTGTAAGCTGTATACTATTGACAATCAAACTGTAAGCTGTAATACTATTGACAATCAAACAATCATCATAGCATGGTCGTTTGTGAGTTTATACGTCATAGTAGATCGTCTATTGAATCTATTGTCAATCTGACAATTCCCGTCTGCCTTTTCTTTAAATTTCATTCATTTATTCATTCATTCAAGTTGACCTATATTTATCCAAGTATTATTGGGGCGAATCGATTGTGTCTATGTAGCTTAATTAAAATTTAAAATGTTCAGAAGTACAGAATTTTCTTCAAAGATCTGAAAAGAATTGACTGAGCAAGACGAAGTGTTGAATTATTAAAACTAAAGATGGTGGGGTGATAAATAGAGCTGTCAACATCGCAACATATGAAGTAGACTGAAAACTTTTAAAGTGATACTGCGTCTTAGAATGGATATACAATTTAAGTTCTCAAGAATGGTCAATATGTGTATATAATCATCAGTGAACTTACCTGGTGTTATAAAGTAACAGAATCTCAGTATAATCTAGAAAACTCACCAAACTAAGTAATTAAAAAGTGCTTAATCAATTTAAAGTAATTGAATTTTTATGAATAATTAGTTTGGTTTTCTTTTTGGGAGGAGGTGGGATTTATGTTATCTTATTATTGGCAGCAGGTATATCTACTGATATATATGGTCTTATTGGCCAAAATTCAAACTTTTCTGTTCATTCTAAGACACAGTATTCCTTTAAACGTTGAGAGGAATATTTCAATCGACTGAAACAAACGGGTCCAAACAAATACAAGATTTTATATCTGTTGTATTACTACTATCTGTTTATCAAACTATATTGTATAGCCACGAGTCACAAGATGTTTTCAAACACAATAGGCTTATCGTTCTAGATTAAAAGAGCTGCTATAAAGAAAGACAAACACTTCACTAAATATTCATTGAAAAAAAGTAATAAAATTCATTATAGTTCATGATACAGTATTTAGTCAGCTAATCCCAATGAAGTTGTGGCACTTTCTGAAAGTGGGAACATTATTTTTTAGTATGCTACAACATATATGAAGAGATCCCAGGTGAAAAAAAGTAGTCTCCAGGTTGTGCTACAAAAAGTCATTTTTAGGTAAATTTCACAGTCATAGTTCATCGTCTTCAATATAGTATTAAATGGATGATATTGGTCGGATTTAAGCCTCAACGGCCCAAAAATAGCGGATTATAATCAGGTGACAACTATTTTAGATAAAAATTGTTAAAATGAGAAACAAAGAGTCACACCCCAGAAAACACACAGATTCGATCAAATAATTTCCATCCTTTATTGAAATATCCCGAGAACATTTCTTGTATGGACAATATTAAAAATTTAGTGAAGTTGGATTGCCAGGGTAGACAATATACGCCCACTGGCAGCATTGATTTTGTATTTTGACAATACAGTAAGAATCACTAGAATGAAATATTCAACCTTCAGTCAAAAACTTCTTTTCTAGGGTGATAAATGTACAATATTACTAAGTTTCATTAAAATCTGTCGAGAATTGTATCATCTAACAAGGCAATAATTCATTAAATATTTTTCGATTTCAATGATTTTCAGTAAGGTTTGTCCAAACAATTTCAAAAAGTTTCGTCAAAAGAATTGTATCTTATGGAATTTTTACGAGCAATTGTGGACGGAGGGACGGACGGACGGACATGGTTGACGACAATACACTTTCAACATTTCATGTGGGCGTATAAAATGGCCGTGAACTATATTCGTGTGTGTTTTTTCTATGTTAGAACTATAGAAAGGAACGACTATCTATGAAGCGTGTCGTCAACATATCTTCCTAGTCTGTAACGATATCCAGTTAACAAATTATATCGTGACAGCGAGGTATGTAAGTGAAAGTATTTTTACTCTCATGCATTATTTTTATTAACAAGTTGATTATGTTATCTGTGCCATAGACTGCATTTTTTAAGGTAAGAATCTAATAGCAATATATTTTAACTATTAAAGTATTGTTTCATTAATTGTAGAGATTATTTAGAAATATCACTATTATAATAGCGCTCAATACATCAATTGTAGAGATTATTTAGAAATATCACTATTATAATAGCGCTCAATACATCAATTGTAGAGGATATAGAAATATCACTATTATAATAGCGCTCAATACATCAATTGTAGAGAGATATAGAAATATCACTATTATAATAGCGCTCAATACATCAATTGTAGAGAGATATAGAAATATCACTATTATAATAGCGCTCAATACATCAATTGTAGAGGATATAGAAATATCACTATTATAATAGCGCTCAATACATCAATTGTAGAGAGATATAGAAATATCACTATTATAATAGCGCTCAATACATCAATTGTAGAGCGATATAGAAATATCACTGTTATAATAGCGCTCAATACATCAATTGTAGAGGATATAGAAATATCACTATTATAATAGTGCTCAATACATCAATTGTAGAGAGATATAGAAATATCACTATTATAATAGCGCTCAATACATCAATTGTAGAGCAATATAGAAATACCACTGTTAAAATAGTGCTCAATACATCAATTGTAGAGAGATATAGAAATATCACTGTTATAATAGCGCTCAATACATCAATTGTAGAGCAATATAGAAATACCACTGTTAAAATAGTGCTCAATACATCAATTGTATAGCAGATATAAAAAATACCACTGTTAAAATAGTGCTCAATACATCAATTGTAGAGCAATATAGAAATACCACTGTTAAAATAGTGCTCAATACATCAATTGTATAGCAATATAGAAATACCACTGTTAGAATAGTGCTCAATACATCAATTGTAGAGCAATATAGAAATACCACTGTTTTTAATAGAGCTCAATACTTCAATTGTATAGCAATATAGAAATACCACTGTTAGAAAAAGTGCTCAATATTATTTAATTGTAGAGTCGATATAGAAATACTACTAGTTAGAATAGTGCTCAATATATCAATTGTAAGTATATAGAAATACCACTGTTATGAAATATGGACTCAATACATCAATTGTAGAGCAATATAGAAACCCCTATGTAAATAGAAGCTCAATAATCAATTGTAGAGAGATATAGAAATACTCACTGTTAAGAATAGTACTCAATATATCAATTGTAGGAGCCAATATAGAAATACCACTGTTAAAAATAGTGCTCAATATATCAATTGTAAGGTTGAATTAGAAATACTACTGTTAGAGATAGTGCTCAATATATCAATTGTATGAATTATAGAAATACCCTTCTGTTAAAATAGTGCTCAATACATCAATTGTAGAGTGATATAGAAATACATGTTATAATAGTGCTCAATACAAATTAGAGAGCTATATTTTACATGTACTAAAATGTTTCAATACAAGTTGTCAATCTTCCTTTAATGTACATAATGTTTCAAGTTAACTGTCTTTAAAACTGAGGTAAATAAAATTTAAATTAAATTCTTTATTAATAGTGTTTCAATACAGAGTTTCACGGGCGATTATTTACATGTATCAAAGGTTCAACACAAGTTGAACACTTATTTATCATAGGGTTTTAATTTCAATACAATACACACTTCATTTGAAACATATGAACAAGTTAAATTAATGCAATACAAATTTCAACACAAAGAAATAAACTCTTAAAATGTCATAAGTTTTCAACAAAGACAAACTTCTTTTACATGGTCCAATAACTCGATTTACACAAGTAACCTTTCTGTATACAAAGGGGCACCAATATATGAATTTAACACAAGTACACTTTGTGCTAATATACATTGGATAGATAATAGGATTACACTAAGTTAAAACTGTCTTTAAGTGTGTAGAGATTTGAAACTACCACTTTTTAAGACATAAGTCAACACAATTAACACTCAGAATATATATTAATGGGCAAAGCAATACACCCTTCTTTACATGTACATAATGTTTCAACACAAGTTACACACTTCTTTACATGTACATAATGTTTCAACACAAGTTACACACTTCTTTACATGTACATAATGTTTCAACACAATTTAACACCCTTCTTTACAGTACATAAGTTTCAACACAAGTTACACACTTTTTTAAAACAGGGGTACATAATTTTCAACACAAGTTACACACTTCTTTACATGTACATAATGTTTCAAAACAATTTAAACCCTTTTTACATGTACATAATTTTCAACACAAGTTACACCCGTCTTTACATGTACATAATGTTTCAACACAAGTTACACCCTTCTTTACATGTACATAATGTTTCAACACAAGTTACACACTTCTTTACATGTACATAATGTTTCAACACAAGTTACACCCTTCTTTACATGTACATAATGTTTCAACACAAGTTACACGCTTCTTTAATACATGGGTACATAACGTTTCAACACAAGTTACACACTTCTTTATTACATGGGTACATAACGTTTCAACACAAGTTACACACTTCTTTAATACATGGGTACATAACGTTTCAACACAAGTTACACACTTTTTTAATACATGGGTACATAACGTTTCAACACAAGTTACACACTTCTTTATTACATGGGTACATTGTCGTTTTGGGATCCTGGATTTGTTGTCTGTGGATGGTCATTCTGTTACGCGATTTTATACAGCCAATATACAGCTCATTGCATCCACAATAAATATCACAAACTTTCCAGCACATGTCATATTATCTTTCATAATAATTATTTTAACCGTAAATATAAAATATGACCTTTTAACTAGATAACCGCAGAAATTGTCGTAACATGTCAGTACTTAGTGGTTTATTTTTTCATCAGATATAAACTCAGCTCTAGTTGATATACTTTTAAAATTTTGGGGTTTTCGTTTAGATTTCACATTTCTGACCTTGTTAATAACAGATTCCAACCTCAGTTGTTTTTCTTGTACAATACTAATCTCTAATATGTTATAATTGATTCTCCCATACTTGTAATGACTTGTTTTATCTCTGATTTTGTTATAGCGGTGTTCCTGATTCCGTTTGCTATATTCATGTTATTATTTGGTTACCCACTAACCTTACTAGAACTGTCTCTAGGGCAGTATTCTGGTAAAAGTGCTTATGATGTTTGGAATATCTGCCCTGCTTTAAAAGGTAGGTTTAGCCTTCAGTATATCATCTAAGTAACCATATTGTCAGAGACATAACACTGTCTGACTGTCAGCATAGTCTCTCTTACAAGGACACGTCTGAACAAGAAGTTACTAGGATCAGGACACGAGGATAATTAGGAGACATTTTAAAGGCATAACCTCGCCGAACGTCTTCGAACCTACACCAGAAAATATCATGACCCTTTACATCATTCAACTGATTTAGTCTGGAGTTGTAATTTAATAGACTTAGAAGTTCCGGGTCTGTTATTTCTATGGTGTAAGAGCGACTTGCTAGTTTCGGATGCATAGTCTCCGAGACATATTCTTGACAATTATATTAAACAGGGAAAAACAAAACAAAAAAAGGTTTAAAGAATTTTTCCTTTGTCTTGTATTAGTATGTGAAACATTGAGTTAATTAATGTCAGAAATAGTATATCCATATATCTTTATATAGCTATATATGCCTCTTTACCTACACCTATTTCTATAGGTCTTATAAACAGTATATCTATATATCTTTACCTACGCCTATTTCTATATGTCTGATAAAGAGTAAAATAAGAATTCTAATGATAATTGTTTGTTTGTAGGAATGGGAATAGCGATGAATGGAATATCAGCAATTTTTGGAATGTATCATACAATGATCCTGTCCTGGATTCTGTATTATCTTTACCATTCCTTCTTCACACCTTTACCCTGGACAAACTGTGATAACCGGTGGAATACAGAACAATGTATCGTCAGTCAAACAATTTCCGTGAACGCTACCAATTTCACTGACACCAATTTTACTAACAGTGGACTGGTGTATACAGACAATAACACCAATGAATCAACTAGCAACAAAACCTACACGGCATCAGAAGAATTTTGGAAGTAAGGATATTGAGCTTTAACTTGTGTCTTTTAAACAAAAATCATACTAATAATTAATTCTCACACAATCAATAAGCTTATTTATTGTTCTGTGACATAGGTCAGTGCTTTCATTGAGACTCTATCTCTTGATCAGAGACCTAGACTCGTGTCAATAGGCCTACACCCTAACACAAACTTCCGTTTCATATTTTCGATCATTAGGCACTCTCCTTGTATCACAGAAGTTCGTACAGTAGCGATTGGGATGGTGTGTATGTTATTGAATATATCAAACCAGAAGCCTTAATTGCACACGGCACCCATATTGTTCACATTTCGTCGAAAAGGTTCTGATTTGGTGTATTGTCTATCGTACAATCTGATAAATCGCTTCAATGTATGATTTCTAGTCAGATTGACATCTAGACGTTATTAATCCTGAGAGTTGTCTGAAATCTCTTATATCGTGTCCCTACATTGGGAGTGGGACGAACAACAATCAAATGCCCTGTTTGAGACACGACCATGTCCTTGTGTATTGGGCCTAATTCTGACCCATGTAAAATAAAGAGTTATTATTATTATTATTATTATTATTATTATGCTACGAACTTTTCAGAAATATTGCTTAGAACATTCCCTAGCTATATATGGACGGCGGAATGGATTTTATATTCAACGTTCTTTATTGCTATTTCTAAATTCTTTATTATTATCTCTTAATTTGTACGCTATATTAAACATTTGTCGCTGAATATTGACATTTGTATACCAAAATCATAATTTGTTTTAAAAAAAAGGCATTCCACTTTCAATAGCTAGACCATCAAAAAATGATCATTCTTTTGTAAAATATGTATTTTTGATACTTACATACTCCATTTAAACTGTGTTCGTTTGAGTCTTGCTTGGAGTAGGACGTAAAACTCGATGTATTTTAATTTTAGAGTCTTGCTTGTCTATTTGTAGTAACAATATGTTGAGAATGTCTTCTGGATTAGAGGAAGTCGGAGCTGTTCAGTGGCATTTGGTGGTAACTCTGGCAATTGGTTGGGTTCTCATATTCTGCTGTATTATAAAAGGCATCAAGACGGTTGGCAAGGTAAGAAGGAAACATTATGCGGACCGTCACCATTGGATTAGGTGATGAGGGTTTTGATGGAGTCTCGATCGATTCACAAATAATCAAAAAATTGCATTATTTACTAGCCTTTCACATATTCTATTACACTTGTAAAAACTGAAAAATATTTAAATAGAAAAGTCGGCGAGGACACGTGGCGTCATGAATGCAAATCTAGAAACGAACAGGTTCGGGTTATTGCAATATCATATTTATAGGCCAAATGCACAGACTGTTTAAGAAGATCCACTATTGATGCATTATAAACGAAGGTATTCAACAACCCTTTTCACCTTTACGCTTCAAACCAAACTTTCTACAAAAAGAATGGTGTATAGAATAAGTAATATGAGAAGGCATAATCCCACTAAATAATCCGCGGATTATTTAAATGCAGGGGGGTCTGTAAAGATATGTTTTACTGGGTTTACTGGCCGAATGATTCAGGCCGGTACAGGTCATGACGTCATGCGCAATTTATATGCGCAATGGAAGTGCTGCACGTGCTGGGTAACTGTTCTTATACAGTAATTTAGTCAGTTGGTGGCAGACACGTGCGCGTGGCAGGCATAGAAAAGATACAGTTCAAATATTCATTTGATTTATTTTTTAAAGTCATCATCCGATGACCATTCCCAGTCGAATGCAGTTTTTGAGTATGGATTAGATGGTTGATTTTTTTTTGACGTTGAAGGTTGGTTAATGGTTTCTTTTTCTCTGTAATTATAGGGGTGGCACACAATATTTGTTCGCGCCCTCTTTTTCTTTAGACTGAGTTTGGAAGTTCCTGAAATATATTATCAGACGATTACTTCTTGCCCGACGAAATAAATGAAACCCACTATTTTAAATGGTTTACGACACAAATTATTTGTATTATTTCAGAAGCAAATAAAAAGCATACTCTACCTGGGCGTTTCTCTATAGCGGTACCCCAAGAATGAGATGTTGAGGTAGGAATGTGTAGGCCTACTAATTCTTCTGAAACTACAAAAAATAAATAAATAAATAATATATACCAAATTTCATATGTTAAGTTTCAGTTGTATTTAACATAATTATTTTTTTTTCCATGCCCACCGTTTGAAGAATTCAAGGATGGTTCTTCGTTAGAGATTGTCTGGATGTCATCGATGGATGGTGTCGGTGTCATAGTGATTTCTTGTACTTCGTCGTCTTCAGCATCTGTGTTCACTGAAATTAATTAATCAAATACATTTTCATTTTACTTTTTCGTTCATATAATTTGTTTATATAATTTTTTATTTATCACATTTTCTAAATATGTATATAGTTTATATCATTATATGTAAATATCCATTAACGCATCAACTCACCAGGCAATATATCAATATCTTCCGTAGATTGTATATCCCAGGATTCAAATAAAGGTGTGGTGTATTCGTAGCTTGGAGGTCCATCTAGTGTATAAACACTTTTTACCAGGTTCCAAAATCGCTCGTAGATACATCCACCACGTACATAAAGAAAAATAAACATCAAATATATACAAAATCATGAAATGCAAAAACAATATAACAATATAAAGTAAATAAATGTAATATATATTTGATGTTTATTTTTCTTTATGTAACTATTACTGTATGATTACTAAAAAGAGCTTTAAAGTGGTTGTCAGCCGCTTTATCTCGTGCCAAGTTCAGCATATCTGCCCAAAAATAAAATTGAGACGGATTCATTCCGTTGACATAGACAAATGTGGATATCATAATTCTGTTCCAGTGGTTCAAATGTTTCGTCCAAAACAGTCTTCTGAAAAACCGAGGCCAGTTTCTGGCAGGCCCGATTATGTCTTGGATGTCCTTCCAACTTTCATATATTTGCTTGTCTCTAATGTTAGACATGATTTATATTTTTTGTTAAATAAACATCAATATGAACAATGATGAGTTTATTATTTTTTCCTTCGTCTATATAAGACTGTCGTACACAATTTTCAAAAATGCCGTTTTTATGATTATTGCTGTTGACAAATATAGCTTTATTCCGTGTTTTGATACCCCCCTGCATTTAAATAATCCATGGATTATTTAAATGCAAGGGTTTTGCAAAATAACGAAATAAAGCCAAATTTCAAATAAATAAAATCAGAAAAACGGCATTTTTTAAAATCGTTTCCCCCAAAAAACTTCTACACCCCTTTTTTGCTCTCGCATTTACCCCAAGGAAGACCCTTCCCCGGGACTCTCCTTCCCCAGTCGCAGTATAATATCGTTTATTTTTTTTTGTCCGTCGCCTATATAATAGTCCCACTAAATAATCCTTGGATTATTTAAATGCAGGGGTCTTGCAAAATCACGAAATAAAGCCAAATTTCAAATAAATAAAATCAGAAAAACGGCATTTTTTAAAATCGTTTCCCCCAAAAAAACTTCTACACCCCTTTTTTGCTCTCGCATTTACCCCATAAGGAAGACCCTTCCCATGGACTCTCCTTCCCCAGTCGCAGTATATATCGTTTATTTTTTTTGTCCGTCGGCAGGGGTCTTGCAAAATCACGAAATAAAACCAAATTTCAAATAAATAAAATCAGAAAAACGGCATTTTTTAAAATCGTTTCCCCCAAAAAACTTCTACACCCCTTTTTTGCTCTCGCATTTACCCCAAGGAAACCCTTCCCCGGACTCTCCTTCCCCAGTCGCAGTATAATATCGTTTATTTTTTTGTCCGTCGCTTATATAATAGTCCCACTAAATAATCCATGGATTATTTAAATGCAGGGGTTTTGCAAAATCACGAAATAAAGCCAAATTTCAAATAAATAAAATCAGAAAAACGGCATTTTTTAAAATCGTTTCCCCCAAAAAACTTCTACACCCCTTTTTTGCTCTCGCATTTACCCCAAGGAAGACCCTTCCCCGGGACTCTCCTTCCCCAGTCGCAGTATAATATCGTTTATTTTTTTGTCCGTCGCTTATATAATAGTCCCACTAAATAATCCATGGATTATTTAAATGCAGGGGTTTTGCAAAATCACGAAATAAAGCCAAATTTCAAAGAAATAAAATCAGAAAAACGGCATTTTTTAAAATCGTTTCCCCCAAAAAACTTCTACACCCCTTTTTTGCTCTCGCATTTACCCCAAGGAAGACCCTTCCCCGGGACTCTCCTTCCCCAGTCGCAGTATAATATCGTTTATTTTTTTGTCCGTCGCTTATATAATAGTCCCACTAAATAATCCATGGATTATTTAAATGCAGGGGTCTTGCAAAATCACGAAATAAAGCCAAATTTCAAATAAATAAAATCAGAAAAACGGCATTTTTTAAAATCGTTTCCCCCAAAAAACTTCTACACCCCTTTTTTGCTCTCGCATTTACCCCAAGGAAGACCCTTCCCCGGGACTCTCCTTCCCCAGTCGCAGTATAATATCGTTTATTTTTTTTGTCCGTCGCCTATATAATAGTCCCACTAAATAATCCATGGATTATTTAAATGCAGGGGTCTTGCAAAATCACGAAATAAAGCCAAATTTCAAATAAATAAAATCAGAAAAACGGCATTTTTTAAAATCGTTTCCCCCAAAAAACTTCTACACCCCTTTTTTGCTCTCGCATTTACCCCAAGGAAGACCCTTCCCCGGGACTCTCCTTCCCCAGTCGCAGTATAATATCGTTTATTTTTTTGTCCGTCGCTTATATAATAGTCCCACTAAATAATCCATGGATTATTTAAATGCAGGGGTCTTGCAAAATCACGAAATAAAGCCAAATTTCAAAGAAATAAAATCAGAAAAACGGCATTTTTTAAAATCGTTTCCCCCAAAAAACTTCTACACCCCTTTTTTTCTCTCGCATTTACCCCAAGGAAGACCCTTCCCCGGGACTCTCCTTCCCCAAGCGCAGTATAATATCGTTTATTTTTTTGTCCGTCGCCTATATAATAGTCCCACTAAATAATCCATGGATTATTTAAATACAGAGGGTTTGCACAAAACAAAAAATAAAGCCAAATTTGATAAAACATAAATTAGGAAAAAACGCCTATATAATACTCCTACTTATTATTAATACAGTAGGTCTGCGTAAACACTAACTAAATCTATACATGTATTCACTGTATACTGACACTAGCCTATACAGTGTTATGATGTATTTGACTTCGACAAGAATAATCCGCGGATTATTTAAATGCAGGGGGTTTGAATAATAAATTGCTCATCAAGGCGATAAAATTAACTCAAACAGCAAATTTTTAAGATCGTTCCCCCCAAAAATCTTCCTAGCCCCCTTTTTTATCTCATTTGCCCCCAAGGAAAACCCCTTCCCGGGGGTTCTTCCCCCCAGTCGCATTATAAAATCGTTGTCTATTATACGTCGCCTATATAATAGTCCCACTTATTGATCCACGGATTATTTAAATGCAGGGCTATAAAAATCTTTTTAAAACGGCATAATTGGCTACAAAATGTCGTTTGATATGCATAAGAACATATTTTAGATCAAAAAAATCAATATTTTCTTTTAATAATAATAATTTAATACATTTAAAAAAAAAATTAATTCGTTTTTTTTTTCCGTATCATTGATGTACTCGCGATATATTCTACATTGTGAAGGCGAGTATTTGTGTAACATTTTATTTTGACGGCCACACAGTCACACAGTATTAATTTTGATACATTTCAGGACGGTGCAGGTTATTTCAAAATCGGTCTTGATCCGCGGATTTTTTAGTGGTATTATGCCTATGAGAAAGAATTGACAACAAAATAAGGATTTAAAGCGAGAGGATGAAAAATAGTTGTGTACCTTCTTCTATAAGTTGATTGATAGTGGGTCTTGCCAAGAATAAAACAGGTGCTTGTGACAGAATGACAATGTATCAAATGAGCACCTGGGATGGCTAGAGATACAGACACGTCAGATAATACAGAAATTTTAAACAAATATATTTACCTTTTCGCTGATTAAGAGAGCTATAAAACCAAAACAATTTCCTTTTTCTCTTCCCAAATCATGCCTAATGCGCAGACTCCGCAGACGGTGTGAGTCGTACTTTATTACTAAACTCATTGCCTCCTTTTTGTACTTTATTACCAAAATTAGTGTCCCGTCATTCCAATAATAAGGATTATGACACAAACAGATATTGTAAATACCAGCTGACAGAAGTAGTATCCAATTGGGAAAATTTTGTAAAAAAGCGGCAAGCATTTTAGCTCTGCATATCTTTGAGAATACGGGGCATGTCCATGTTTAACAGCTGATAACCACAAAGGTTGCTCACCCCAACTTCGTTATAGAAACAGAAGATGATCATGGGGAAATTGTTTTCGCCACCGAGTGCAAGATTATGTTATATATTTTATTTAGAGGTAGTGTATTATATAATTTATTTACAGGTAGTGTATGTAACAGCCATCGGGCCGTTTATTTTAATAACAGTTATTATGATACGAGCAGTAACTCTACCTGGTGCTATTATAGGAATAGAATATTATATTATACCTGATTTCAGTAAACTAGGTGATATACAGGTACGTTGTCTATTAGAGTATATTGGTTAGGTTATTAGATACTGGACCATCTTGGATGTATGTTGTTTATTCTATTCCGGATAGGTGGGGAGGGTGGCTCGGTTGAGTTGGCCACTCCAATTACAAACATTGGGCTCTAACGGTTCAATCCAATTAATAATACGGTACCGTTTGTTTCCTCTCTTTAGATATTTTCGTCTCTATTGTATTCTAACATATTCTTACCACAGTCATGTTCTTATGACGTTATGTTTAACCAATCAGAGCGTGCCATGAAGGAATGATAAAACTGATGATAGACGCTTTACTATATATATCATTTAGCTGCTTCTTATGATACGTCTAAATGGTGTGTGGTTTTATATTGAGATTCGGACCTTAGTACGGAGTATATTATTTTTTTTGTAGGTTTGGGTACAAGCTCTACTACAGATATTTTATTCTATGGGTATCGGATGGGGAGCATTTATTACACTAGCTAGCTATAATAGATTTGATAGTAACGTCTATAGGTACGTATGCCGATTCACTGGGGCATTAGTTGAGGGAAGGGGTTCGACTTCCTAGGGTGACTCTCAGCACTAGGCATTGAACTCAGGAACTCAGTGATACAATGTATAACAGTGAAAAGTGGCCGAGATGGTGCAAGAAATGGCAAAACCGGCGAACATTATTGAAGATTAAGTTTCCAGACGACGTCCCCTCTCGCAGGGATTTTTATAACAGGGAAGATCGTCTTCTACTTCCCCTTTCCAAAGTTCTGCAGTCGCTGCTTTCTAACGAGGATGTTGAAATATTGTGTATGTCATCTTCAATTCCTTGGAACAATTGATTGTCTTATAAGTGAACATTGGGATGGATGGTGGAGTATCAAGTGAAGTGTTTTCAATTACAAAAAAGGTGGACGTTAATCAGTCGTTAATTATATTGAAAACTCGCAGAAGGGACTTTATAGTCCTCGCATATCGAAGGTGGTCTCTTAGTAAAGGTGGTCATGTGAACAGGATATATTGTAGGGGGGTTTTATGGTGGTCGCTTATTGAAGGTGGTCTCTTAGTAAAGGTGGTCATGTGAACAGGATATATTGTAGGGGGGGTTTATGGTGGTCGCTTATTGAAGGTGGTCTCTTCATAAAGGTGGTCGAGTGTGCAGGATCTACTGTAATTCTAAGGTTCAGAATAAATGGAGTTTTACGCCCTACTTTCTTTGTTTCAGGAACACTGTTTTATTCTGTATAGTAGGGGAGGGTACTAGTTTCTATGCAGGGTTTGTTGTTTTCTCTGTACTGGGCTTTATGTCGGTGAATACTGGGAAACCGGTGGAAGACGTCGCTGCTGCAGGTAAGGTTGGGTATGGTTTGTTAATAATGCACTATATCCGGAGGGGTATTGGGGTAGGGTCTAAGTTGAAATAATGAAATTGTTCGGTTTTTGTCAAGGATTTAATCCCTGTAGCTACGGGTCAAGTATAAACTGACGTCTAGTATTTGGGAAATTAATATTGTCCTACTTTTCTAGCGACATAATACAGCACACCTTGTTGTATTATTACAATTGATATAAATTTACTTAAAAACAGAGAAAGAACAATTTACCTCCTGTCATATATTATAACATAAATAATAGTTATGTCACTATCCTTTGTTCTATCTATCCATTATCTTGTAAAATGTATAAGTGTTGTTAGAAATACTGTTCAATAACTGTTCAATAACTGTCCAATATTAGGTAAAAACTGTTCACTAACTGTCCAATATTAGGTAAAACCTGTTAACTAACTGTCCAATATTAGACGAAAACAGTTATTTTCAAAATAGCTTAAACCATTTTGTATGAAAGTTAATATCAGGCCCTTATTTGTACTGAAGGTGTTAGATTATTTTGGGTTAATGAAAATGTCATGCACAATTTAACCTTTGGTGCGAACAATTGGTCATAGCCAGATAAATTTTTTGAAAGGGAAGTGGTTATTTTACTAAATCTTTAAAGTTTAAACTCGATCTCACTGGTCGGAGAGTTGTATGATTAGCATGTTATTTCAGATTTAGCAAATATATAAAACAAGAATTGTACTGGTCTATATATTAAGTAAATATATTATGTCGGAGCTGATAATAGGTGCAATTTACGACAAATTGTGTGTTTTACAATCAATCGACAGTACAACATAATAATAAATAGATTTTACTTTCAGGTCCTGGGCTTGCATTTGTAACCTACCCCGAGGCTCTAAGTCAGATGCCCCTCCCTCAATTATGGTCCGTTTTATTTTTCTTAATGTTACTTTTAGTCGTTCTCGATTCTTTGGTAAGTGTTGATTTATCAATTCTGAATGTATTTAACGTGTTTAGTGTTTGATTCTGCTAGATGTCCAGGCGTAGGATGAAACAAATACTACATATAGAAATTAAATTAAACGGTTTGGAATTTCTGGGTATTTTTGTCTGTTCTGAAATTGGATAATATAATAACTAATGACGAATTTAATATGAATTTTTGTGTGACCATTAAAACATGTTTCGATAGAATCAAGTTTATTCATCACAAATCTTTTCTGCAGTTTGTAAGCTTGGAGATCATTCTAACAGCTATTATAGATGTTATACCAACAGCTACAACTAAAACTAGAATACTGGTCACAGCTATTGTCTGCTGTTTAATGTTTCTAGGAAATATTATATATACTACACAAGTAAGACTATTTCTTCTTCATAAAATAAGACAACTATATTTTACAAGAATAACAACTTAGGTTCACAAGTCTACCGTTACAGGGATCCTTTCTACCAGCTGGTCCTTGGTCAAACCTCTTGGTACTGATCTTTCCTGAATTATACTACCCGTCTACAGCTGGGTTAACTGGAATTATAAAATATTAGTTGATTGACTTTGTGTATTTTAATATCTTCACAATTAAATCCAAGACGAAGCTTAAACTACATGTCAAAAAAATCGAACTACTGTAGTTCAAGAAAATCAACCTTATTTCACTTTTACACATACATTTCTTAACGACTCAGTTAATATTATAATACAACTCGTTTAATATTAATTACAGGCTGGTGTTTATATGTTTCAACTAGTAGACTGGTATATGGCCTCTATATCAGTGTTCATTATCACATTTTTTGAGTGTATCGTAATAGCCTGGGTATATGGTAAGTATCATAAAACATCAATCAACTTTTAAAACAAAATTATTTGTTAATTTTCTGACATTTCATTTTTTAACCAAAGTCCCATTCCTATGACGTTAGTTTTATCACAGTCCCATTCTAATGACGTTATTTTTATCACAGTCCCATTCTAATGACGTTAGTTTTATCACACTCCCATTCTAATGACGTTAGTTTTATCACAGTCCCATTCTAATGACGTTAGTTTTATCACACTCCCATTCTAATGACGTTAGTTTTATCACAGTCCCATTCTAATGACGTTAGTTTTATCACAGTCCCATTCTAATGACGTTATTTTTATCACAGTCCCATTCTAATGACGTTATTTTTAATACAGTCTCATTCTAATGACGTTATTTTTACCACAGTCTCATTCTAGCGTCTTTTTTTGGCGCTTTTGAGTCCAAGATATTTTAGGTTTATGGCGTTTAACAAGAAAAGATATATAGAAAAATTAAATATTTTAGGTGTACAGAGATTTTTCGATGACATTGAGTTGATGACAGGAAGTAGACCATCTATAGTGATGAATATTTTATGGCGGTTTGTAACTCCGGTTATATTAGTGGTAAGTGTTTCGGCTGCCGAATCTCGGGGTCTATTTTAGTCTAAATGCAATCATAAATCAAGGTAAATAAAAACAAGATTAAACTAGAATTGCTTACAATTATGAACGTATTTCGAGAGCCTTAAAATATTATGTAGGCTAAATTTGCAATTACCTACATCTAGACAATATATTGAATATCATTTGACCTAGTTTTCAAAGTCATAAAATAATTAGGTCACACCTTCCGTAACGGTTAATGATGGCGAAAATATGAAAATTATCAATTTTTGCTGTATTTAAGTACACTTATCTCTATGAATTTTTTAAGTAAGCCAAATTAAAAAATATCTACTCGTAGACAATATATTGAATATTATTTGACTTAATTTTCAAGGTCATAGATTAAGTGGGTCACACCTTCCGTAGCCGTTAAAGTGACCTAATTTTGAAAAAATCGAAATTTAAATAATTCGAAAGAAAATACGAAATTTGAAAATCGGTCTCCAAGAAAAGGTAGATAATGATCCATTGTATCTATGTGCTAAATTTCATCAAAATCGGTCTATCAGTAGTGTCTGAATTTCGGATTTAAGAATTGTAACGAAAATTCAAAATGGCGGCCGATATGGCAGCTTGACCTAATTATTTAGGTCAAATCAATTACTATTGACAAGTTATTTATAAAACAGTTTTCACTTTTCACCTAGCAGTTATAGACCGGAAGTTACGTAATTACGTCATTTGAGGCTAAACCGGAAGTGGAATTTTTTTTTTCACATTTTTTCAAAAATTATAAACATATCGCCTATCAACTGGTCAAGTTTCAAAATTTTACCATTTATATTAAAGGAGAAATCACGGTCTGAAATTTTTGCCGATGACCCTTGAATATTGAATTGCAAATCGTGGGTAAAATATTTAACCTAATTGCATAAAACCTATAATTGTTAGTTGACAAATACATTGAAGTTTTCAAATCTGAAAATCCGGTCAAAATCGAACTGAAAATAAACTTGCTAAAGCAAAAAAACATGAACTTCCGGTTCTCACTTCCTGTCAGAGATAGAACTTCCGGTTTTGTTTTATTTGATAATAGAAATCATTCTAAGATCAACTGTAGATTTAGAATTTCTGCACCTTTTACCAGTTTGTCTGCAAACTCATCCAAGAATTACAAAAAAAAAAAAAAAAAAACTAGAATTGCTTACAATTATGAACGTATTTCGAGAGCCTTAAAATATTATTAGGCTAAATTTGCAATTACCTACATCTAGACAATATATTGAATATCATTTGACCTAGTTTTCAAAGTCATAAAATAATTAGGTCACACCTTCCGTAACGGTTAATGATGGCGAAAATATGAAAATTATCAATTTTTGCTGTATTTAAGTACACTTATCTCTATGAATTTTTTAAGTAAGCCAAATTAAAAAATATCTACTCGTAGACAATATATTGAATATTATTTGACCTAATTTTCAAGGTCATAGATTAAGTGGGTCACACCTTTCCCTACCCGTTAAAGTGACCTAATTTTGAAAAAATCGAAATTTAAATAATTCGAAAGAAAAAACGAAATTTGAAAATCGGTCTCCAAGAAAAGGTAGATAATGATCCATTGTATCTATGTGCTAAATTTCATCAAAATCGGTCTAACAGTAGTGTCTGAATTTCGGATTTAAGAATTGTAACGAAAATTCAAAATGGCGGCCGATATGGCAGCTTGACCTAATTATTTAGGTCAAATCAATTACTATTGACAAGTTATTTATAAAACAGTTTTCACTTTTCACCTAGCAGTTATAGACCGGAAGTTACGTAATTACGTCATTTGAGGCTAAACCGGAAGTGGAATTTTTTTTTTTACATTTTTCAAAAATTATAAACATATCGCCTATCAACTGGTAAAATTTCAAAATTTTACCATTTATATTAAAGGAGAAATCACGGTCTGAAATTTTTGCCGATGACCCTTGAATATTGAATTGCAAATCGTGGGTAAAATATTTAACCTAATTGCATAAAACCTATAATTGTTAGTTGACAAATACATTGAAGTTTTCAAATCTGAAAATCCGGTCAAAATCGAACTGAAAATAAACTTGCTAAAGCAAAAAAACCTGAACTTCCGGTTCTCACTTCCTGTCAGAGATAGAACTTCCGGTTTTGTTTTATTTGATAATAGAAATCATCCCAAGATCAACTGTAGATTTAGAATTTCTGCACCTTTTACCAGTTTGTCTGCAAACTCATCCAAGAATTACAAAAAAAAAAAAAAAAAAAAAAAAATAAAATAATCCGAACGATTACAATACGTTTTCGCCGAAGTCGAAATACGTAATAAAACTAGAATTGCTTACAATTATGAACGTATTTCGAGAGCCTTAAAATATTATATAGGCTAAATTTGCAATTACCTACATCTAGACAATATATTGAATATCATTTGACCTAGTTTTCAAAGTCATAAAATAATTAGGTCACACCTTCCGTAACGGTTAATGATGGCGAAAATATGAAAATTATCAATTTTTGCTGTATTTAAGTACACTTATCTCTATGAATTTTTTAAGTAAGCCAAATTAAAAAATATCTACTCGTAGACAATATATTGAATATTATTTGACCTAATTTTCAAGGTCATAGATTAAGTGGGTCACACCTTCCGTACCCGTTAAAGTGACCTAATTTTGAAAAAATCGAAATTTAAATAATTCGAAAGAAAATACGAAATTTGAAAATCGGTCTCCAAGAAAAGGTAGATAATGATCCATTGTATCTATGTGCTAAATTTCATCAAAATCGGTCTATCAGTAGTGTCTGAATTTCGGATTTAAGAATTGTAACGAAAATTCAAAATGGCGGCCGATATGGCAGCTTGACCTAATTATTTAGGTCAAATCAATTACTATTGACAAGTTATTTATAAAACAGTTTTCACTTTTCACCTAGCAGTTATAGACCGGAAGTTACGTAATTACGTCATTTGAGGCTAAACCGGAAGTGGAATTTTTTTTCACATTTTTTTTAAAAATTATAAACATATCGCCTATCAACTGGTAAAGTTTCAAAATTTTACCATTTATATTAAAGGAGAAATCACGGTCTGAAAATTTTGCCGATGACCCTTGAATATTGAATTGCAAATCGTGGGTAAAATATTCAACCTAATTGCATAAAACCTATAATTGTTAGTTGACAAATACATTGAAGTTTTCAAATCTGAAAATCCGGTCAAAATCGAACTGAAAATAAACTTGCTAAAGCAAAAAAACCTGAACTTCCGGTTCTCACTTCCTGTCAGAGATAGAACTTCCGGTTTTGTTTTATTTGATAATAGAAATCATTCTAAGATCAACTGTAGATTTAGAATTTCTGCACCTTTTACCAGTTTGTCTGCAAACTCATCCAAGAATTACAAAAAAAAAAAAAAATAAATAAAATAATCCGAACGATTACAATACGTTTTCGCCAAAGTCGAAATACGTAATAATCCGAACGATTACAATACGTTTTCGACAAAGTCGAAATACGTAATAACGAAACAAAATTTAATGGTATACTACTCCTAGGTTTTATTACACACAACGTTTCAACATTTTACATAGTCCTCATCAGGTAGAAATTTGAAAATTGGTTTAATAATATATATATATTCGTACTACAAAATGTGTACAATTGATTAATTGATTACAATTAAATGCAGAATGATTATAAAAATAAAACATATGTACATGAAGTACTATTTACATATAGATACACATGGTAATACAAATTCAGTCACAGGATAGAGAATATATCATACAGTTTATATGACACCTATCTATATGGCTATATATTGAATCTCTAAGTGCCAACAAATCACTAATAAAGGATGCTTTCTGATAAAGAGATTCTTCAATGTGTACACTTTCATCCATAATTTTGAGTAACCTACTAAGTTGGCAAGAAATAAAATCACTCCTGGCTATCTTATACTTAAAACAGAACAAATTGAGATTGTTACAGGTAGGTGATTGACTACCGTGAAATGCTAACAGACTGCACATTCTGATACATTTATTTGAGCTAGAAAGGGGTCGCTTATAAAATTTTACAGATCTTATCATCAGTTGAACCTCTGCAGATTTATCATTACATAACAGAGGTAATAATATATTATGAGTTCTATTACCGTAGGTAAATTTAATAGTCTTCGAATACATTTTCTCCAACTACAGTAAAATTTCTCAACTGATTTATAACTCAAATCCCATAATTGTGATCCATATAAACACATACAGTAGCTCTTAAATAACTTATACTTTGTCTTAGCAAACGTGTGCTTAAAATAACTATAGGTTAGATTGAATTTTGTAACAAAATTATTTATACCTTTTTATATGATTGTATCATTACTGTCACATAATAATGAGTTGCCTAAATGGGGCTCTGAATTTACAATATCTATGCGTTTACCATTAAAAAATACATCTTTAAAATCATAGTTTGTGGAATTTGCTTTTATCAGGGTTATATTTAACATCAAATTCTTGCGAAAAAATGGAGCAAATATTCAGCAATGAGACAAGAGCACTGCTGGATTGAGTTATAAGAGTTACATCATCTGCGTATGCCAAGGCACCAACATAGACATTACCTAGATGACATGGATAAGAACAAAGATGGATTTTTCACTTAAGATGAATAGTATATTTACCTTTCAAAACACCTTTTAGACATCTTGAACAGTTTCTTCACTATAACTGGATATCCCCCTCTAGTATACCATCATTAACTATTTCTTACGAGGATAAATCCAGGCATTTCTGAGACAAGGTATCTATTGATGAATCAGAGACTGATTAAAACTATGCTTTTTCTTTCAGACTATATTTATCTTTACTCTAATAGGATTTAAACCGCCAACTTATGGTGATTATATCTACCCTTGGTATACTGGATATATAGGATGGAGTATAGCATTAGTAACTTCTATACCAATACCGGTCTGGATGATCAAAGAACTTCGCAATCATAAAGGCACAATTGTCCAGGTAGGTAACACTTGTGTATTTGCTACGATGCACTCTACATTATTCCTTTTAACATCTCTTAGGTGAATTTTTTTTTTTTTTTTTTTTTGCTTTGAGTTTCTTTCAAAAGCTTCTTCACGTTCAACAAAATCCAGGAGTTTTGGCAAGATGTATCTTATAGGTAACCCACCTTTCTGTCAACTAAGAGATTATACGATTATCAGATTCAAAGTTATTGTTCAGTTAACGTCCGCATCCATCTAAAGATGAGACCACTGTTTATAGTGCTCATTTAATAATGCAACTTTTATATTTCCCTTTCAGAGAATACGTAAGTCATTTCAACCAAACAGTGAATGGGGTCGACAACCTGTAACAGTGGGAGATATTTAACAAATAATACACGTTGTTCAGAATAACTCAGTTGAATAATTTGTAAACACTACCTCGCTGTTTATGTTAAAGGAGCTAAATGCAAAATATTCATTATCAAAAACATCGTAAATTTACCTGATTCATACCTTTATACCATATATACGTTTACACCTTTCAGTGAATTTCGCTGAAACATTTCCTTAAATTTTATTATATCGTTGTTTTATGCTTGAATAACTATATTGCCTACCCCTGTTTTAAGGGCGATGGTTAAATTTTATATGTCATTTTATTCGGTTGAAAAACAACTCGATACACTAACGAATCAACAATATATATTTTTCAAAAAAAAAATGGTCAATATGAGTATATATTCATCGGTGAACTAACCTGGTGTTATAAAGTAACAGAATCCCTGTAAAATCGGTTAAATTATATCACAAATTCCCAAAATAGGGGAAAACAATTAAAATTGTATAAAATTGACCTGTTTGATTATGCTTCAGCTTAAAGCCTTCTTCGGAAACACTCAAAGTAGGCCTAGTCTATGATCACATTTTTCTCGTCCTTCTATTTCTAAATTTCAATTTGAATTGCACTTTTATGGATTATTATTTGGATATTTTGTGGGGATCGAATTATATAAGGATTTTGTTATGTTATTTATGACGGCAGATTTCTATACTGAAGAATTCATATCTATATATTGACCAATGTTTAAAATATGATAATTTCAGTTCAATTTAAGCCGCAATGTTCCGTTGAAAAATCATCCGTAAGATATTTTTGTTTTCGTTTCTGCACAAATGCGATAATTATGTAAAATTAAACAAATATTTTTGAAATATGACTGACTTGGAAAAAGCGTCTGGTCCTTCTGGTTAGACAATAAACCGAGTCACTGCGCTACAGACTGGACACAATAAGGATCCCTCGATAGTAGGAAATCAAACAAGAGTTGGCATATGACGCCGCTTAGCAAAACTTCCCTCATTGCACACTGCGTGGTGTTGCCAGTCTTTATTAGACTATAAGGTACAGAAGAGTAAGACGTAAAACTCCATTTATTTCATTTCATTAATAATTTATATATTTCCTTCTATGATTATTCATTAGCTATTACCAATATCTAAGTTGAGATTTCGGGTTCGATTTGTTGTTCGAATCGAAAATACTTGCTTTTGTTATATGTTCTCAGACTTTCTGCACATTGAATTAAAAACAAAGCTGCTTAGCAACTCGAACGTGAATGAGCAAGTTTTATCACCCACATAATGGGATTAATGTACAGACGAACAAGACAGTTTGTTGGATTTAAGAATTAATTTGATTATTCACTCAACAAGAGAGAACACGTGGGAGCTAGGACCGTCGTGGGTCAGGTTAGTATTACCCTACTGGTAACGGAAGGGGGTTTTATCAGTATACTTTCTAATATGGGCAAACCACAACAATATAGGGGTATTTTGTACAAAGCGGGTACATTTGTTCATCTCTAAATTTGATTTTGGTTCTTTTGTTCCATCAGATTATATTTACTCCTAAAATCTGGATTTGATTGAATTCCCGAGTTCGTAATTTCGAAATATTCTCCTACCTATCATGTTAACTAGCTGAACTTGACACTTGACAAGTGTGTGATCATGTGACCTATCTTCTACCCCACCCCTATGTCCAGTTTAATCTATATAAAGGAAGTTTAACAAGTGTGAAATTAGAAAATAACATGAGATCTCGACGATATAAAATGAACAATGAGAGATAGTAATTTAATCTACCGGAATTTAAAACCCGAGAATTTTTCGAAGTAAAACGTATTCTATGTTGCCCATTATAACACAACCTCACAAATTGATAATTTCATTTCATCTTTACTGTTACTTACTGTACTTTTATACTAACGTTTCAATATAATGTCAAATCTATTACGAACTGTGTCATATACATTACGTAGGCCTATCCAAATTAATGACGGGTTGTAGATGGCAAGAACGTTGGGACGTTACGTCATACTTAATGATGGTCGTGGGTTGTTAATTAAATCAATATGTGGCAGTCTATTTTTGGCCAACTGGTTGAGGAATAATTGATAGAAAGAATCTTCGTGAACATAAGTTATCATTCTTATCACAACTGACTTTTTTCTCCAATGTTTTGCAGTTCGTTTCGCAAAACATCCGTATTCAATCAACTGATCCCTGAATTCGCTATCAAGATATTAAGAGTAAGCCGGTCTGTAGCTTAAGGAGGGCCGTGGTTAACAAGGTATCCATCTGGATATGAAACATTATTATTATCACTATTATTTTTATTATCACTATTATTATTTTTATTATTATTATAAAGAATCGCATGACAAACCACAATTAAAACACACAAATACAATTAACATACTGCCCACTCAATGTTCTCTGGGTACGGCGGTCTGAGTGTAAAGTCATGGGTTAACACAACAAACGTTCTCGCTTCACTGGTCCAAATGAAAAACAGTTAAATGACTGGAACATGAGATCCCGAGGTAAAATTATACTTAAAGTAAATTGATACTTGACAACAATAAATTGACCACGAAATTAAATTTACTGCTGTCCCTTTTTATTGTATCAAATTGAAATAACTTGGAAGTGAGGTTCGTTAATGGTCATTCAAAGATAATATCAGTTATCAATTTGTGAGATTGAACTTAAACTAATAGAATTTGATTTCATTAAATTTACTTCTATAGTTTTTTAAAAAGTTTTAATAAATTTTTAATAAATTAACTGACTGCTTAAATTATAGGTTCAAATCATATGACTTAGCATGAAACGAACTACGTTTCGTCAACTAAAATGAAGGATAAACTGTAATAAAGTATATTTGAGATATTTAACTTGTAAATACTTGACAGAAACAATTAAACATAAATTATTACTAACTATTATTGTAAACATTCAATTAATTGGCAAAAAGTATAATTCATCAATAGATAAATCCTTATCAAATATAAGAACTTAAACATGAACTTGTAATTCTTTTAATAATATATTGAAAATATTTAACTTTAATTGTATAATGAAATTATTCATCGTTAATTAGGTGTCATATAAATGAATCTATATAATTAAATATACTAATTAAGAATTAAAAAACATCACTTAAACTTGGTCAATAAGAATATATATCAATATAGTGAGACTTACCAGGTGTCATGATAAAGAATAGAATCTCTATATAACATGATATATCTATAAACTAAGTTATTATTGAAAACACTTCTACTTAAACTTGGTCAATAAGAGTATATATTCATCAGTAGATAAACTTCTGTCATAAATAACATAACAGAATCCTTATATAACATGATACATGTATATCTATCTATTCAACTAAGTTATTATTGAAAAACACTTCTAACTTAAACTTGGTAATAAGAGTATATATTCATCAGTTAGACTTACCAGTGTGCGTGACTAAAGAATAGTAATCTCTATATAACATGATATATCTATAACACTAAGTTTATTATTGAAAAACACTTCTAACTTAAACTTGGTTAATAAGAGTATATATTCATCAGTTAGACTTACAGTGTCTGACTAAAGAATAGAATCTCTATATAACATGATATATCTATTAAACTAAGTTATTATTGAAAAACACTTCTAACTTAAACTTGGTTAATAAGAGTATATATTCATCAGTTAGACTTACCAGGTGTCATGACTAAAGAATAGAATCTCTATATAACATGATATATCTATTAAACTAAGTTATTATTGAAAAACACTTCTAACTTAAACTTGGTCAATAAGAGTATATATTCATCAGTTAGATTTACCAGGTGTCATGACTAAAGAATAGAATCTCTATATAACATGATATATCTATTAAACTAAGTTATTATTGAAAAACACTTCCAACTTAAGCTTGGTCAATAAGAGTATATATTCATCAGTTAGACTTACCAGATGTCATGACTAAAGAATAGAATCTCTATATAACCCAATATATCTATTAAAATAAGTTATTTTGAAAAACACTTCTAACTTAAACTTGGTCAATAAGAGTATATATTCATCAGTTAGACTTACCAGATCATACTAAAGAATAGAATCTCTATATAACATGATATATCTATTAAACTAAGTCTAATTATTGAAAAACACTTCTAACTTAAACTTGGTCAATAAGAGTATATATTCATCAGTTAGACTTACCAGTGTCATGACTAAAGAATAGAATCTCTATATAACATGATATATCTATTAAACTAAGTAATTATTGAAAAACACTTCTAACTTAAACTTGGTCAATAAGAGTATATATTCATCAGTTAGACTTACCAGGTGTCATGACTAAAGAATAGAATCTCTATATAACATGATATATCTATTAAACTAAGTTATTATTGAAAAACACTTCTAACTTAAACTTGGTCAATAAGAGTATATATTCATCAGTTAGACTTACCAGGTGTCATGACTAAAGAATAGATTCTCTATATAATCCAATGGATCCATAAGTAGTGCCCCATTAAACTAAGTATACGCTTGGATTCTATATCATTAATATAAACAATTTGATATGCTCAGTTAGTTTGTTCAGCCAGAAAGGGGTTTTAAAACCAGATACCTTTGGGGTGATAGTTTAAAATATTTATAGCTCATATATAAATATTTATATTTATTTTAGATTTTAAACTTTAACGTTATTGTTATAAATTAAAAACATGTAACGGTTTTAAAAAGAAAGAAACAACTATATTTTACAAGGATAACAACTTAGGTTCACATGTCCACCGTAACAGGGATTCTTTCTACCAGCTGGTTCTTGGTCAAAACTCGTGGCATTTATCTTTCCCGAATTATCCGTATCCACTTATAGTTAGGTGGAATGGAATTGTGAGTGAAGATGACTTATTCAAGGTTATCGGACTGCCACACACCGATCGAGATTAGAATTCATGTCCGACATTTCAACGTATCCAAGGAAATGACGTCATTACGTAATGAACCAACGCTCTAACTGACTGTGCTATAACTCGTTTTAAATTTAGTTGCCTCAGTCTGACTGAAGATTATAAGAAGTCTCTGATTGGCTCTTTGTTAGTAAAAACATTTCGATAAAATTATTTCTGTAGAAACCTCTATAACGTTTATTGTAGTCAAGGTATACGACAAATATTGTAAGTGCTTGACAAAGTAAAGACAGATCTACTCAAGCCGTAGGCCTACTGTTTTCAATCTACATGTATATATATATATCATGGAATCTAATGAACTTACAGCTCTATTTCTCTTCAACATTCATTAGGCCTATATTGAGGTCTATTTATAACACTTGAACCACATTGAGAATCAAAAAATTCCTAAAACAAAAAACACTTATAGGCTAAGTATATTAAAGTATAGGCCTATATATAACTCCATTTATAACAAAGTATATAATATATACACACTATTTACTGACTTTAGGGCAAGAAACTTAACGTTGGTTTTAACAAAATAACAAGGAATATACTATATATTATACATAACATTTTTTACACATGTTCAATGTCACGATTAAATTCGGGAAAACGTTGTTGCACAAATTCTAATGGTACAAAAACACAAGAAAACGAACTGTTTCAGATCAAACATGAACGTCAATCGAAAGGATCCCACTATGGCCAAATGAGTATGAATAGAATGAATTTACAACATTTTTTAATTCAGTGACACTCCGATAGTCAACGTATGCGCCTGGTTGTAGAGGTAAAAATGGAGACCCCTAAACGAATGCAATGGAAAGGAAAGTGTGATTTTATTCTTTCATTAATTGGATATGGTGTTGGTTTGGGAAATATTTGGAGATTTCCCTATTTATGTGCTAAAAATGGCGGAGGTTCGTATTTTTTAAATTGTTCTATGTGGTATCAGAATTGTAAACTCATAAAAGTGTTTAACCCGAGAGAAGACAGAGGGTACAACTTATTATATGGACAGACTGAGCTGCAAAAAATATCTCCGGAATCAAAAAATTATAAATAACAAACAAAAAACAAACAATTAAAACCATCAGCGGACATCCTGGAGTTAAATTAAAACCATCAGCGGGACATGGTGGAGTTAAGATTCTTTTATGAGGTATTTTGGTGTGAACTGAGTCAACTTTTGACTTCCAATTTGTGATACAATTATAGTTACAATGTGATGAGTCAGCATTTTCGAGATTTTTACTTATCGCCAATCCTTAAAATAAAAAATAAAAATTGGGAACCTTGACACCCATTGACAGATCGATCAGATGTTAAGGCATTTTGACAATATGAATCAGTATATGCTATTACAGACGAACTCAATGCCAGAGGACATCTTGAGACCTGTATCAGCTGATATCATCACCAAGGTATATCTTGATGTCGCCTATCATAGTATTACCAAATCTTTCACCCAGTATTATTCAACAGAACGAAAACAATTCAAGTTCATGAAAGACTTTTTAGTATAATAGAATAACGACCAACTTGATACTTCCACGCTACCCATGAATTCAAACTTCAAAATAATTCAAATTAATCCAAAAATAAACGAAGGGTGGGCTTTCCGGTTCCTGAGTTTCGCGGAGACCAGTTTTCAAAACTCTTTCCATATTCAAGAATCGAAGTGACCAATGGAAGAGGTTTCACCACCGAGCGTTGTGTTTATTGCTAGTGTTTACAGTAAGAAACGGATAGTTTGATGTAAAACGATATTTTTATCATATTATATCACGAATTCCCATAATAGGGGGAAAACAATTTCACTAGGGTATTTTTATAAATTTCCAGCGGTATTCCTGATACCCTACGCTGTATTTATGGTGCTGGTGGCGTTTCCATTGATATTTCTAGAGTTATCTCTTGGACAATATTCAGGAAAGAGTGCGTATGAAGTATGGGATATTTGTCCCGCAGTAAGAGGTGAGTTGCAATATGTGTATATATCGTGGTCAGGGGGTTAGGGGGTGTGGGGAGGTAGGTAGGGTCAGGGGGTCAGGGGGTCATTGGGTTTAGGGTAAGTTTAGGATAACTTACGCAGGGTTGGATAGGGCCAGTGTGTTAGGGTAAGGGGACCTACGGGTGGTGACATGGAACTTACAATATGCCTGCCAATAATAACATAATCTAACGTTTTCATATTGGGATGTATTGCAGTCGACATTGCACAATAGAGCGTTCATTATTCCATTCTCCTGTAAATAATAAATTATACCAAAGTTTTCTTTAAATATTATATTGTACACTACCACCCATAACATACACACAGCTTTTCATAACTTCCATTTTATTACAGGTATCGGGCTAGCCATGACCTGTATATCGGGAATCTGCTGTCTCTACTACAACACAATCTTAGCCTGGATCTTATATTATTTATTTAATTCATTCAAATCTCCTCTACCGTGGGTAGGATGTGACAATTGGTGGAACACAGACGCCTGTTATATTAAAGATATTAGTGGTAATCATACTACCACCAATGTAACGTCGTTTGACTTTCTGTACACCATCAACAGAACAGGATATACGTTAGACTCTATGATAAAAAACAACTTCACCATGAACCTTAAAGCTGATAATATCACTAAAGACTATACTCCTACTGAAGAATTTTGGAAGTAAGGCTTCTCTTTAGGTTTGTTCCTGGCCCTTTCCAGACAAAAAGTACAATCAATATCAAAGTGAAATCCACATGGCGCTTTGACCTTACTCAACCATCCATCAAAAGTAAATAGTCGTTTGACTTCGGCATAATAAAATGTTTTGTCAAGCTAGCTAACAACCTGTTTGGTTCAATGATAGTTTTCTGTTATCAGAATGAGACTAGAATATACCAAACTATCGTGTCTAACTAGCTAGTAGATTGTTTGGTACAATGACAGTTTTCTGTTGTCAGAATGGGACTAGAACATACCAAACTATCATGTCTAACTAGCTAGTAGATTGTTTGGTACAATGATAGTTTTCTGTAGTCAGAATGGGACTAGAACATACCAAACTATCGTGTCTAACTAGCTAGTAGATTGTTTGGTACAATGACAGTTTTCTGTAGTCAGAATGAGACTAGAACATACCAAACTATCGTGTCTAACTAGCTAGTAGATTGTTTGGTACAATGACAGTTTTCTGTTGTCAGAATGGGACTAGAACATACCAAACTATCGTGTCTAACTAGCTAGTAGATTGTTTGGTACAATGACAGTTTTCTGTGGTCAGAATGAGACTAGAACATACAAAACTATCGTGTCTAACTAGCTAGTAGATTGTTTGGTACAATGATAGTTTTCTGTTGTCAGAATGGGACTAGAACATACCAAACTATCGTGTCTAACTAGCTAGTAGATTGTTTGGTACAATGACAGTTTTCTGTAGTCAGAATGAGACTAGAACATACCAAACTATCGTGTCTAACTAGCTAGTAGATTGTTTGCTACAATGATAGTTTTCTGTAGTCAGAATGAGACTAGAGCATACCAAACTATCGTGTCTAACTAGCTAGTAGATTGTTTGGTACAATGACAGTTTTCTGTAGTCAGAATGAGACTAGAGAATACCAAACTATCGTGTCTAACTAGCTAGTAGATTGTTTGGTACAATGATAATTTTCTATAGTCAGAATGAGACTAGAGAATACCAAACTATCGTGTCTAACTAGCTAGTAGATTGTTTGCTACAATGATAGTTTTCTGTAGTCAGAATGAGACTAGAAGCATACCAAACTATCGTGTCTAACTAGCTAGTAGATTGTTTGGTACAATGACAGTTTTCTGTAGTCAGAATGAGACTAGAACATACCAAACTATCGTGTCTAACTAGCTAGTAGATTGTTTGGTACAATGACAGTTTTCTATAGTCAGAATGAGACTAGAACATACCAAACTATCGTGTCTAACTAGCTAGTAGATTGTTTGCTACAATGATAGTTTTCGTGATCAGAATGAGACTAGAGATACCAAACTATCTGTCTAATTAGTAGTAGATTGTTTGGTACAATGATAGTTTTCTGTTGTCAGAATGAGATAAGAGCATACCAGACTATCGTGTCTAACTAGCTAAAGATTGTTTGGTACAATGACATTTTCTGTGTTGATAGCTAGTAGATATCGTTTGGTCAATAGAAGTTTTCTGTTGTAGAATGGACTAGAGATACCAACTTCTGTTAAACTAAATTGTTACATAGCATACCAAACTACGTTCTATAGTATAAGATCTGTCAAGAATTTTCTGTGTTAGAATAAGATTTAAATGTTACTATCAGTGATTTTGGTATAGGATGTAAATTTCCATATGTAGATAGCTAGTGGCATGAGAACATCGTTTAAAGAGTAGGAATCGTTGGCAATAAAAGTTTTCATGTGTTAGTACCAAACTATTTCTCTAGTAGTATTTTCACAAATAGTTTTCAGTCATCAGACATTGAAAAAAGTACCAAATATTTCTAATAGATATTAATTGTTTTAAATAAGTTTTTGTATAGCAGATAGATAACTAATAACATGTATCATATAAAGTTGGACATAGACATTCTTAGAAATAGACTAACGACAAAGCTATGTGTTAGCCTACTTAATTTTGTATTTTTCTATGTTCAAATAGTCATACCAATATGGTATATTAGAATAGTTTTTGTAAATGATTATTCTTGTAAGAATGATGTAGAATATAAATATCTGTAAACTTACAACAGAATTTTTTTTGAATGACTAGCCCAATAAATGTTGTTATATCTTGATGTGTGAATTAATATACTATAAGATATATCAACAGAGCTTGTTGTTTAATGTTGTTACATACTTACGAGCTGGGTCTTATGAAGATATAGAACGTCATGCTTCTTATTATGTTATTGCTTTTTAACTTTTCACTTCGATGTCTCTACTTAAATGTGTGATTTGTTCTTATGCATTATTTTTTTTTCAAAATCTGTATACTTTTTATACTTCAATATTCTATCTTTAGGGTTTATCTTGTGCCAATAGTGCGATAACCTTTAAAAGTTCGGTGTGTGTATGTCGACCTTGATAATGCGTAGTTTTAAGGTCGTTTTCTCGTGTCCCTATTAAGGCCTCCACAAGGTCGTGTGGGCATTCAAGAAGTATGGATATCAGTTTGTCATGAAGGTAATACCGTGTTAGCCTAGGAATCTAATTTTTTTTATACTATAAATTCAAGTCATCAGAATTTACAGAAATAATATGGTATATTAATGAATAAGTTTTTTTATAACTGATAATAACTAAGAATGCATGTATCGAATATAAAGGGTGACTTTTATAATGACTTACGACAAAGCTTTTTCCCAATTTTTTTTGTATGCACTAGAACCCCAAAGTAAATAGGTTTTTGTATATTATCCTTGTTGTGTGAATTAATATACTAGTAGATAAATTACAACAGAATTGTGTATGATATGTTGCTTACATCTTTTGTGTTTTATGATATTTACCGAGCTGGGGTCCTATAAGGTATAAAATACCCACTGTCTTATTGATATAGAACGTCATGCTTCTATATTATTATTTTACATTTTTTTTGTTTCTTTAACTTTTCACTTCGATGTCTCTACTTAAATGTGTGTATTTGTTCTTATGCATTATTTTTTTTTCAAAATCTGTATACTTTTTATATATAAAATCTGTATACTTTTTATACTTCAATATTCTATCTTTAGGGTTTATCTTGTGCCAATAGTGCGATTAACCTTTAAAAGTTCGGTGTGTGTATGTCGACCTTGATAATGCGTAGTTTTAAGTCGTTTTCTCGTGTCTCTATTTAGGCCCCACAAGGTCGTGTGGGCATTCAAGCGATATTATCGTTTAGTGCATTCTTTTCATGAATGGAAAACTACCAGGATCTAGCTTGGAAAATCACATAAAATTTTTTTTATACCGTCATTAAATTAAGTACAAGGTCGCAGATACTTTTTGACAGAAATGAATATTAAAATTTCAAAAAAGTAGTCAAATTTCATACCTTAGGTTGTACATATTGCATTTTTATGTGCATATTGTCCTTTATTTCAGACCCTAGGTTGTGTACATATTACCCTTTATTTCAGATCCTAGGTTGTGTACATATTGCCCATTATTTCAGACCCTAGGTTGTGTACATATTGCCCATTATTTCAGACCCTAGGTTGTGTACATATTGTCCCTCTATTTTCTACCCTAGGTTATTTACATATTGCCCATTATTTTATACCCTAGGTTATTTACATATTGCACTATATTTCATACCCTAGGTTGTGTACATATTGCCCTTTTTGTCACCTAAGCTGTTTAGACATAATTCCTCTCCTAGGGTTTGTTCTTATTTCCCTATATTGTATATGCGAGGTTGAGTACATATTGTCCTTTATTTTTTATCCTAGGTTGTGTACATATTGATCACATGTTGTACTGTAGGTTGTGTACATATTGACCCTTATTTTATACCTTAGGTTGTGTAAGTATTCTCATTTATTATGTACCCTAGGTTGTGTACGTAGTGCTCTCTATCACATACTCTAGATTATATACACATTGCCCTTTATTTCAGACCCTAGGCTGTGTACATATTGCCCTTTATTTCAGACCATAGGTTGTGTACATATTACCCTTTATTTCAGACCCTACGTTGTGTACATATTGCCCTTTATTTCAGACCCTAGGTTGTGTACACATTGCCCTCTATTTAAAGCCTAGGTTGTACATATTGCCCTCTATTTTATACCCAAGGTTATTTTCATTTTGCCCATCATTTTATACCCTAGGTTGTTTATATTGCCCTTATTTCATACCCTAAGTTATGTACATATTGATCACATGTTGTACTGTAGGTTGTGTACATATTGACCCTTATTTTATACCTTAGGTTGTGTAAGTATTCTCATTTATTATGTACCCTAGGTTGTGTACGTAGTGCTCTCTATCACATACTCTAGATTATATACACATTGCCCTTTATCCTAGGTTGTGTACACATTTTATTTATTTTTGGATCCTAATTTGTTTCCTGTTGGCCTATATTTTCTACTCAAGGTTTTGTACATAATTTTGACCCTAGATTGTGTACATATGTTCTGTCCTAGGTTATGAACATATGGTCTGCACTATATCGTGTATTTTCTAGCCTAGGTTGTGTACATTTTCCAAAGTTGTGTGGTTATTTGAGGTTGTGTTTATGTGTATATTTTCTACCCTAGATTCTGAACCCATTCAGTATCCTAGGTTGTGTGTATATATTTTTCCCTAGGTTGTGTATTTGTAAATGTTTTCTACCCTAGGTTGTGTATATGTATATTTTCTACCCTAGGTTGTGTATATGTATATTTTCTATCCTAGGTTGTGTATATGTATATGTTTCTACCCTAGGTTGTGTATATGTATATTTTCTATCCTAGGTTGTGTATATGTATATTTTCTACCCTAGGTTGTGTATATGTATATTTTCTATCCTAGGTTGTGTATATGTATATTTTCTACCCTAGGTTGTGTATATGTATATTTTCTACCCTAGGTTGTGTATATGTATATTTTCTATCCTAGGTTGTGTATATGTATATTTTCTACCCTAGGTTGTGTATATGTATATTTTCTACCCTAGGTTGTGTATGTCACTGCCACCATGCCGTATATACTGATAACTATAATATTAATCAGGGCTCTGACTCTACCTGGTGCTATAGATGGTATATATTTCTATATTATTCCTGATTTTAGTAAACTTGGAGAATTGCAGGCAAGTTCTACATTTTTATATATCTATATATATCTAGCCCCCCGTGACAAGGATCCTGGTCAAACCTCTTGGTATTGATTTTACAAGGTTAATAATAACTCGAATATTGAGGAACTGTTAAGCTCACCAGACATTTTCATGTTGATCGTTATTATTACGATGTAGCCAAGCATTCACTAACTGTTTCTACCTCTCGAACTGTGCTACATTACTATTCGCTGCTTACAACTGTTCCCCCCCCCCTCCATGACATGACACATTGACACAGGATTCTTAATTTTATCCTGAATCTATTTTTCTACTCGGTTGCGCTACCCCAGGGGTAAAACAGTTAAACAAAAATACTTTACTGTTAACGGATTGGCCTAAATGGTACGTCTATTGCACTTTTAACAATTTGAAAATATTTATTTACAGATATGGTTACAAGCAATGATGCAGATGTTCTTCTCTGTAGGAATGGGCTGGGGTGGTTTTCATACCATGGCTAGCTATAATAAATTTAATAATAATGTTTTAAGGTAGAATTTCTCTTCAATAAGATTTCTAGGGCCCTACAACATATCAAACTGGCATTTTCCTAGACCTCAACTCAGCTCTGATCTTTTCATATTTTGTTTACTAGAGCTACATCGATTTTGTTGTCCGCTGGTTAATTTTTTCTCCCTAAATCTTAAGGCATTAACAAGAAGGAAATATAAACTATTGACCTGTTGTCTAACGTTTCAGCTAAATACCTTCTTCAGAAATACTTATTTTTATATTAAATTATATCATAAATTCCTATAATAGGGGAAAACAATTAAAAATATATACTATTGTCCTGTTGTCTAATGTTTCAGCTAAATGCCTCAGTACTTTGTGATAACACTTCTATTACTTATTCAAAGTTTTTAAATTTTTTCTCCTATACAGAAATTTGTGATATAAATTAACTCGATTTATTTTAATTCTCGTTATGGATTCAACATGGCCTATGTGTGAATAAGGTCTTTTGGGAACGAGGTTTAATCTAAGAATCTGGTCACGTATATAATTTGTTTTCCTTATATTAATTGACGTCATGACCTGGACCAATCGTTACAACTTTATGACTTAATATTTTTCAGAGATAGTATTATATATTGTTTAGTTGGAGAAGGAACCAGCTTTTATGCGGGATTTGCAGTATTTTCTGTTCTAGGTCACCTGTCGTACCTGACTAATTTACATGTTTCAGATTTAGTACGAACAGGTAAACAGTTTACTTTCGATTATTACTGTTGGTTTCTAATGGACAACATTCAAATATAAAATGACATTGATATTATAAAATATGTTTTAAAAGGTAGACTAAAGAAAGAAAAAGAAAGAAACAAATATATTCTACAAGGATGACAACTTAGCCCGCCGTGACAGGGATCCTTTCTACCCGCTGGTCCTTGGCCAAACCTCTTGCCATTGATCTTTCCCTGATTATCCGTACCCATTTACAGCTGGGTGGACTGGAATTATGATTGAAGAAGACTTTTCCAAGGTCATAGGACTTTCACACGCCGATCGAATTTAGAACTCACGTCCAACATTTCCATCGTATCCAAGCAACATCTTAGGATGACCAAATAACTGATGAAGAATTACTTTAATATCATAAAAAAGATGTTTGACTCTGTTGTTATAGCACATCGTTCTTTCTGTCCGGTGGACAACAGTGTTACTGGGAGCCTCATTGTGTTCGTTATATAATATTCCAGGTCCCGGACTAGCATTTATTACCTACCCAGAAGCTCTAGCTACTCTACCAGTTCCTCAATTATGGACGGTTTTATTCTTCCTTATGTTACTGACTACAGCATTAGACTCTATGGTAATAGTAATTTATCATGTTCTCAGGTTGGGATTTTGGCGAAGACGTATCAGCAGATGCTTCTGTTCATTTGAAATTCAGCAGATGGCTAGGTCAAGCCAGCAGACAAAACAGTTGATTACGTAGAAGCAACGATGGAGTTGACGTATCGTCCCCAGGCCTCACGTGTATAACTGTCTGTTGTTGTCGAATCGTCCAAAGTTGCGACTACCGAACTTTGAATTTGATAGGAACCGCCACTCATCGTCCCATTACGAGCATTAACAGCTTTGACCGACTATATTACTAACTCCATTAAAATTCTTAATACGTTTAAAGTTATTGCAATCTAATTATATCAAAAATTAGTACTTGGTGACTCTTGAGCCAAACGTAGTGATTCACTTAATTTGTATGTCTGTTTTAAATATGGTTCTATATATATTATTTTATAGTTTGTGAATGTAGAAATCGGCGTGACTACGGTGGTAGATTTAATAGGAGTCATTTCCTGGAAAAAGAGAGCAGTAATCACTGGGTTCATGTGTTTAGTGATGTTTCTCGTTTCTCTTACCTTTACAACGGAGGTAGGATTCTTATTCTTATATGTTTTTAGGAACAGGTGGTGGCAACCTGAAGAGCTTTGTCGTGAAGGAATAGCTGTAAAGCAGCCTTCATGTCCCAGTAAAGACGAAATTGTCCGACAAATTTTTATATAAATCGGTTTGAGAATTATTCATTTTATAAAATTATATATAATGTCATGAATCCGCTTAAAAAAGATATATTATTCTAATGTTTCTCTTTTCAAGGGTGGTATTTATATGTTCCAAGTTGTAGATTGGTATGTAGCAGCCGTCACGGTGTTTGTCGTCACCATTATAGAATGTATAGTCGTCGGGTGGATTTATGGTAAGCTCCGGTTTATATTTCTCATCTTGGAATATACCAACTAACATGGCAAACAACTTAGGTTCAAGAGATCAGTCTTAATATTGTCATCTTCCCATAATTATCTGTACCCATTTACAGCTGGGTCAAAGATCTGGAATAAAGATGATCCTCCTGTCTACAAGCTGGTCGATAGCCAAAACCTCGTGGCTCTGATCTGTCTAGAAATATATATAGAAGTGAACATCTGAATAGACTGAACTAATAAGATGAATGGCGTATTTAAGGTCACCAAATTAAACATGCGACCATCGTTTAAATGATACAATGTAAAAAGCCTCGTGCTGTAAGTATGAGATGCAAGACTCGGTTGTTATACGAACTGCACACCTTATAGAACCCTCAATGTTTTAATTTCAGGAGCAGATAGATTTTACGATGATCTTGAACTTATGTTAGGACATAGACCATCTGTATTGTTTAAAATATTGTGGAAATTTATCACACCAGCTCTTCTTACCGTGAGTATTCTATCAGCGGACATCAACTAACGATTATATTCTAGAAAATGGTCAACTATTGTACTACGCTCTGTTTGTTCTACTCTATATATAAATAACATTATAACATGTATAATATGTAACTTGTCTATATTACAGGCTGTTTTATTAATCACTTTAACACGATATACTCTACCAACGTATGGTGATTATCATTATCCTGTATCAGCCGGCATTTTAGGCTGGTTTATAGCTCTAATAACAGTTCTACCTATACCTATCTGGATGGTGAAAGCAATAATTCAAAGTAAAGGTTCACTAATAGAGGTAAGTGACACTGTGGGACTGTGGTAAAAATAACGTGATTAAAAGGGGGCTGTGTTAGAAATAACGTCATTAGAATGGGACTGACTGTATTAAACATAACGTCATTATAAGGGGACAGTGTTAAACATAACGTCATTAGAATGGGACTGTGTTAAAAATAACGTCATTATAATGGTAAAAATAACGTCATTATTATGGTTAACATAACGTCATCATAATGGTAAAAATAACGTCATTATAATGGTAAAAATAACGTCATTATAATGGTACTGTGTTAAAAATAACGTCATTATTGATGTGTAAAAATAACGTCATTATAATATGGTTAAAATAACGTCATTATAATGGTACTGTGTTAAAAATAACGTCATTATAATGGTGAAAATAACGCCATTATAATGGAACTGTGTTAAACATAACGTCATTATAATGGTACTGTGTTAAAAATAACGTCATTATAATGGTACTGTGTTAAACATAACGTCATTATAATGGTACTGTGTTAAACATAACGTCATTATAATGGTACTGTGTTAAACATAACGTCATTATAATGGTACTGTGTTAAACATAACGTCATTATAATGGTACTGTGTTAAACATAACGTCATTATAATGGTACTGTGTTAAACATAACGTCATTATAATGGTACTGTGTTTAACATTAAAATGTTATACTTATATTTACTGTCCTATTGACATATTTCATCTGATTTTATATTTATATTTACTGTCCTATTGAAAAGTTTCATCTGATTTTATATTTATATTTACTGTCCTATTGACATAGTTCATCTATTTATATTTATATTTACTGTCCTATTGTCAATATTTCATCGGATTTTATATTTATATTTACTGTCCTATTGTCATATTTCATCTGATTTTATATTTAATTTACTGTCCTATTGACGTATTTCATTGGATTTTATATTTATATTTACTGTCCTATTGTCATATTTCATCTGATTTTATATGTATATTTACTGTCCTATTGTCGTAGTTCATCTATTTATATTTATATTTACTGTCCTATTGACATATTTCATCTGATTTTATATTTATATTTACTGTCCTATTGTACGTAGTTCATCTGATTTTATATTTATATTTACTGTCCTATTGTCTATTTCATCGATTATATATTTATATTTACTGTCCTATTGTCATATGTTCATCTTATTTATATTTATATTTACTGTCCTATTGTACATATTTCATACTGATTTTATATTAATAACTGTCCTATTGACATATTTCATCTGATTTTATATTTATATTTACTGTCCTATTGTCGTATTTCATCGGATTTTATATTTATATTTACTGTCCTATTGTCATATTTCATCTGATTTTATATTTATATTTACTGTCCTATTGTCGTATTTCATCTGATTTTATATTTATATTTACTGTCCTATTGAACATATTTCATCTGATTTTATATTTATATTTACTGTCCTATTGACATATTTCATCTGATTTTATATTTATATTTACTGTCCTATTGTCATATTTCATCTGATTTTATATTTATATTTACTGTCCTATTGTCATATTTCATCTGATTTTATATTTATATTTACTGTCCTATTGTCGTATTTCATCGGATTTTATATTTATATTTACTGTCCTATTGTCATATTTCATCTGATTTTATATTTATATTTACTGTCCTATTGTCATATTTCATCTGATTTTATATTTATATTTACTGTCCTATTGACATATTTCATCTGATTTTATATTTATATTTACTGTCCTATTGTCATATTTCATCTGATTTTATATTTATATTTACTGTCCTATTGTCATAGTTCATCTTATTTTATATTTATATTTACTGTCCTATTGTCATATTTCATCTGATTTTATATTTATATTTACTGTCCTATTGACATATTTCATCTGATTTTATATTTATATTTACTGTCCTATTGTCATATTTCATCTTATTTTATATTTATATTTACTGTCCTATTGTCATATTTCATCTGATTTTATATTTATATTTACTGTCCTATTGTCATAGTTCATCTTATTTTATATTTATATTTACTGTCCTATTGTCATAGTTCATCTTATTTTATATTTATATTTACTGTCCTATTGTCATATTTCATCTGATTTTATACTTTATATTTACTGTCCTATTGTCATATTTCATCTGATTTTATATTTATATTTACTGTCCTATTGTCATATTTCATCTTATTTTATATTTATATTTACTGTCCTATTGTCATATTTCATCTGATTTTATATTTATATTTACTGTCCTATTGTCATATTTCATCTTATTTTATATTTATATTTACTGTCCTATTGTCATATTTCATCTGATTTTATATTTATATTTACTGTCCTATTGTCATATTTCATCTGATTTTATATTTATATTTACTGTCCTATTGACATATTTCATCTTATTTTATATTTATATTTACTGTCCTATTGTCATATTTCATCTTATTTTATGTTTATATTTCAGAGAATAAAAGAAAGTTTACAGCCAAATGAACATTGGGGTCCTTTAGAAAAGAAATATATTGAAGCACATACAGAGAGTAATTTCTAAAAAACACTGTTTACTTTTAGTTTATTCATACTCATTTTTGTTGTAATTGTAAATAATTTAAAACTCAAAAACATTAAATTTTTTCTTGCGTTAAAAGTTTTATTGATTGGTGTAGTCGACCTCGGGCCCAATCTCATTTTAGTACTCTAATCTAAAAATGATAATACAATTTTTCTTTACATGGGTCAGAATTAGGTCCAATACACATGAACATGGTCCTGTCTAACATTCGGTCCATAGAGACAAACATAAACTTTTTATTTTACATGGGTCAGAATAAGGTCTTGTACACAAGGACATGGTCCTGTCAAAACATTCAGCTGATAGAGACAAACATAAACTTTTTTATTTTACATGGGTCAGAATTAGATCCAATACACAAGGACATGGTCCTGTCTAACATTCAGTCCATAGAGACAAACATAGACTATTTATTTTACATGGGTCAGAATAAGGTCTTGTACACAAGGACATGGTCCTGTCAAACATTCAGCTCAAAGGAGACAAACATAGACTCTTTATTTTACATGGGTCAGAATTAGGCCCAATACACAAGGACATGATCCTGTCTAACATTCAGTCCATAGAGACAAACATAGACTCTATATTTTACATGGGTCAGAATTGGGTCCACTACACAAGGACATGGTCCTGTCTAACATTCAACCCATAGAGACAAACATAGACTCTTTATTTACAGTGGTCAGAATTAGTTCAATACACATGGACATGGTCCTGTCTAATGTCCATGCTGTAGAGAAGAACATATACATGTACCAATTTTATTTAAATGCATTTGGCGTAATTTGGCGGTATTTACTTCAACCAGCTTTCCTGGTTTGTACAATAAACTTACTCAAACAATGACTTAGTTCATCATGATTTAAAAAGTTCAATTCACGTGTTTTAAAACTCGGTTGATGACCCGATGTATCTATGTCGGATTTTGTCGTTTTTGGCCTTTCACCAAGTTTCAAAGAGTCGACATGCCTTAAAAAATGCCAGAATAATTTTCTTGGTCGGAGATGACCTCTCATTGTCGGTTATAGGCGATGTGAACGTTGTGTCAATGTTACTGCTAGCTGGATTAATGAATAGTGAAAGACCACGTGACTTGACAAGTTGCACGTGCTGAAATGTCATCTATGTCGTGAAGCACACCAATACTCGTCCGCGAAAGAAATAGTTCTATGTTTATACATGAATTGATAACCTTAAAAAAAATAATTTTAAAAAAGTCCGCATTATAATATAGTTGGTTATGGTCTAAATAGGTAAGATTACTCGGTTCTTGTTGTTTAAACAGAACCGTATCGCTTATTCGCTTCGTAGTTTAACAAATGCTTTAAACGATTAAACCACTAAACCTCGTGATCTAATCTATACTTATTACTTTCCATTTTATCTTCTCGTGTATATTCACCTGTTTAGTCAGAGTTCATCAATATTGAAAGTAAATCTGCATTCAGCATTAAAATAACCCCGCCCTATTTCTAGGAAAAGTAACACGTATACATAAAGAAATAAGCAGAATAATATTTTGGCGACTATTTCAAGTAAGTTTTTCCATATTAGATAGTCTTACACATGATAATTATTTACAATCGCTACTCCACTTGTCAGTGATGCAGGTCGGAGGGACTGACATGGAAAAAGTGTCTAGTCGTTCGGATGGGACAATAAACCGAGGCCCCGTGTTCTACAGACGGAACACGTTAAATACAGTTGGAAATAGCAAAAAGAGTAGACTAGTGCCTAATTTCCCTCGTTGCACACTGGATGGCGTTGGCAGTTTTTATTAACCAATAAGGCGCAGAAGAGTAAGACGTAAAATTATATTTTCATTTCGCTTTTGAATCTGAAAGTGCCATATTGGTACAAACATAAAAATCGATTTAAAAATATATGAAAATCATAATGAGTTACGAAGTATGTTAATACGTGTCCGGACACGTTTTACAAGGAATTACAACAAGCGTTTCTGCATCGTATCTGGACCCCTACATCGGGTGTTGGCTTTTTGTCTATTTATTATGTCTGATCGTTGAGGGATTCACTTGTATACCATTGATAACATTGATTATTAGCGGAGATCGACATGTTCCTAAAACAATTACCCTGTTGTTTTCGTTCAAATGACGTATTATCTATTATTAAAGATAAGATAATAGAGCAGATCATCAAATTTGTAAATCTATATACTGTATAATTTTATCACTAAACTTTATATGAAGGTCTGTCTGTCTGTCCATCTGTCCATGTCTGTCATTGTCTGTCTGTCTGTCTGTCTGTCTGTCTGTCTGTCTGTCTGTCTGTCTGTCTGTCTGTCTGTCTGTCTGTCTGTCTGTCTGTCTGTCTGTCTGTCTGTCTGTCTGTCTGTCTGTCTGTCTGTCTGTCTGCGTCTGTCTGTCTGTCTGTCTGTCTGTCTGTCTGCTGTCTGTCTGCTGTCTGTCTGTCTGTCTGGCTGCTGTCTAGCTGTCTGTCTGCTAGTCTGTCTGTCTGGCTAGCTGTCTGTCTAGCTGTCTGTCTAGCTGGCTGTCTAGCTGTCTGTCTAGCTGGCTGTCTAGCTGTCTGTCTGTCTGTCTAGCTGTCTGTCTAGCTTTTTTACTATTTTTATATTCATCTAGAATAATGGCGACACTCACCAATTGGGACAGGGCCCAGCTTCTAACATGGATAGACACTACCAAACAACTAAAGAGGATCTATAAAGCCACTAAAGATGGTCTATCGGCATCTGTATTTCATAAGAAATGTGACAATAAAGGTCCTACAGTCACAGTTTGTTGGAATACAGATGGTGATGTATTTGGTGGTTATACCTCAATAGATTGGAAGAGTACCAACACTGTTGTCCAAGATGATTCAGCGTTTATTTTCTCCTTGTCTGGGGGAAATGTGAAAAAGTTCAATGAAGGCATTCTGTCGTCAGGATTAAAAATTACCCAGAATTCAAAACAGGGCCCATCGTTTGGCATTTTCACATGCTTCAAAGACCCTACTACTAAAACTAAGGGAGTTTTTCAATCGAATGGTTGCTTTCACCAAGACTATCTCAACTATCAAGATTATTATTATGATACCCAAATCAGTTTTTGTAATGGTAATTTTGATTACAAACAAGTCGAGGTTTATCAATTAGTAGGTGAGTATGAATTAGTAATTTAGTATCAATTAGCACTCAATAAGTAATTTAGTATCAATTAGCAGGTGAGTATCAATAAGTAATTTAGTATCAATTAGCAGGTGAGTATCAATAAGTAATTTAGTATCAATTAGCAGGTGAGTATCAATTAGTAATTTAGTATCAATAAGCAGGTGAGTATGAATTAGTAATTTAGTATCAATAAGCAGGTGAGTATGAATTAGTAATTTAGTATCAATTAGCAGGTGAGTATCAATTAGTAATTTAGTATCAATTAGCAGGTGAGTATCAATTAGTAATTTAGTATCAATTAGCAGGTGAGTATCAATTAGTAGTTGAGAATCAATTACCAATTAGTAGTTGAGAATCAATTAGTAATTCAGTATCAATTACCAATTAGTAGTTGAGTATCAATTAGTAGTTGAGTATCAATTACCAATTAGTAGTTGAGTATCAATTAGTAGTTGAGTATCAATTACCAATTAGTAGTTGAGTATCAATTAGTAGTTGAGTATCAATTACCAATTAGTAGTTGAGTATCAATTAGTAGTTGAGTATCAATTACCAATTAGTAGTTGAGTATCAATTACCAATTAGTAGTTGAGTATCAATTAGTAGTTGAGTATCAATTAGTAGTTGAGTATCAATTAGTAATTTTGTTTTAATAGTAGGTTAGTATTAGTTAGTAGTTTTGTAACATTTTTAAATAATGACGGATCGGACAACTTTACATTTTAGATTATATTATTTATAGATAAATTAGATATTGTTGAAGAGTCATGGCGAAAAGGAATTCAAGAAAAAAATGTAAGTTATGAAAAAGGTTTAAGAATGAATTTATCGAGCTGGTATGTTGAAAAGTTCAATTGAATTGTCCAATCAGATAACGGTGGCACTAAACCTTTCTTAATTTAACTGATTTCCCATTGGTGGATATATTACTGCTTTGTAAACCTTTAGTATTTTTGTAAACAGGCCACAATCAAGAAAACTATAGAAGAATATAAACCAATACAAGGAGGTGAAGTTGATCAATGTAGAATTCTAATGGTGGGAAGTGTAGGTGCCGGTAAATCCAGCTATTTTAATACCATCAATTCTGTATTCAGAGGTCACGTGACCAGTCAGGCTGCTGCCGGAAGTGCTGAACATAGTTTAACCACTAAGGTCTGTAATTTATATTTTGATGCCAGAAATGGTCGGGATTGAATAGGATCGGGGAAGACAGGATAAGGATATATTAAGACAGGGTAGAACAAGACAAAGAATATTACAAGATAGGGCAAGAGCAGAGCAAGACAAGACAGAGAAAGACAATACAGGACAGGGAAAGACAATACAGGGGTGGGGAAAGGCAATATACATACAGACAGTACAGGGCGTGACAAACATGACAAGACAGGACTGAGCAAGGCAAGACGAGACACGTAGGATAAGGTAGAGTACAGCTAGACAAGACACTACAATACAATACATGACAAGACAGGGCAAGAAAAGACAGAACAGAGCTATAGAAGACAGGACAGAGCAATACAAGGCAGAACAGAGCAATACATGACAAGACAGGGCAAGAAAAGACAGAACAGAGCTATAGAAGACAGGACAGAGCAATACAAGGCAGAACAGAGCAATACGTGACAAGACAGGGCAAGAAAAGACAGAACAGAGCTATAGAAGACAGGACAGAGCAAGACAAGACAGAGCAGAGCTATAGAAGACAGAACAGAGCAAGAAAAGACAGAACAGAGCAAGAAAAGACAGGACAGAGCAATACATGACAAAAGGGATCATACCAAAGAATTTTGATGTTTTTTACAGTTCAGAAGTTACCAAATACGAAATGGTTCTAGATTTTTAAAAGTAAGATTATGTGATACACGAGGATTGGAGGCATCACCAGCGGTAAACTGGGTGGATATCAGTGCTATGTTAGATGGACACTTTCCATATAACTATTTAGTAAGTTTTTTTCTTCATATTTACACGTGCATCGATAATTAATGGACCGTTTAAACTGTATACTCATCTAACTATTTACTTATCCAGCTGATAGAGCTCAATTTCAGCTATCTGTATACTCATCTAAATATTTACTTTCCAGCTGATAGAACTCAATTTCAGCTATCTGTATAGTCATCTAAATATTTACTTTACCAGCTGATAGAGCTCAATTTCAGCTATCTGTATAGTCATCTAAATATTTACTTTACCAGCTGATAGAGCTCAATTTCAGCTATCTGTATACTCATCTAAATATTTACTTTACCAGCTGATAGAACTCAATTTCAGCTATCTGTATAGTCATCTAAATATTTACTTTACAAGCTGATAGAACTCAATTTCAGCTATCTATATTTCATCTAAATATTTACTTTACAGCTGATAGATCTCAATTGCAGCTATGTATATAGTCATCTTAATATTTACTTTACCAGCTGATAGAACTCAATTTCAGCTATCTGTATAGTCATCTAAATATTTACTTTACCAGCTGATAGACCTCAATTTCAGCTATCTGTATAGTCATCTTAATATTACTTTACCAGCTGAGACCTCAAGTTCAGCTATCTATATAGTCATCTAAATATTTGCTTTACCAGCTGATAGAACTCAATTTCAGCTATCTATATAGTCATCTAAATATTTACTTTACCAGCTGATAGAACTCAATTTCAGCTATCTGTATAGTCATCTAAATATTTACTTTACCAGCTGATAGATCTCAATTTCAGCTATCTGTATAGACATCTGTGAATTTAGTTTACCAGCTGAAACCTCGATTTCAGCTATCTGTATACTCATCTAAATATTTACTTTACCAGTTGGTAGATCTCAATTTCAGCTATCTGTATAGTTGTTTAAATATTTACTTTACCAACTGATAAAGCTCAATTTCAGTTATCTGTTTAGTCGTTTAAATATTTACTTAGCCAGCTTATAGAGCACAATTACAGTTGCCGTCACCCATGTCCGACAGTCCGTGTCGATCCGTCCGTCCTTGTACAATTGTTCCTGATCACTCTAAGAAGCGCGATTCTTGGCGGATTTTGACGTTACTTTGTGTGAGTGTTGTCCAAGAATGAAACCTATTGTAAATCAGCGATATCGAAAGTTAGTACGAGTTATTGACCTTGTTCTTGAAATGCTCTACAATTCTCTACAATGTGTAGTTCTTGATTAATTCTTTGATTAGACTTGGTGTAAGAGTGTACAAGGATGAACCCTATTGAAAATCAGAATGAAATATTTAGTACCAGTTGCTGCCCTTGTTTTCGTAAAACGCTTTCAATTTTTAGCGCTAAACGGCACAATTCTCGACCTCGTTGTGACGAATCTTTGCAGGAATATTTTTTATCACCCAAGGATGAACCACGATTAATCAGAATAAAATATTTTGTACCAGTTGTTGCCCTTGTTTTTTAAACGCATTCAAATTTTAGCGCTTAATACCCTTAACGGCATAATTCTTGACCTTGACCTTGACCATGACCTTGTCCTTGACAAATCTTACTGAAATGGTTAATAAAAAATAAAAAAGATATTTAACATGATTTATTGCCCCTTATCTTTAAACTACGTTTGATTTTCATTCAACTCATAAACACTCTACAAGGCACAATTCTTTACAGTTGTCGAAGGTTTGCCCAGCTGGATGAAGAGGCTATGTTAAGTAGGAATTAAGTTGAAACTCTCCCATCTCTTTTTCAGTATAACCTCTTTGCATGGGTCACAAGTTATATACGACCTCGGACTTTAAATGATAAAATACATTGTATAGCGTTTGTTATTGATGGTACTACAGTCGACGTTATGAATCAATCGATCTTATCTCAGTTTAAAATGATACAGAAATTAGCCATTCAGAGAGGTAAGTTAATGTTTATTGTATACGCCCAGATTGTAATGTGGTCGTATATTGCCGTCGTTGTGAACACGATAGTGGCTACAGTTTTTGGTCAGATTTTAATAAATTTTGTGTTAGTTTTTTTTTTTGACTAATATTCAACGTACGTTACGTTAAATATGGCTTGAAAACGCAAATGAAAGGCAACACTGCAGATCGCACTTCAATAGAATTATTTGATATATTGACAATGTATTGGATAAGAGGGGTACGTTAATTGGTAGGTAAACACTTGTATGCTTTATCCAGGATGTTCGCTTTACAATTTGTTTTCATACAAAGATTTAAGTTTCAATGAAATAGTAAAAAAAGATGTTGGTAATTGTAGGATTACCACTAGTCATAATTTTGACAAAAGTTGATGAGATTTCTCAAGATGTGGAAGAAAATTTGTCCAATTTATTTTATTCCCGAGATGTTGCCGAGGTAGTTGATAAAGTTTCACAGTTGATAGGGCTACCAAGAGGCCATGTTTTACCGGTTAAAAATTACGAGAAGGAAACCGAATTAAACGAAATGGTGGATAGATACGCTCTACTTTCACTTCAACAAATGTTACGATTTGCTGACGATTATATGTATGATCAGATTGACTTACACGCTTAACTACAAATATATATCCATCAGTTAACTCCCTTGTACTGTTATCATTAAATATAAATATATCCATCAGTTAACTCCCTTGAACTGTTAACATTAAATATAAATATATCCATCAGTTAACTCCCTTGAACTGTTAACATTAAATATAAATATATCCATCAGTTAACTCCCTTGTACTGTTAACATCAAATATAAATATATCCATCAGTTAACTCCCTTGAACTGTTAAATTAAATATAAATATATCCATCAGTTAACTCCCTTGAACTGTTTAAAATTAAATATAAATATATCCATCAGTTAACTCCCTTGAAATGTTTAAAATTAAATATAAATATATCCATCAGTTTAAATCCCTTGAAATGTTTAAAATTAAATATAAATATTCCCTCAGTTAACTCCCTTGAACTGTTAAATTAAATATAAATATATCCATCAGTTAACTCCCTTGAAATGTTATCATTAAATATAAATATATCCATCAGTTAACTCCCTTGAACTTAACATTAAATTAAAAAATATCCATCAGTTAACTCCCTTGTACTGTTAACATTAAATTTAAATATATCCATCAGTTAACTCCCTTGTACTGTTAACATTAAATATAAATATATCCATCAGTTAACTCCCTTGAACTTTAACATTAAATTAAAAAATATCCATCAGTTAACTCCCTTGAACTGTTAACATTAAATATAAATATTCCATCAGTTGACTCCCTTGAACTGTTAACATTAAATATAAATATTCCATCAGTTAACTCCCTTGAACTGTTAACATTAAATATAAATATTTCCCTCAGTTAACTCCCTTGAACTGTTAACATTAAATATAAATATATCCATCAGTTAACTCCCTTGAAATGTTAACATTAAATATAAATATTCCATCAGTTAACTCCCTTGAACTGTTAACATTAAATATAAATATTCCATCAGTTAACTCCCTTGAACTTTAACATTAAATATAAATATATCCATCAGTTAACTCCCTTGAAATGTTAACATTAAAAAAATATTCCATCAGTTTAAATCCCTTGAACTGTTAACATTAATATAAATATATCCATCAGTTAACTCCCTTGTACTGTTAACATTAAATATAAATATATCCATCAGTTAACTCCCTTGAACTTTAACATTAAATATAAATATATCCATCAGTTAACTCCCTTGAACTGTTAACATTAAATATAAATATATCCATCAGTTAACTCCCTTGAACTGTTAACATTAAATATAAATATGTCCCTCAGTTAACTCCCTTGAATTGTTAACATTAAATATAAATATATCCATCAGTTTAAATCCCCTTTAACTTTTAACGTTAAATATAAATATTCCATCAGTTAACTCCCTTGAACTGTTAACATTAAATATAAATATATCCATCAGTTAACTCCCTTGAACTTTAACATTAAATTAAAAAATATCCATCAGTTAACTCCCTTGAAATGTTAACATTAAATATAAAAATGTCCATCAGTTAACTCCCTTGAACTGTTAACATTAAATATAAATATATCCATCAGTAACTTCCCCTTTAACTTTTAACTTAAATATAAATATATCCATCAGTTAACTCCCTTGAACTGTTAACATTAAATATAAATATATCCATCAGTTAACTCCCTTGAACTGTTAACATTAAATATAAATATATCCATCAGATAACTTCCTTGAACTTTTAACATTAAATATAAATATATTCCCTCAGTTAACTCCCTTGATTTTTTAACATTAAATATAAATATATCCATCAGTTAACTCCCTTGAACTGTTAACATTAAATATAAATATATCCATCAGTTAACTCCCTTGAACTGTTAACATTAAATATAAATATGTCCTTTAGTTAACTCCCTTGAAATGTTAACATTAAATATAAATATATCCATCAGTTAACTCCCTTGAACTGTTAACATTAAATATAAATATATCCATCAGTTAACTTCCTTGAACTGTTTAAAATTAAATATAAATATATCCATCAGTTAACTCCCTTGAACTGTTAACATTAAATATAAATATATCCATCAGTTAACTCCCTTGAACTGTTAACATTAAATATAAATATTCCATCAGTTAACTCCCTTGACTGTTAACATTAAATATAAATATATCCATCAGTTAACTTCCCCTTTAACTGTTTAAAATTAAATATAAATATATCCATCAGTTAACTCCCTTGATCTGTTAACATTAAATATAAATATATCTATCAGTTAACTCCCTTGTACTGCTAACATTAAATATAAATATATCCATCAGTTAACTCCCTTGAACTTTAACATTAAATATAAATATATCCATCAGTTAACTCCCTTGACTGTTAACATTAAATATAAAAATTCCATCAGTTAACTCCCTTGAACTGTTAACATTAAATATAAATATATCCATCAGTTAACTCCCTTGAACTGTTAACATTAAATATAAATATATCCATCAGTTAACTCCCTTGACTGTTAACATTAAATATAAATATATCCATCAGTTAACCCCTTTTGCTGTTAACACTAAATATAAATATGTCCATCAGTTAACTCCCTTGAATTTTTTAACATTAAATATAAATATATCCATCAGTTAACTCCCTTGAACTGTTAACATTAAATATAAATTTTATCCATCAGTTAACTCCCTTGAAAAGTTAACATAAATATAAATATGTCCATCAGTTAACTCCTTGAAATGTTAACATTAAATATAAATATTCCATCAGTTAACTCCCTTGAAATGTTAACATTAAATATAAATATATCCATCAGTTAACTCCCTTGAACTGTTAACATTAAATATAAATATATCCATCAGTTAACTCCCTTGAACTGTTAACATTAAATATAAATATTCCATCAGTTAACTCCCTTGTACTGTTAACATTAAATATAAATATTCCATCAGTTAACTCCCTTGCTGTTAACATTAAATATAAATATTCCATAGTTAACTCCCTTGAAATGTTAACATTAAATATAAATATTCCATCAGTTAACTCCCTTGAAATGTTAACATTAAATATAAATATATCCATCAGTTAACTCCCTTGTACTGTTAACATTAAATATAAATATATCCATCAGTTAACTCCCTTGAACTTTAACATTAAATTAAAAAATATCCATCAGTTAACTCCCTTGAAATGTTAACATTAAATTTAAATATATCCATCAGTTAACTCCCTTGAAATGTTAACATTAAATATAAATATATCCATCAGTTAACTCCCTTGAACTTTAACATTAAATTAAAAAATATCCATCAGTTAACTCCCTTGAACTGTTAACATTAAATATAAATATGTCCATCAGTTGAACTCCCTTGAACTGTTAACATTAAATATAAATATGTCATCAGTTAACTCCCTTGAACTGTTAACATTAAATATAAATATTCCATCAGTTAACTCCCTTGAAATGTTAACATTAAATATAAATATATCCATCAGTTAACTCCCTTGAACTGTTAACATTAAATATAAATATTCCATCAGTTAACTCCCTTGTACTGTTAACATTAAATATAAATATATCCATTAGTTAACTCCCTTGAACTGTTAACATTAAATATAAATATATCCATCAGTTAACTCCCTTGAACTGTTAACATTAAAAAAATATATCCATAGATAACTCCCTTGAACTGTTAACATTAAATATAAATATATCCATCAGTTAACTCCCTTGAAATGTTAACATTAATATAAATATATCCATCAGTTTAAATCCCTTGAACTGTTAACATTAAAAAAATATATCCATCAGTTAACTCCCTTGAACTGTTAACATTAAATATAAATATATCCATCAGTTAACTCCCTTGTACTGTTAACATTAAATATAAATATATCCATCAGTTAACTCCCTTGAACTTTAACATTAAATTAAAAAATATCCATCAGTTAACTCCCTTGAACTGTTAACATTAAATATAAATATTCCATCAGTTAAATCCCTTGAACTGTTAACATTAAATATAAATATTCCATCAGTTAACTCCCTTGAACGTTAACATTAAATATAAATATGTCCATCAGTTAACTCCCTTGAACTGTTAACATTAAATATAAATATATCCATCAGTTAACTCCCTTGAACTGTTAACATTAAATATAAATATGTCCATCAGTTAACTCCCTTGTACTGTTAACATTAAATATAAATATATCCATCAGTTAACTCCCTTGAACTGTTAACATTAAATATAAATATATCCATCAGTTAACTCCCTTGAACTGTTAACATTAACAACAAATATATCCATCAGTTTAAATCCCTTGAACTGTTAACATTAAATATAAATATATCCATCAGTTAACTCCCTTGTACTGTTAACATTAAATATAAATATATCCATCAGTTAACTCCCTTGAACTGTTAACATTAAATATAAATATATCCATCAGTTAACTCCCTTGAACTGTTAACATTAAATATAAATATATCCATCAGTTAACTCCCTTGAACTGTTAACATTAAATATAAATATGTCCCTCAGTTAACTCCCTTGAATTTTTAACATTAAATATAAATATATCCATCAGTTTAAATTCCCCTTTAACTTTTAACTTAAATATAAATATATCCATCAGTTAACTCCCTTGAACTGTTAACATTAAATATAAATATATCCATCAGTTAACTCCCTTGAACTGTTAACATTAAATATAAATATATCCATCAGTTTAAATTCCCCTTTAACTTTTAACTTAAATATAAATATATCCATCAGTTAACTCCCTTGAACTGTTAACATTAAATATAAATATATCCATCAGTTAACTCCCTTGAACTGTTAACATTAAATATAAATATATCCATCAGTTAACTCCCTTGAACTGTTAACATTAAATATAAATATATCCATCAGTTAACTCCCTTGAACTGTTAACATTAAATATAAATATATCCATCAGTTAACTCCCTTGAACTGTTAACATTAACTATAAATATATCCATCAGTTAACTCCCTTTTTCTACCTTCTGCCATTTATCCATTTGGTCTGAAGACTATAAATATTAAATAACTCTCCCTACTTTTCTATAAAGAGATAATAAGTTTCTAGGAAAGAGGCTGGTCTATATAATAAAGAGGTAAGAAGGGAGTAAAACAGAAATAGATGTATTAGTTTTAAAAAGGTTGTAAATAGATTGTTTTGTTTATTCTAAGTGAGTTTTTCATTTTTCTCAAGCTTCGTATTACTATATATAAACTGTTTTATCGAGAGGGTTAATATAGGCTATTAGTCTGTTACCTTATCGTATTACTATATATAAACTGTTTTATCGAGAGGGTTAATATAGGCTATTAGTCTGTTACCTTATCGTATTACTATATATAAACTGTTTTATCGAGAGGTCTAATATAGGCTATTAGTCTGTTACCTTATCGTATTACTATATATAAACTGTTTTATCGAGAGGTCTAATATAGGCTATTAGTCTGTTACCTTATCGTATTACTATATATAAACTGTTTTATCGAGAGGGTTAATATAGGCTATTAGTCTGTTACCTTATCGTATTACTATATATAAACTGTTTTATCGAGAGGGTTAATATAGGCTATTAGTCTGTTACCTTATCGTATTACTATATATAAACTGTTTTATCGAGAGGTTAATATAGGCTATTAGTCTGTTACCTTATCGTATTACTATATATAAACTGTTTTATCGAGAGGTTAATATAGGCTATTAGTCTGTTACCTTATCGTATTACTATATATAAACTGTTTTATCGAGAGGTCTAATATAGGCTATTAGTCTGTTACCTTATCGTATTACTATATATAAACTGTTTTCTCGAGAGGGTTAATATAGGCTATTAGTCTGTTACCTTATCGTATTACTATATATAAACTGTTTTATCGAGAGGTCTAATATAGGCTATTAGTCTGTTACCTTATCGTATTACTATATATAAACTGTTTTATCGAGAGGGTTAATATAGGCTATTAGTCTGTTACCTTATCGTATTACTATATATAAACTGTTTTATCGAGAGGGTTAATATAGGCTATTAGTCTGTTACCTTATCGTATTACTATATATAAACTGTTTTATCGAGAGGGTTAATATAGGCTATTAGTCTGTTACCTTATCGTATTACTATATATAAACTGTTTTATCGAGAGGGTTAATATAGGCTATTAGTCTGTTACCTTATCGTATTACTATATATAAACTGTTTTATCGAGAGGGTTAATATAGGCTATTAGTCTGTTACCTTATCGTATTACTATATATAAACTGTTTTATCGAGAGGGTTTAAAATAGGCTATTAGTCTGTTACCTTATCGTATTACTATATATAAACTGTTTTATCGAGAGGGTTAATATAGGCTATTAGTCTGTTACCTTATCGTATTACTATATATAAACTGTTTTATCGAGAGGGTTAATATAGGCTATTAGTCTGTTACCTTATCGTATTACTATATATAAACTGTTTTTCGAGAGGGTTAATATAGGCTATTAGTCTGTTACCTTATCGTATTACTATATATAAACTGTTTTATCGAGAGGGTTAATATAGGCTATTAGTCTGTTACCTTTTCGTATTACTATATATAAACTGTTTTATCGAGAGGGGTTTAAAATAGGCTATTAGTCTGTTACCTTATCGTATTACTATATATAAACTGTTTTATCGAGAGGGGTTTAAAATAGGCTATTAGTCTGTTACCTTATCGTATTACTATATATAAACTGTTTTATCGAGAGGGTTAATATAGGCTATTAGTCTGTTACCTTATCGTATTACTATATATAAACTGTTTTATCGAGAGGTCTAATATAGGCTATTAGTCTGTTACCTTATCGTATTACTATATATAAACTGTTTTTCGAGAGGGTTAATATAGGCTATTAGTCTGTTACCTTATCGTATTACTATATATAAACTGTTTTATCGAGAGGGTTAATATAGGCTATTAGTCTGTTACCTTATCGTATTACTATATATAAACTGTTTATCGAGAGGGTTAATATAGGCTATTAGTCTGTTACCTTATCGTATTACTATATATAAACTGTTTTATCGAGAGGTCTAATATAGGCTATTAGTCTGTTACCTTATCGTATTACTATATATAAACTGTTTTTCGAGAGGGTTAATATAGGCTATTAGTCTGTTACCTTATCGTATTACTATATATAAACTGTTTTATCGAGAGGGTTAATATAGGCTATTAGTCTGTTACCTTATCGTATTACTATATATAAACTGTTTTATCGAGAGGGTTAATATAGGCTATTAGTCTGTTACCTTATCGTATTACTATATATAAACTGTTTTATCGAGAGGTCTAATATAGGCTATTAGCCTGTTACCTTATCGTATTACTATATATAAACTGTTTTATCGAGGGGGTTAATATAGGCTATTAGTCTGTTACCTTATCGTATTACTATATATAAACTGTTTTATCAGGGGGTTAATATAGGCTATTAGTCTGTTACCTTATCGTATTACTATATATAAACTGTTTTATCGAGAGGTCTAATATAGGCTATTAGTCTGTTACCTATCGTATTACTATATATAAACTGTTTTATCGAGAGGTTAATATAGGCTATTAGTCTGTTACCTTATCGTATTACTATATATAAACTGTTTTATCGAGAGGGTTAATATAGGCTATTAGTCTGTTACCTTATCGTATTACTATATATAAACTGTTTTATCGAGAGGTCTAATATAGGCTATTAGTCTGTTACCTTATCGTATTACTATATATAAACTGTTTTATCGAGGGGGTTAATATAGGCTATTAGTCTGTTACCTTATCGTATTACTATATATAAACTGTTTTATCGAGGGGGTTAATATAGGCTATAAGTCTGTTACCTTATCGTATTACTATATATAAACTGTTTTATCGAGGGGGTTAATATAGGCTATTAGTCTGTTACCTTATCGTATTACTATATATAAACTGTTTTATCGAGAGGGTTAATATAGGCTATTAGTCTGTTACCTTATCGTATTACTATATATAAACTGTTTTTCGAGAGGGTTAATATAGGCTATTAGTCTGTTACCTTATCGTATTACTATATATAAACTGTTTTATCGAGAGGTTAATATAGGCTATTAGTCTTTTCTTATCGTATTACTATATATAAACTGTTTTATCAAGAGGTTAATATAGGCTATTAGTCTTTTCTTATCGTATTACTATATATAAACTGTTTTATCGAGAGGTCTAATATAGGCTATTAGTCTGTTACCTTATCGTATTACTATATATAAACTGTTTTATCGAGAGGTTAATATAGGCTATTAGTCTGTTACCTTATCGTATTACTATATATAAACTGTTTTATCGAGAGGTTAATATAGGCTATTAGTCTGTTACCTTATCGTATTACTATATATAAACTGTTTTATCGAGGGGGTTAATATAGGCTATAAGTCTGTTACCTTATCGTATTACTATATATAAACTGTTTTATCGAGAGGGTTAATATAGGCTATAAGTCTGTTACCTTATCGTATTACTATATATAAACTGTTTTTCGAGAGGTTAATATAGGCTATTAGTCTGTTACCTTATCGTATTACTATATATAAACTGTTTTTCGAGGGGGTTAATATAGGCTATAAGTCTGTTACCTTATCGTATTACTATATATAAACTGTTTTATCGAGAGGGTTAATATAGGCTATTAGTCTGTTACCTTATCGTATTACTATATATAAACTGTTTTATCAAGAGGGTTAATATAGGCTATTAGTCTGTTACCTTATCGTATTACTATATATAAACTGTTTTTCGAGAGTTTTAATATAGGCTATTAGTCTGTTACCTTATCGTATTACTATATATAAACTGTTTTATCGAGAGGGTTAATATAGGCTATTAGTCTGTTACCTTATCGTATTACTATATATAAACTGTTTTTCGAGAGGGTTAATATAGGCTATTAGTCTGTTACCTTATCGTATTACTATATATAAACTGTTTTATCGAGAGGGTTAATATAGGCTTTTAAGTCTGTTACCTTATCGTATTACTATATATAAACTGTTTTTCGAGAGGGTTAATATAGGCTATTAGTCTGTTACCTTATCGTATTACTATATATAAACTGTTTTATCGAGAGGGTTAATATAGGCTATTAGTCTGTTACCTTTTTGTATTACTATATATAAACTGTTTTATCAAGAGGGTTAATATAGGCTATTAGTCTGTTACCTTATCGTATTACTATATATAAACTGTTTTATCGAGAGGTTTAATATAGGCTATTAGTCTGTTACCTTATCGTATTACTATATATAAACTGTTTTATCGGGGGGGGTTTAATATAGGCTATTAGTCTGTTACCTTATCGTATTACTATATATAAACTGTTTTATCGAGAGGGTTAATATAGGCTATTAGTCTGTTACCTTATCGTATTACTATATATAAACTGTTTTATCGGGGGGGGTTTAATATAGGCTATTAGTCTGTTACCTTATCGTATTACTATATATAAACTGTTTTATCGAGAGGGTTAATATAGGCTATTAGTCTGTTACCTTATCGTATTACTATATATAAACTGTTTTATCGAGGGGGTTAATATAGGCTATTAGTCTGTTACCTTATCGTATTACTATATATAAACTGTTTTATCGAGGGGGTTAATATAGGCTATTAGTCTGTTACCTTATCGTATTACTATATATAAATGTTTTATCGAGAGGGTTAATATAGGCTATTAGTCTGTTACCTTATCGTATTACTATATATAAACTGTTTTTCGAGGGGGTTAATATAGGCTATTAGTCTGTTACCTTATCGTATTACTATATATAAACTGTTTTATCGAGAGGTCTAATATAGGCTATTAGTCTGTTACCTTATCGTATTACTATATATAAACTGTTTTATCGAGGGGGTTAATATAGGCTATTAGCCTGTTACCTTATCGTATTACTATATATAAACTGTTTTATCGAGGGGGTTAATATAGGCTATTAGTCTGTTACCTTATCGTATTACTATATATAAACTGTTTTATCGAGAGGTCTAATATAGGCTATTAGTCTGTTACCTTATCGTATTACTATATATAAACTGTTTTCTCGAGAGGGTTAATATAGGCTATTAGTCTGTTACCTTATCGTATTACTATATATAAACTGTTTTTCGAGAGGGTTAATATAGGCTATTAGTCTGTTACCTTATCGTATTACTATATATAAACTGTTTTATCGAGAGGGTTAATATAGGCTATTAGTCTGTTACCTTATCGTATTACTATATATAAACTGTTTTTCGAGAGGGTTAATATAGGCTATTAGTCTGTTACCTTATCGTATTACTATATATAAACTGTTTTATCGAGGGGGTTAATATAGGCTATTAGTCTGTTACCTTATCGTATTACTATATATAAACTGTTTTCTCGAGAGGGTTAAAAAGGCTATTAGTCTGTTCCCTTTAAACGTATTACTATATATAAACTGTTTTATCGAGAGGGTTAAAAAGGCTATTAGTCTGTTACCTTATCGTATTACTATATATAAACTGTTTTATCGAGAGGTTAATATAGGCTATTAGTCTGTTACCTTATCGTATTACTATATATAAACTGTTTTATCGAGAGGGTTAATATAGGCTATTAGTCTGTTACCTTATCGTATTACTATATATAAACTGTTTTTCGAGAGGGTTAATATAGGCTATTAGTCTGTTACCTTATCGTATTACTATATAAAAACTGTTTTATCGAGAGGGTTAATATAGGCTATTAGTCTGTTACCTTATCGTATTACTATATATAAACTGTTTTATCGAGAGGTCTAATATAGGCTATTAGCCTGTTACCTTATCGTATTACTATATATAAACTGTTTTATCGAGAGGGTTAATATAGGCTATTAGTCTGTTACCTTATCGTATTACTATATATAACTGTTTTATCGAGAGGGTTAATATAGGCTATTAGTCTGTTACCTTATCGTATTACTATATATAAACTGTTTTATCGAGGGGGTTAATATAGGCTATTAGCCTGTTACCTTATCGTATTACTATATATAAACTGTTTTATCGAGAGGGTTAATATAGGCTATTAGTCTGTTACCTTATCGTATTACTATATATAAACTGTTTTATCGAGGGGGTTAATATAGGCTATTAGCCTGTTACCTTATCGTATTACTATATATAAACTGTTTTATCGAGAGGGTTAATATAGGCTATTAGTCTGTTACCTTATCGTATTACTATATATAAACTGTTTTATCGAGAGGTCTAATATAGGCTATTAGTCTGTTACCTTATCGTATTACTATATATAAACTGTTTTATCGAGAGGGTTAATATAGGCTATTAGTCTGTTACCTTTTTGTATTACTATATATAAACTGTTTTATCGAGAGGGTTAATATAGGCTATTAGTCTGTTACCTTATCGTATTACTATATATAAACTGTTTTATCGAGAGGGTTAATATAGGCTATTAGTCTGTTACCTTATCGTATTACTATATATAAACTGTTTTATCGAGAGGGTTAATATAGGCTATTAGTCTGTTACCTTATCGTATTACTATAATAAACTGTTTTATCGAGAGGGTTAATATAGGCTATTAGTCTGTTACCTTATCGTATTACTATATATAAACTGTTTTATCGAGAGGGTTAATATAGGCTATTAGTCTGTTACCTTATCGTATTACTATATATAAACTGTTTTATCGAGAGGGTTAATATAGGCTATTAGTCTGTTACCTTTCGTATTACTATATATAAACTGTTTTATCGAGAGGGTTAATATAGGCTATTAGTCTGTTACCTTATCGTATTACTATATATAAACTGTTTTATCGAGAGGGCTAATATAGGCTATAAGTCTGTTGTCTTATCGATTTCCGTTGTGAATAAAAAACTGTTTATATAAACTGTTAAATCATTTTGTCTTTTATTGCATCAAGGTATGTATCTTTATATATATCGAATTGTATCAAAAAGAATTCAAAGCAACTCCCTTGTCTCTAGTTAGTATGATCAGTCAGACGAGTAATCTCCCTTGTCTTAAGTTTGTATGATCAATCAGACGAGTAATCTCCCTTGTCTTAAGTTTGTATGATCAATCAGACGAGTAATCTCCCTTGTCTTAAGTTTGTATGATCAATCAGACGAGTAATCTCCCCTGTCTTAAGTTTGTATGATCAATCAGACGAGTAATCTCCCTTGTCTTAAGTTTGTATGATCAATCAGACGAGTAATCTCCCTTGTCTTAAGTTTGTATGATCAATTAGACGAGTAATCTCCCCTGTCTTAAGTTTGTATGATCAATCAGACGAGTAATCTCCCTTGTCTTAAGTTTGTATGATCAATCAGACGAGTAATCTCCCTTGTCTTAAGTTTGTATGATCAATCAGACGAGTAATCTCCCCTGTCTTAAGTTTGTATGATCAACCAGACGAGAAAACTCCCTTGTCTTAAGTTTGTATGATCAATCAGACGAGTAATCTCCCCTGTCTTAAGTTTGTATGATCAATCAGACGAGTAATCTCCCCTGTCTTAAGTTTGTATGGACTCAGTCCGCCAATTCATTTGCCATCTGTTTCAATGTTAAATCACGAAATTCAACTTTCCATAACTTTTTCCAGAAATCTCGTTGAAAACTTTCCTATATGTCACATGAAAGCCAGGCCAATATTTGGTTTCTGTAAATATTTCAATATAGCATGACCATGACCATAGGCGCGGGAACAGGGGGGGGGGGGCAGGGGGGCCCCCAAATAATTTTGATGGGGGGGGCAAAAATATCTTTTGCCCCCCCCCCCAAAAATGAAATAAAATAATAACATGTACCGGGTAGTCTAAATATGTAATTGTCTCATAAGGCCATATTTGTAAATTTCCTTGGTTTTTTAACCTTCGAAGCTTGTAAAGAATATAAGTTTCTCTATCACAATCAAATTATTTGAATAAATAATAATTTTTGTCTTAATTCTTTTAAATTATCTCCCGTAATTCGATTAATTTTGAAATAAAGGTATATGAATGATAACAGTTTTTTTCTTTGAAATAGTTTGACAAAACCTAAAATTTTTTCCCGCGCCCCTGACCATGACAATTTTGAACTAAACAAAATGAAAGTAAACCACTACATTTTATCAACATCCGCTTGACTGTCACTGCACACAAAACCACTATTTTTAGAAATAACCTTCCGCCAATTAAATTTCTCGTTATCTCAGAAATTCTGAAAGAAAATGCAATTTCAGACATCAAATTTCAAATCTAGACCAAAAATTAGTCAAAAATGGGCATGCAAACACCCCCAAAGGAAGGGAGAAAGAGGATTTCTAAAAATAGAACGGACTAAATTCCCATAAAATATTTTGTGGTCTGAGTCCATTTACTATTTACTAAATTGAATTACTTCCCTTGACCATTCAATTTTAAACATCAATATTATCGTTATTGGGATAATCATCTCAATTTTTAACATCCATTGGGGCGACTTTGATCGTGAATTGTGGTAAGCGCGCCCTGTTATTTGTAAAATTTTACTTGTTAGTAATTATAACTTTAATTTACGTTCTAACTCGCCTTTGTAGGATTTTACAAATTTCCTCAGGGGTAAAGATCTCTCAACCCTGGTACTCAAGCGCTTTTACAATTTTCTTTACTGTCAAATGTGTGAATTTAATCCATTTAAATGTTATTTTTGATGATCTTACCTCTCCCACCCCGTCTCCCCAACCCTCTCCAACAAACAAGCACCAGTGGCATCCCCGTTATACAAAATTAAATGGCCAGTTGTGCTTTTAGACCCCCCTCCTCCTGCCCCAGCCACCACCCCCAGCCAACACACCCACACTTTTTTGGAGTTCCACACGGCCCTGATTAAGACCTGAAAAAATTGAAATAAACCTCTAAAAAAGCTAAAAACTTATCGGTGAGACAATTCTCTTTTGAGCCAATACCCCCACCCCAACAGGTTGACAATATCAAAACCTAAGCCAGTGTAAAGTGGAACGAAAACACAATTATTAGGCCTATGGCTATAGTGTTGTTAACCAACCAGTGTAGTTTTTATAAAATAATCACAGGTTTCTAGAAAGTGAACTCTCTACAGTAGAATATCATAATATAGACGACGGTTTGACTTCTATAAACTTGGTTAACTGGCCAGTAATTATTATGAACTGTTCAGGTATGAGAACGTGTTCAGAAATATAACGGATCAAACAAACCGGATAATATAATCAACACGTGTTACCTAGCAATCGGATCTCTTGGTATATTTTCTACCAAACGATGTGAACAATAAAATTTTAAAATCATCGTATCCAATTTTATCTCTTTTTACTTTTATTTTCATATTACAACCAATTAAAACTATTTCAAAAGTGGATAGAACTAATAAATCTCATTTTGTTGTAAAAATATTGCATTTCAAAAGCACTGATAATTTGTACCACTACCCATCCTTTATTTTTCGAGATAATTTTCAATTTTAAGTGATGAAAGATTCGAATGTAAAGACACTGGGTTACTTACGGTAGAATCCATTCCAGTCAAGGGTTACAGGTTGTGATTTACAATCGTCGAAATGATATTTCACCTTTCATTCGATTACTGGATCTAAAATTCTATTTAATTATGATGTTTTCTATTTAGTTTTAGCCACCATTAATTAATTTACGAAAATTAATTTTCAATATTAATTATTTTAAATGATTATGAACCCCTTTTTTCTAATGGTTTAGTCTACAGTACCCGGATGCAGTACTTTCTCTCCTTCACGCTTGTATGTTGCATCATTTTATGCTGAAGATCCCGTTAGACAAGGACGAATTGGTGAATTGATTTCGACATTTTTATATTTTAAAATATCACCATGAGTGACGCCAACACAAATAACGAGGAAAAGATGAATTTGAAAGATAATTTGGACCGAGAAGACGCCGCGAACGCTGATGTTGACCTGGATGACTCGAAAGCCAAGTTCATCAATGGCGGAAAAGGGCTCGATGATACAGAAGTTAGAATCCAGGTAAACGATTCCGCATCTTTTAGTGGACTGGGAAAAGAAGATTTGATGAAATATGCCGACGATCCATTTTGGGTTCGTTTGAGATGGATTTTGTTCATCTTATTTTGGGTTGGTTGGGTGGCCATGTTGGCCGCCGCCATTACTATTATAATTCTGGCTCCAAGATGTCCATATAAACCTGATTTGAAATGGTACAATAAGGATACAGGCTACAAGGTTTATGTCCAGTCGTTCAAAGATTCTGATGGAGATGGCGTCGGTGATTTGAATGGTATGTATGAATTATTTTTTAATTGGGTCAATTCAGTCTTGTACTTGTAAAGTTGTAGTGTAGGTAGCTGACCCATAAATAGGATGAGGGAGGGGGGGGGCAATTATTTTTTGAGGTGGGAACCAATGTATAAAAAAATAATAATTCTGTATTGTCAACTGGTCTTTTGATAAGTTTGGTAGCCTTTTGGACCACGCCTCACTATATAGGCTTATCCTTTATATGATATTTTTGGCTGAAAGTTGAAATGGCAGAAGGATGACTGCTCCACTTATGGACGCTTGTTATAAACAGGCTCCCCTATTTGAACTAACTACAGCCCTATTATATTTATTATTTGTTATTTCAGGTTTGAAGTCAAAGATAGATTATTTGGTTAGTTTGGGTGTAAAATCCGTCTGGTTAAATTCTATATTTAAATCGGATGATGTAGATGGAGGTAATGGTGTAGTTGATTACAAGGATATTGATCCACAGATTGGTACCATCGAAGACTTACAGAGCTTGACTAAGGCTATGTTTAACAAGGGTAGGTTTCCACCAAATCTTCCACCTTTTCAAATTGAAATTAACTGAATGGAGTTTTACATCCCACTCTTCTGCACCTTATGGGCTAATGAATACAGTTAACGCCATGCAGTGTGCAATGAGGGAATTTTTGCCTAAATCAAATTGAGCTCTATAACATTGTTTTTATCTGCAATGACCTTTTGACCTTATCTTGAACAATGCTTGATTTATAACACATTTTGAGTTCGCAAAGTTTCATATTCTTAGCCTTAATAAAAAAAATCTTCTTGAACAGAAGAGAACCTTCCTTTAGTTGGATAATGAACAGGACATTTGTTAAATTTACACAACTCTTTTGGTTACTTCATTTCATAACATTAAAATTTCATAAAGGTCATAAAAAATAACTCATTCTTTTTTAAAAATAATAGATTTGGGTAAGATAAACATCATTGGCCAAATTTCAAATTTGATAAATATTCCTCCACTATAAATAATAATGGCTTTTCAATTTAATGTCCTGAAAAATGATGTGTGATGTTTATTGATAGAAGATAAAACACAAAATTGACCTTTGTATTAATTTGACCTTTCATGTTCAGTTGACCTTTATTAATTGGTATGAAGGTTAACGAATAAGTAATTGTGTGATAATTCTAGATTACCCTGTATTGTCAATTAAGCTTCTTACAAAACGAAAAACACACTAGCCTACTGTTATTTCTTTCAAGTACAAAATAGGTCAATTTCATATTACTTTAATAAAGTCTGATAGTGTGATCTTGTTTCAAATAAATGTAGAGATGGTCTATTATTTTCAGTTGATATAAATATTCATTATATATAAAATACAATTAGTTGAAGTAATTAATTCTGTTACCTAGGTTACCAATGTAACATCTGCTGAGATAACTATTATAAAAGTAATATAATGTCTCAAATTTACGCGAAATGTTAAATTTAAACGATAAATATTCAGGATAATTTCCACTTGTAATAGTGTCGATTACAAATTTTTTTTTTCCTCTTATTACAAGATTAAAAGTGCTAAATTGATAAAATTATAAACATTAAAATTTTCTATTATTTCCTTTTAATAATGAATTGGTATAAACAATTTCAGAAACAAATTTCTTGGGTCTTCTTTTGTTACGATTGATTCTTAAAAGTGGTGAATAATGAGAACTGTTTAATAATAATAATAAACTCTTTATTTTACATGGGTCAGAATTAGGTCCAATACACAAGTACATGATCCTGTCTAACATTCAGCCCATAGAGACAAACATAGACTCTTTATTTTACATGGGTTAGAATTAGGTCAATACACAAGGACATGATCCTGTCTCACATTCAGCCCGTCGAGACAAACATAGACTCTTTATTTTACATGGGTCAGAATTAGGTCCAATACACAAGGACATGGTCCTGTCTAACATTCAGTCCATAGAGACAAACATAGACTCTTTATTTTACATGGGTCAGAATTAGGTTCAATACACAAGGACATGGTCCTGTCTAACATTCAGTCCATAGAGACAAACATAGACTCTTTATTTTACATGGGTCAGAATTAAGTCAAATACACAAGGACATGATCCTGTCTAACATTCAGTCTGAGACAAACATAAGACTCTTAAATTTTACATGGGTCAGAATTAAGTCCAATACACAAGGACAATGATCCTGTCTAACATTCAGTCCAAAATAAAAAAAAAAATTGCCAAAGAGTTTATGTTAATACATCATTACCAATATACCTTCCAGATGTTATATCGATCTATCCTAGTGTTGGAATATTATCAACTGTCAGATGTACACTCCTTTATTAACAATATAACTTAACTTTCAGATCTGCATTTGATCATAGACTTCATTCCCAACCATACCAGTCGAAATCATTCCTGGTTTCAGAAGAGTCAGAGAGGTGAAGTAGGTTTTGAAGATTATTACGTGTGGGCTGACAAAGATAATGGATGGGTAAGGAAGATATTTTAATCATTGATGGAAGCCATTTTGTGTATTATTTCTACTATCTATTTAATTAGGTCGAGTTATTTATTCTCTAATTACTGAATACCACTAAAGGAAGTGATATAGAGCTAGGTTTTATATCATTGGATCAATAAAGTAAAATTACGATCTAAATGTACTTACTTATTACTATGTTTTATAGAAAAATGAAAACGGAGGAAGTTTATGGCAGTTAGATACAGTACGTAACAAATACTACCTACATCAGACGGCCACCGAGTTCCCAGATCTCAACTTAAAAAATGAAGCTGTACAGAAAGAAATGCAGGTATGTAATAAATAATAGGAAACTTTTTAAAAAATACACGATATTTCAATATACAATTTGTCTAAAATTACACAAGTAGTCTACATGTGTAATAAATGGACAGATCTTTTTTCATGACTGAAAAAGAAATATACCATCTATCAATTACAATTTGTTTTAAAATATGCAAGTAGATAACGGGGGTCCTTTTTCTGGAATTGTCAACCTAGATGAGTTTAGTATCCCAGTCATCTGATTGGTCAATCATTATAATGTATTGAGATTTAGTCTTGTTATCCAATCAGATTACTGTATTTCTTTAAAATCTGGATTTTATTTAAGTTGAGTTTGAATAATGATATTCGGTAATTTTAATTATAAACTTAAGAGAGTCCACAAACACATCCTTGCAACTTTAACAGAGTCCACATAGATATACCATATTGTCTGTATAGAATGTTTGTTTAACTTCATGCCACGTACTAGAAATAATGCTTTCTGTGGTTTGTTTTTCAGGAAATCTTGAAATTCTGGGTCTCGAAAGGAGTTTATGGTTTCAATGTAATAGGAACTGAATTTCTCTTGGAGAACGGAAACTTCAGTACCCAAAACGGCAAGAATGAATACATCAACTATAAAGATAATTTAGAGGTCATCAGCCAATGGAGAGATGTCTTAGATTCGCTGTCCGACAAACCAGGCCGTGAAAAGTAGGTAGAATTGTCAAGATTTATGATTTTGTGTAAGTCATCTTCACTCATCATTCCAGTAGACCCAGCTGTAATTGGTAAAGATCAATACCAAGAGCTTTGGCCAAGGTTCAGCAGCTGGCAGAGAGGTTGTGAACCTAAGTTGTTCTTGTAAAATCAATGCCAAGAGTTTTGGCCAAGGACCAACTGGCAGGAAGGATACCTTGTGAACCTAAGTTGTTATCCTTGTAAAATCAATACCAAGAACCAGCTGGTAGAAAGGATTTTTAACTGTGAAAGTTGTTATCCTTGTAGAATATAGTTGTATCATCCTTATTGAAGGTGATTGGTCGAAACCTTAGTTAAACAGGATTATAATTTTGATAAATCTGATTTAATTTGTATTTTCCCTATCAATAGAAAGTAGACAATAATCCAAAACATTTTATTCTTCAGGGTTCTTATGACCTCTCTACCAGCGACCTTTGACAAGAACACAACCATGAAATATTTTGGGGAAGGAGATCAGAAGGGTTTCCATATCGTGACCAGTCGAGTTTTTGCCGAGTTAGATCGGACCTGTGATGCATCGTGTCTGGACAGAAAAATTGAACAAGAGAAGGGGGATGTTTCACAATGGAGAGGCTGGGTGGTAAGTCCAACTACTTCCTTCTTTAGCACAATCAGGGTATTCTCCAAATAACTGAACTGAAATCGAGATTTTAAGTAATTTATTTAGAAACCAAAATTAAATTTAAAATCAGTTTTAGTGATTGACCAATCAGAACCTTTATTCTTATAAAGGTTACTAAAGATTATCATAGTGTTTCAGTCATCTGATGGTTTCTTTATTTTTTCAAGATTTATTTTGATTGCTCACATAATGAAATAACTGTAGTAAAGTGGGTAAAATAACTGAGTAAAGTGGGTAAAATAACTGTAGTAAAGTGGGTAAAATAACTGTAAGTAAAGTGGGTAAAATAACTGAGTAAAGTGGGTAAAATAACTGTAAGTAAAGTGGGTAAAATAATTGTAAGTAAAGTGGGTAAAATAATTGTAAGTAAAGTGGGTAAAATAACTGGAGTAAAGTGGGTAAAATAACTGGAGTAAAGTGGGTAAAATAACTGGAGTAAAGTGGGTAAAATAACTGAGTAAAGTGGGTAAAATAACTGTAGTAAAGTGGGTAAAATAACTGTAAGTAAAGTGGGTAAAATAACTGTAAGTAAAGTGGGTAAAATAACTAAGTGGGTAAAATAACTGTAAGTAAAGTGGGTGTATCTTGCTAGACAACCACGTGTATATGTTTATTATGACTGATTGTTGTAGTTTGGAGATGAAGAGACAGCTAGAGGTGCAACTAGATTCCCCAGTAAACTTGGTAGACTGATGAGAACTGTTGAGATGTTCCTACAAGGTACCAGCTTTATTTACTATGGTGATGAGCTGCCCATGGATGATGGAACCGACAATGCTACTCCACCAGTAGATGTTTATAGAGCCAAGAATGGAGGAGCTGTAAGTATCTGGTTTAATATAACACATCTTCACAATGTCAAGCTATTACTAACTTCATATTTATACCTTGACTACAATAGTCACCTTTCTTGTATCACATCTTTACAATATCAAGCTATTACAAACTTCATATTTATACCTTGACTACAATAGTCACCTTTCTTGTATCACATCTTCACAATGTCGAGCTATTACTAACTTCATACTTATACCTTGACTCCAATAGCCACCTTTCTTGTATCACATCTTCACAATGTCGAGCTATTATAAACTTCGTCTTATGCCTTGACTGCAATAGCCACCTTTAGTCTTTATTAACCCATTAGGGGCAGAAGAGTATCACGTAAAATTTCTTTCATTTCTAGTTCAAATATAATTTTATAGTTGTCTTTATCATTGTAGATTCGAGATATATTCCGAACTCCGATGCAGTGGGATACGTCGAAGCATGCTGGTTTTACTGAAGGTACCCCGTACATTCCTTTAGCTGATAATTACCAGACACTTAATGTCAAGGTGAGTTTCTAATCTCCGGTTCTTTTATAATAAACAGAGAATCTCTTACCTTTGGAAAGCCTTTTGGGGTACCTCGATTTTCAGACAAGGAATAATAGAAAAGACAGGTACAGAAATCTAAACTTGATTTATGGTTTATTACAAGGAAATCTGCAATTTACATTAATTTGTTAGACTATTTACACAATTAAAAACCCCAATTTACCACTGACAGGTGTTAAACTGATAATATTATAAAGACTTGTAATTAATTATAATAAACCCCACTCCCCCACCCCTCTCCCCCACCCTACTTCCCCACACTTATAGCCTATCACTCACTCTCTTCTGATACACAACTCTTTACATCATTCAGACCACAGTTATATTCACTCACAGACCATTACCAATAATCAACATATGAGGCCTTAGGTATATGACATTTAATTTTCAAAATAATATTTTCTCTTTCAGACTGAGGAAGCACATGAATTCGTATTAACCTACAGTTATCTAGATTTAATTAGAGATTTGATTGCTTTAAGAACCAATGAATCCATTCAATTTGGAGAACTTGAGTCTAAAGCAGAAGACAATGTGTTGTTTATTTATACCAAAGCTGAAGGATTCCCTGCCTTCCTGCTGGTAGCTAATTTTGATACTGTTAAACACAGTGTACCTCTGTATGCTGGTGAGACAGCAGAAGCACCTACCTTGGTTTCCAGTGCCTTCAGCACTAGAGAAAGAGCCAGTGGTAAAATAATTAACGTGAAGGGTAAATTAGTTACTATGAATGCTCAGACTGCTCGTATTTTCAAAGTTGTTGAATAATCTGAGAGAAAATTCTGAAAGGCTTTTTAACGAACCTGTTTTTTTAATACGAGCGGACAATACACCGAGACTCTGAGTGCTATCGGATATTTGGATATTAAAATATTAAAAAATATTTAAAATTTGCGTCTAGATTAGTTAACAGAATCAGGACACGAAGATAATTAGGAGACTTCTCAGTTCTCTATACTGAAATTATCATGCACTTAAAAACGGCATTTTACCATTATATGAACAATGAAATGCCATTATAAAAACTGCCATTGTACCTAATTTTGTTATCTGTGGGCATTATTTACGATCGTGTTTTTATGATCGTTTTTATAAATTATACCATGAAATAAAATATATTGTTAAGTTCAAAAGCCTTTCAGAATTTTATACAAATATAATACAAAGTTACAGCTATTGACCTATTGTTGAACTATTGTCTAACTTTCTGTGTATTTTAAGTCATCATTCAAATCAGTTTTTTTATGTATGGAATCTGTTCAAGTATTCGATGTGTTTTATTTTTAAATTGTATTATTTTTTGTTGCGTTAGTGAAGAAAAAATTAATCCGAAATTTGTTTTTAAAAAATACAAATAAATTATGAAGTTTTGCTGTCAATTTGTGTTTGTTAAAGAAAATTTTTCTTGGCCTGTTTATATCTCATCATGTTTGCACCGATATGATGTAGGTTAGAGGGGTCCAGGGGGCAAAAGCGTCTGGTCGTTTGGATGGGACAATAAACCAAGGCCCCGTGTGGTACAGTCTTTATGTTTAACATCTCTTCCACAATTAGAAAAAGAGAAATGAAATGAAATGAATGGAGTTTTACGTCCTAATTGAAAACCATCAAAATTTACCTCATTGCCCACTATTTACTCCTTGCCCGTCCCCATCTGATTTAGAATACTCTATTTTATTTCCCTCCCATAATTATATTTCTTGCCCTCCTACTTATCCAGTCAGGCCTCGGGCCTGGTTTTCCCTGGCAACTTTTGATCATGTGATCACCAAACAATATGGCCCTATGTTTGGAATTATTATTTTTACCATAAACACGGAATATATTGGGGTCCTTGAAGGAGATAAGAAACCCATTGGGCAGTAAAAATGAAATGAATGGAGTTTTACTTCCTACTCTTCTGCATCTTGTGAGCTAATGAAGACGGGCTGGGCAACATAAGTATTCATGGAATACGTAGCTAAAGAGATAATACACTTGAAGAGTACGTGTTGTGTAATATACTCAGTCCATATGAAAACGCACCACTCACGAAATCTGGAATAACTCCACGGGTTGATATGTGAAGTATATACTTATGATGCTTTTGAGATAATGAATGATTTAAGAAGACACGTAAACATTAAGTTTTATTCTCTATAATATTAATGAGTGAGCGAGGCTTAACTGGTGTAGGGATTAAACAGGAAGGTCAATAACGGGTGTGACCGCCGTTTGTATTGACACATGCGGTGCATCGTCGTCGCATGGAGTTGATCAGTCTCTGGATAATGTTCTGAGGGGTAGCATTCCACTCCTGAACAAGGGAAAGCTAAAGTTCCCTGATGTCCATCTGGCGTCGACGTGACAGCTGGCCACTGAAGCACGGGGATGTTCTGCTATGCAAGGTACTGCATAGACACCCTTGCAGTGTGTGCCCTAGCGTTGTCCACTGTAGGCGCTGGTTTCGGTGTCAATATGAGGCCGAAATAAGGACGTCGTGATAGCAGGCCTGCAGCTCGCAGACGGTTCCTTACGGTGTTAGGTTGAATGAATCCATGTCGTTCTATAGTCACTGGTAGTGTTCGGTCTCGGACACAATCCAGAACGTGCCATTGTCACACGTTGTTGACCCGGTCCCGAGTGCTCCCCGTTTGCAGAAACATTTAATGGAGTCTTGCGATCGTTGTGTGCGCGCAGTGTAGTTGTCTGGCAATTTCCCTGGTGCTGGCGCCATTTTAAAGCATGCCAATGGCACGTTCCCGTTCAGGGACTGTAAGTCGCGGCATCATGTCGGCGTTTCACAAGTGTCAGAAGAAGTGAAATTCTATCCGGATTTACATGCTTTTAAAGGTAATGTGTGCACAATCCAGAGTGAAATTCATTTTCCCGTGGTGTGCGTGCAAAATGTTGCATTTTTGCGAAAAATTGCCTAGCGTTACAGTTAACATGAAATTCTCGCATTTCTTACACCTGGCATGTCGGGTGACGTCACTGTAGTGTTGTTGTATAAAATTATATTGAAGTTCATTTGAACTTTAATATTGACTTTTTCAAGTGGTGCGTCTTCACGTGCACTCAGTATATATCATACAAACATCTCCAGTTTCCAGATCGTTTTGTAATAAAACAATAACATCTACTATAATTTTATTGGCTGCAAGATTGAGTTTGTCATCGTGGTGTTCAGCCTTACCATGACATTTTGAAATTTTTCAGAGAACAAGATCCCCACTTAAAAAGGATGCTTTCCAACCCATTGAATGAAAACAATAAAGATCCAAAACGTATTAAATTGTAGTTTCCATGGCAATGAATGATTAATAATTTAACAAAAAATAAACACACTAAAAACCATATTATATTTCAAAAGAGTTAACAAACGATAAACTGAAGTATCGAGTTTTCTAAAATAAATCTATTTCCTTGGCATAGAATAATTCATGATTATATATATATATATATATATAGAAAGACACACAACAGGTTATTATTTTTAAATTGGTCAACAAAAGAATAAACAAGAGGTTGCCTAGCAAGGTACGCCCACTTGAAAGTTATATTTTTTCGTTTTAACACCGGTTGAAAATCAAAAATTATTTGGGCCTTACCCAAGATCTCATTCATATACATGATCACACGCAATCAGATGAAAGAAAGTAGTCTCTAAAGGTCAATAATTCAAAAACCGCTCGTCAATTTCGAACTTGTTCAAGATCTCATCAATATAAACTATCATACTAGATTTCATACAAATCTGATGAATACTATAGTCTCTATTGTGTTTACAAACTGATGCGTTGGGACTAACTCAAGGTCAATAATTCAAAAACCGCTCATCGAAAAAATCGTCAATTTCGAACTTGTTCAAGATCTCATCAATATAAACTATCATACTAAATTTCACCTGAATCTGATGAGTACTATAGTCTCTATTGCGTTCACAGGCCAATGTTGGACGGACGGACAGACAGTACAGGGGTGACGACAATATACGACCACATTATAATGTTGGCGTATAAAAATATATTATTTAATGGATGGTTTTAAAAGATAAAAAATTTTATATGTAGGAGAATTTACAATATACGACCACATTATAATGTACAACTTACATGTTTTATGATCATTGTTCATTTTAGATTACTCATATTATCACGAATAGATGGGGCGATGTTTTCTATAGGCTATGAATTCTCCACAGTTAAACATCGGATTAATGGAGTTTTACGTCATACTCTTCTGTACATTCTGTACTAAGAGACGGAGAATATGTTCAAGTAGTGTGTATGCCCCCTTCCCCCAAACACACTTTTCAAAAGATATTTGTTGCCCCGTGGGTAGTGTACGTGAACCACAGAGCGAGCGTTTTTGAATGCTGATTATTAATGTTTGTAATATTTGAATAACAGTAAAATTTCAATAATTATGTTTATTTAGAATGATGGTTCGATATACAGTTGATATTTAAACAGTTGATAATTTTTTTTTAATTATTTTTTTCATTTTGATGACATTGTACTTGTTAAACTTCCATAGAAAAAGGACAATAATAAGAAATTTGTTGGTTTAAGATAAACGTCTATCGATACCTGGAATAGACTAACTTATCTTATATTATCAGACTGGGTATTATTTTCATCGAACCTGTAAAATCCAATATCAGTATGTCATATCACCTTTCAAATTCAACATCTGACGCCCTGTTCTTCTACAATCAATAAAATACACCAAGGCAAGAAATAAAGCGATAATTCTGTTATGAAAGAGATATTACAAAGGCGCCATTTTTTTTATCCATGGAAAGAATTAGATTTTGAATAAAAGAACAAATTAAGATTTTGATAAATGGTAAATGGATGAAAAGAATGTAAAAGTCAGTTTTAATGAATGAATGAATATATATCTATCTGGACACAATTATATAGATAACAATTGGTTTATTAAATAACTTACGACGTTTCGACGAGGTTACTCCCATCTTTATCAAGCCCGGACGCAAATTATTTAATAAAGTAATTGGAATGTATAGGCTCGGTGAATACAATATAATACCTCGTTTGATAAAATCGGGTAAAATAGTGTATTCAGGACATGGATAGACGTTTATCTATTAACCCCAATGACTTAATGTCACCCAAGGAATGAATGAATGAATGAATGAATGAACAAGCCACCCAGGTCTTTTAACCACGTCTACCCCACTGGTATGATTTGTAAATATATGATTAATTTCTTCAGGTAGAAATAATTTGATCATTCTACTTCTTCACAATTCAAATTCTATCAATCAAATTGTTTTCATCAAGGTCATCCATCAAAAATTTCTCTATTTGGTATAAAGGCGAGGAGGGACCACAGGATTATCAATGTAAGTCTACTGTCCCCACAGGATTCTTTGTCCTATTGGTAAATTACTGTATATACATTTTATATTATATATCATAAATTCCGATAACAGGAAAAAACTTAAAATGTTATCATAGACTACAGAAGTGTTTCTGAAGAAGGCATTCAGACGAAATGTTTGACGACAGGACAATATATATTATACATAGTCTACGATGCGGGCGTTATCAGTTACAAACACAAACTGACCAACCGATTATTCACTTATTCTGCTCGCTTTCAATTGACTCATATTTACAATATCCGGTTATTGCGACCTCCTGCTTATACCTTGACTCGAACAGCCACCCTTTTTGTAATACAGTATGAAGCGGTTTGATTGATTGTACACCAGTTAATACAGCCAATCACAGACCTCGACAGATAGATTTATGGTTTATTGTTTCAGACTTGAGTTGAGACTAATTATGAGTTGTATTCGCTAGCTGTATATTGATACAGTTTAGAAAACCTCTTTAATGTCTCAGATTCTCCCGGTTGTTGTTAAATGTGTAAGTTATAGACAGTCGTCTATCGACAATATAGATCGACTAATAAGGATGTGAATAGTTTTCTAGAAACTTGTAATATTTCGAATATTGGAGTGGACAGTAGGAATAGTAGGAGACCCATATCATCACTGTAGGTAAAAAAAAATAGGACGTTTTCTGTAGAATTCTACTCTAAGAATCGATACCAAAAAATACAAAGTTGCACGCCTGATAGAGTTGTTGTTTGTGGAAGGCAGAAGGTATGTAAAATTAACTTTGTGGATTATCTAGTATGGAAATTTATTGAGATTTAACGAGTAACAAGCCAGAGTGATCTACTCATCTTTCTACTTTTGAAGACGCGGAACTTCGTTATCACGTCATTAGGATGTCATTAATTCATAGGAGATCACGTCATTACGATATCATGACTACATCGGAGATCACGTCATAACGATGACATTTCTTCATCAGAGATCACATCATTAATAATAATAATAGACTCTGTATTCTACATGATTACGATATCATTGCTACATCGGAGATCATGTCATTACGATATCATTACTACATCGGAGATCATGTCATAACGATATCATTTACTACATCGGAGATCATGTCATTACGATATCATTACTACATCGGAGATCATGTCATAACGATATCATTACTACATCGGAGATCATGTTCATTATACGGGGTATCATTGACTACATCGGAGATCATGTCATTACGATATCATTACTACATCGGAGATCATGTCATTACGATATCATTACTACATCGGAGATCATGTCATTACGATATCATTACTACATCGGAGATCGTCATTACGATATCATTACTACATCGGAGATCACGTCATAACGATATCATTACTACATCGGAGATCATGTCATAACGATATCATTACTACATCGGAGATCATGTCATTACGATATCATTACTACATCGGAGATCATGTCATTACGATATCATTACTACATCGGAGATCACGTCATTACGATATCATCTCAATCGAAATGGGGGTTCCCCTAAGTCTGAGTATGTCATCATGATATTGAAAGTCCGGAAATTCGCCTTCAATGTGATTTAAACCATTGTTATTACTGAAGGCTTTTGAGGATTAATTTTTAAAATTAATTTCCTGATGGTAATCGATTTCTGAAACCCAGAAAGTTAATTAAATAGGAATAATTGAATGTCTTTGGCACATATATAATGAAAGAATCTACTTTCGGCTGCTCACATACAATTCCATTTTTTATCTTCAATTAAAAACTTGGTATAAATGAGGAAGTAGTTAATATGAAAAGTGAAATCAGCTGCCTAAAAGAGTAAACATCCAGATGGCAAAATTCTGGCGTTTTCGTGGTTTTACGAAGATAACTTAAGCTGCACTAACCCCCACATGCTCCCCGCCCAACCACTTCCTCCGTCACTCAATCTATGTCCATGGAACCGTGGTTTATGATCAGTGGCGCGAGACAATTCATTATAATTTTGTTGCTCAGTATTCTCTAGCTAATTTCGTATTGTTTTGTTTTTCACCGGACTACCGTAAACTCATTGTTAATATGGACATAGTTAATTATGGTATTGACCTCGACGTTCATTCTATATCAAATAGATATTTGTCAGGAATCTCTGAGAATGTTGCTTCGTCTTCATTAGTCCATTAGGTGCTGAAGAGTAGAACTTCATCTCTATTCATATCATTTTCAGAGCGATACAGAATTTGACAACAAATACAGTTAGTTATTAAGCGAGATTGTGGGATTAGTTAAAAGCGGGATTTTCAGTTTTCAGATTCCACGGTTCGTATTTCAGGAAGACGAAAGAAAAAAATGAAAAATATTGGTAAAATTTGCTCTGTATTTCTGTGCCTGATAGTCAAAGAGGTGTGGAACCAAATTTGTGCCGATCCAGCTAAGTTTGGAGAAGATTTGAAACTTGGAAAGATGAGTCCTGAAACTCCATTCCTAGAACTTCCTAATTTCGGACTCGTCCAGTGCATGAAATTATGCATACAACACACATTGTGTAAATCTATTAATTTTAAGGATGATAATAAGTGTGAATTGCTTTCTAGAGACGATCTTGATATACAAACAGAACCCAAATCAGTCTATAATACGCGACAGGATTGGTCAGCTAAGCGGTTTGCAGGAGAATGTGCTAATCACCAATGTGCCAACAACTCTCAGTGTGTTCCACAGAAGAACGGGTCGGTGGCTTGTGTAATTTTAGGCTGCGTCGCACCAACTAATGACTCCGGACACGTACATCCCGTCTATTCTAAAATGTTATGGGCGATGGGTGAAACGTTAATAATACCCTGTCCAAATTCTGACCATGGTTCCGTGCAGGTGAAATGTGAGGAGAATGGACAGTGGTCTAAAGTTTATTGCTTACCGGGTAAGGCAGTTATATGTATTATTTAAAAGACCTTATACACGCGGCGCCATAATCAATCCAGAATAAGCCCCATAGCGCACAAACAAAGGAAACGTTGTGTCACACCATTAACATCATCGCCTTGAGTTTTTAGAACCTCCTTATAAATCGCACTAACTCAAACTTAATCATATTTTACATCATTAAAATAGGAATTGAATTTATTGAATCATATTTTCATACTCTCCTTGTTTTCCACCCTCTCCCCTTCCCATACTCCCCAGGGGCCGAGATCCAGGGGGGGGGGACAGGGGGACAGCCCCCCCCCCAGGTCAGAAATCCAGGAGGGGACATTATATCATGTGCCCCCCCCCCCCCACCCCCGCCCACACAAATGGTTTTAGTAGGGTGTCTTTTGTAGGCGTAAAATAGGCACAATTGTCATTCAAGAACATAAAAGTTCCGAAATTTTGCGCCTTCGGCGGCAGTGGATTTGTTCGTTTTCTGCACTCACTCTTTAGAAGCGTCGTCGCGTCGTCGCGAAGTCGGTCGCATATTTTCGTCAATCATGTCATGTGATCAGTATAATTGACGGACCGCCACAGAAATTAAAGTTGATAGTTTGAAAGGTACCGTAGAATACATCGGACACGGGCAGACAAGCGAATTTAATTGCACGGGCGTAAAAATAATCGCTGTCGACAGAAGGGGGAACATAAGGGTATTTGTCTTTCCCATCTCCCCTCCTTCCCATCTCTTCTCCTTCCTTCCCATCTCCTCTTCTACCTTCCCATCTCGTCTCCTTCCTGTCCATCGCCTCTCCTTCCTTCCCATCTCCTCTCCTCCCTTCCCATCTCCTCTCCTTCCTGTCCATCGTCTCTCCTTTCTTCCCATCTTCTCTCCTTCCCATCTTCTCTCCTCCTCCCATCTCTCTCCTTCCCCTCCCTCCTCCTCCCATCTCCTCTCTCCTTCCCATCTTCTCTCCTTCCCATCTCCCTCTCCTACCTCCCATCTTTCCATCCTCCTTCCTTCCCATCTCCTCTCCTTCTCTCATCCTTCCCATCCTCCTCCCATCTCCTCTCCTTCCCATCCCTCTCCTTCTATCTTCTCTCCTTCCCATCTTCTCTCCTTCCCACTCTCCTTCCCATCTCCTCTCCTTCCCATCTCTCTCTTCTATCTCCCTCTCCTTCCCATCTCCTCTCCTTCCCATCCCCTTCCTTCCCATCTCCTCTCCTTCTCTCTACTGTCCTTCCCATCCCCTCTCCTTCTATCTACTCTCCTTCCCATCCCCTCTCCTTCTCTGTACTCTCCTTCCCATCTCCTCTCTCCTTCCCATCTCTCTCCTTCCCATTCTCTCTCCTTCTCTTACTCTCCTTCCCACTCCTCTCATCTTCCCATCTCTCTCTCCTTCCCATCCCCTTCCTTCCCATCCCCTCTCCTTCTCCTTCTCTCTACCTCCTTCCCACACCTCTCCTTCCCATTTCTTCTTCCATCCCCTCCCTTCTCTGACTCTCCTTCCCATCCTTCTCCTTCTATCTACTCTCCTTCCCATTTCTCTCCTTCCTCTCTCCTTCCCATTTCCTACTATCCTTCCCATCCCCTCTCCTTCCAGTACTCTCCTTCCCTCTCCTCTCCTTCCCATCTCCTTCCTTCTTCCTACTCTCCTTCCCTCCCTCTCCTTCTCTCTACTCTCCTTCCCATCCCCCCCTTCTCTCTACTCTCCTTCCAACCGCTCTCCTTCCTTCCCATATCCTCTCCTTTCCAACCTCTCTCCTCCTTTCTACTCTCCTTCCCATCCCCTCTCCTTCCTATCCTCTCTCCTACAAAATAGTAAATATAGGTTCAGTTTTACGTAAACTGCCGAGAAATGTCCGAGTAGAAAGGTCTGTTTGACTTGTTTTATTATTATTATTAAAGTTGATTGTGCTGATGCAGGATCAAGAGGAATGAATTTTAGCGAACAAATTGAAATAGATGTTGATGGTCCTGCTGGCAGTCTGAATAGATTTAATGTTTCATGTAAAACCATTACTATGGCTAGCGAGACGGTTGTGGGTATGAACCTTTTATCCTTTACATTTTCAGAATTTTCCACCGTGAACAAAACCAACGGCTTGTATCGAAACAAAGCTGAATTATTAATCAAGAATAAAACATTGCCAGTGCCCTTAACGATACCACAATACAATCGAGGGGGGGGGGGGGTCATTTCTCTTGGTCACTGCATTGTGGTATCGTGTGGGAATACCCCCCCCCCCCTTGATTGTATTGTGTATTCGAGTGGGGCACACAATATTTAGCTTAGCTTTTCTTCGACTGTGTTGTAGCACTATGAAGGCACACGGCACACCCCTATCCCTAAATGTTAGGTTAACACCCGTTTATTTCTGGTTTCAGAACACAACAGTGGTAAATTTGTTTCCAGTGGCCACGAGAACCCATTCTCACAACATTTTGATATCAAATACGATGCTGATTTAGGTGCCATAACTCAATTGATCAAAATATCACAATCCTGCTCCCAGAGAATTCAAACTCGATGTACCGATACATTGACCTTGTCCCATGCCGCGTGGGTAACCAGACGCAATGATTTAGCCGAATATTTTGCCGGAGCAAATGCTAGCTATGTCGGATGTGCTTGCGGTCTGACTGCAACGTGTGACACGCCGCACGTCAAATGTAACTGTGATGTCAACGACCATATCGAACGTTACGATGATGGTTTTATCACCAATATGGACGACTTACCAGTGATAGGATACCGATCTGGGGATACGGGTAAATAGTTCGTTTCTTTTATAAACTTATTGATGGCCATAACAACCTATTTAAATATCCTGCTGACTCTTTATACCTTCAGGGGAACTGGACTGTCCATAGCATGTTTAGAAATCAAGAATTTATAACAATCGCTACCAAATAGGCCTAACAGAAGTATATATCGCAGTACCGCCTTATATGATATTAAACCCTTCACGATAGTGACGTCTAGTGAAATCGCAAGAACCACAGAAATCTGACCAAACTTAAAGTTGAACAAATTGATGCTATTAATTTTGAAAGCCGGATGCGGCCAAAAGTTTTCTCGTGAGAAAGCAAGAACAGAGAACGCGAGAAAGCGTTCTCATTTTCTCGCTTTCTTGCGTTGTAGAGTTCTCGACTGTTGTCCTCTCGACTTCTCGCTTTCTCGCGTTGTAGAGTTCTCGACTGTTGTCCTCTCGACCTCTCGCTTTCTCGCGTTGTAGAGTTCTCGACTGTTGTCCTCTCGTCTTCTCACTTTTTCGCCTAGGGGGAGAACACGAGATAACTTTTGGCCGCATCCGGCTTCCATAATTAAAGTCTCTGGCGCATATAAGACCTCTTAAAATCTCTTAAGATCCAAAATTTGCTGTCTCGGGCGATAATTCGATTGAATTTGTACATTATAGATTCTAACTATTGTTATTGCAGGTTCGGAGATAGAAAGATCGTATGTAATTGTTGGACCTCTCCGATGTCGCAACGTCCATCAGTAAATGAAGAAATATATAGTTGTTTGAAAGGATACCGCCGTAAAGTTTTCACAATTTTTACTGAAATACATATGTATATAGCTACTTCAGGTTCAGTAAAATAATGGACGTCATTCAGTCTAGTACAAGATGATACTAACATCTTGAGGCGTTGGCAATAACTACATCATACAACCATGGGTGTTACCATTCTCACCGGGGGTGAACGTCTAAATTTTACTGATGAACGTACCCTCATAGGAAAAAAATTAAATATGTCACTTATACCCTTTTTACGTGCACACTTTACTCCTAGGAGTAAATGTGTGCATGTAAAAAGGGCTTTAGTTATGTGACCCATGGTTTTCACTCTCTTTCCAACGGCTCGATCCATTACCCTTGCATAAAACACTTAAAGTTAAAGTTACAACAGACGTCTGATTGAAAATTAGAATGATGTAAATTGATGCTATCAGTGTCCCTGATACACATACAAAATATAGAAAACCTCTTTACAATCACTTTAATAGAACTGTTTAGTTTTAGTAGAATTACAGGAACCACAGACGTCTGATTGAAAATTAGAATGGTGTAAATTGATGCTATCAGTGTCCCTGATACACATACAAAATTATAGAAAACCTCTTTACAATCACTTTAATAGAACTGTTTAGTTGTAGTAGAATAACAGGAACCACCACGGACGTCTGATTGAAAATATTAGAATGGTGTAAATTGATGCTTATCTAATGTCCTTCATTTACAAACTCAAAAACCTTGATTGAAATGCCTATTGCTTAGTTTAGTATAGGACAGAGTCATAATATTCAGATTGTAAATGACTGCTGATTCTACATGCGCTTTTACAATATTCTGTAAATATGGCTTCATGGGACCTGAGCAATCGTTATGTACGAATACTGATCATAAGAAGACTGTCATTGGCTCAAGTAAACGACAGGTCATAATATTATGAGATACTGTAAAGAAGAGCTTTCTAGTTGTCAATACATAGCGTCTGTTCTATATTTGCAATTAATTATGGTTCATGGCGACCTGAGCATCTATATTATGAATACTATTATAAAAGACTTCAGTGGCCAGTACACCACCGAACATCTATATTATGAATACTATTATAAAAGACTTCAGTAGGCCAGTACACCACCGAACATCTATATTATGAATACTATTATAAAAGACTTCAGTAGGCCAGTACACCACCGAACATCTATATTATGAATACTATTATAAAAGACTTCAGTAGGCCAGTACACCACCGAACATCTATATTATGAATACTATTATAAAAGACTTCAGTAGGCCAGTACACCACCGAACATCTATATTATGAATACTATTATAAAAGACTTCAGTAGGCCAGTACACCACCGAACATCTATATTATGAATACTATTATAAAAGACTTCAGTGGGCCCAAAGTACACCACCGAACATCTATATTATGAATACTATTATAAAAGACTTCAGTAGGCCAGTACACCACCGAACATCTATATTATGAATACTATTATAAAAGACTTCAGTAGGCCAGTACACCACCGAACATCTATATTATGAATACTATTATAAAAGACTTCAGTAGGCCAGTACACCACCGAACATCTATATTATGAATACTATTATAAAAGACTTCAGTAGGCCAGTACACCACCGAACATCTATATTATGAATACTATTATAAAAGACTTCAGTAGGCCAGTACACCACCGAACAACTATATTATGAATACTATTATAAAAGACTTCAGTAGGCCAGTACACCACCGAACATCTATATTATGAATACTATTATAAAAGACTTCAGTAGGCCAGTACACCACCGAACATCTATATTATGAATACTATTATAAAAGACTTCAGTAGGCCAGTACACCACCGAACATCTATATTATGAATACTATTATAAAAGACTTCAGTAGGCCAGTACACCACCGAACATCTATATTATGAATACTATTATAAAAGACTTCAGTAGGCCAGTACACCACCGAACATCTATATTATGAATACTATTATAAAAGACTTCAGTAGGCCAGTACACCACCGAACAACTATATTATGAATACTATTATAAAAGACTTCAGTAGGCCAAAAAACACCAAACCGAACCCAATCCTATATTATGAATACTATTATAAAAGACTTCAGTAGGCCAGTACACCACCGAACAACTATATTATGAATACTATTATAAAAGACTTCAGTAGGCCAGTACACCACCGAACAACTATATTATGAATACTATTATAAAAGACTTCAGTAGGCCAGTACACCACCGAACAACTATATTATGAATACTATTATAAAAGACTTCAGTAGGCCAGTACACCACCGAACATCTATATTATGAATACTATTGTAAAAGACTTCAGTAGGCCAATACACTACCGAACATCTATATTAAAAGCTTTGGGCTCTTATAATTATTAACCAATGTCAGTAAAATATTAAGTACACAATCTAGCCATCATATTGTTAGATTTGTAAGAGTAATTTATCTTAATAGATTGGACAATAAAAGAGTGCATGGTAAGTCGAGTGTTAAGTTGAAATTTCTCATATTCCGTTAATTGTTAAGTGTTTTACTTGAAGATTGACCACCTGTTGTGTTACTTGCTACAAAACCGGAAGTAGCCATCTTGAATTAAAATTTAGCCTTGACGCCATTAAAAAGTATAAGACTGTGAGGACCATAATCTGGAGTCTTATGCAGTAGTGAATATCTTAATGATTCTCAAGTAACTTAAACTGGTCGATATTATTTACGTATCCATTAAATACAACTCGTCAAATAAATAATTATATTTACATATCTATTCAAGACAGCATCATAAAATGATTTAAAGGACGAATTGTTCATTTCGATTGTGAAATCACAGCACTGATCAAGATCAGTTCTAGTTATAATTAGTATTCGTATTAATCTTCAAACAACGATAAATAAACAATTGCGTGATGAATGCATGTATGTAAGATAAAGACAACTCAATACTCTGTCCATTGTTATACTCTAAACTAAATCTTTCAAAAAACTCCTACAAGAATACACTTACAATAAGGTTTACAATTTCATTGTTATAGAACAGGATACAAAAGACGTCATTCTGAAAGCACTCAATCTATTGTTCTTGATGAAAAAGTGTCTAATGACAGCATAGCAACAGCGTCACGTAGCGTCTAATGAACAGAATAATAATGACGTCACACGGCGTCTAATGAACAGTATAATAATGACGTCACAGCTCTATAACAATATATTGTATCATACAGCGTCAAGAACAGTATAACGATGGCGTCACATAGCCTCTGATAGACAATATATTGTATCATACAGCGTCAAGAACAGTATAACGATGGCGTCACACACCGTCTAATGAAGAGTATAATGATGGCCTCACACAGCGTCGACTGAACAGTATAACGATGGCGTCACACACCGTCTAATAAACAGTATATTGTATCATACAGCGTCGACTGAAGAGTATAATGATGGCGTCACGCAGCGTCTAATGGACAGTATATTGTATCATACAGCGTCGACTGAACAGTATAATGATGGCGTCACACATCGTCGACTGAACAGTATAACGATGGCGTCACACAGCGTCTAATGAAGAGTATAATGACGGCGTCACACAGCTTCTCATGAACAGTATAATGATGGCGTCACACAGCGTCGACTGAACAGTATAACGATGGCGTCACACAGCTTCTAATGAAGAGTATAATGATGGCGTCACACAGCGTCTAATGAAGAGTATAATGATGACGTCACACAGCGTCGACTGAACAGTATAACGATGGCGTCACACAATGTCTAATGAAGAGTATAACTATGGCTTCACACAGCGTCGACTGAACAGTTTAACGAGGGCGTCACACAGCGTCTAATGAAGAGTTTAATGATGGCGTCACACAGCGTCTCATGAACAGTATAATGATGGCGTCACACAGCCTCAAATGACAGTATAGCAATAGCGCCACGCAGTGTCTCACGGCGTATACAATTTTTTTAACGAAAGCAAGTAATAATAGAAAGTTTTATCAGCGATGGATTTTGTATCGCGCCAATGGAACTTGTGGTCTGTTTAAATATTGGCTACTCGGAACACGCCATCTTGTCTGTCGCTCTGTTGTACCCTCTTTATTCATACCGGAGGTGACAGGGTGGAGGTCACGACTTATTTGTCCTGGTAACACCGATATTTTGGGGTATAGGGTAGGAGTAATGTCCCAAGCGACACCAACTTCCGGTATTCTGTCTCTGTCGGAGATGTAGGATATTTTAGCAATACGTGATTTTGATTTTGAATTGGAGTTATCTTCTACTCGTTGACTGCAGTCATTCGAATCTATGACTGAATTAGTGTTACTAAAGGTCACTCTCAGATCTTTTCGTCTGTTTCGTTTGGATTCATAGGTACTGATACACCCTGATTGGGGAATCGTAATGTTTTCATATTCTATAATTGGCGAGTTAAACGAAGATTCGTGAGCGTTGTGTTTGTAGCGCGGTGGAACAAACATTTGAGTCGATTTAAATATCCCTCCTCGTTTCTCAAACTTGATTCGATTGTCTGTTTCATCGAATGATAACCTTTGAACCGGAAAACTTTGAACTGAACTACGCGCAGACAAAGATTCCGATTTAACACTCCCAGAGTCTACTTCCGGAACGCCATTTTGTGTGTACAGATCGGAATGACTCAGCATTTTCCACTCGTGTTGTCGCGTCATCCTGTCTTGATGACGAATGTTTCTGTCCTCGCGAGCTCGTGAAGTCAATCGACGTCCACCTCTTAAAAACGAATTTCTTTCCTTATTAAGGCTAGCGAGATGGAGCAAGTCGCCTTGTCCACCATGTTGGATTAAAGGCTTGTTAACGGTTTGAGTCTTAATTCGATTGGTTAAACTATTAGCCAATAGATTTGCTTGAAGCTGGGAAGTGCGGAGACTGGGAACTCTGGACAAGCTGTTCCGATCAAAAGTGTGTCTACGGAACCCCATACCGGGGTTTACACTAGATGTAATCATGACGTCACTGGGCATTCTGAAGTCTTATCGTCTGCTTTTTATCATTGCAACATTCTGAAAAATAGATTAAAATGTTGATTTACAGAACAAAACAGAAACCAATCTCTGGGCAACTATTTGGAATGGTGTCTCTTGCCTTTCCACCAACTTGTCAAACCTCATGGTAATTATATTACAATGATAACAACTTAGGTTCACAAGGATCCTTTCTACCAGCTGGTCCTTGGTCAAACTTCTTGGTATTGATTTTACAAGGATAACAACTTAGGTTCACAAGGATCCTTTCTACCAGCTTGTCCTTGTCAAACCTCTTGGTATTGATTTTACAAGGATAACAACTTAGGTTCACAAGGATCCTTTCTACCAGCTTGTCCTTGGTCAAACCTCTTGGTAGTGATTTTACAAGGATAACAACTTAGGTTCACAAGGATCCTTTCTACCAGCTGGTACTTGGTTAAACCTCTTGGTATTGATTTTACAAGGATAACAACTAAGGTTCACAAGGATCCTTTCTACCAGCTGGTACTTGGTTAAACCTCTTGGATTGATTTTACAATGATACAACTTAGTTAAAGGATCCTTTTCCTGTCCTTGTCAAACTCTTGGTATTGATTTTACAAGGATAACAACTTAGGTTCACAAGGATCCTTTCTACCAGCTGGTCCTTGGTCAAACCTCTTGGTATTGATTTACAAGGATAACAATTAGGTTCACAAGGATCCTTCTCTGACCAGCTTGTCGCTTGTCCAAACCTCTTGGTATTGATTTTCAAGGATAACAACTTAGGTTCACAAGGATCCTTTCTACCAGCTGTGTCTTGGTAAACCTCTTGGTATTGATTTTACAAGGATAACAACTTAGGTCACAAGGATCCTTTCTACCAGCTTATCCTTGGTTAAACCTCTTGGTATTGATCTTACAAGGATAACAATAGGATACACAAGGATCCTTTCTACCAGCTAGTCATTGGTAAACCTCTTGGTATTGATTTACAAGGATAACAAATTAGGTTCACAAGATCCTTTCTAACAGCTGTCTTGGTCAAACCTCTTGGTATTGATTTACAAGGATAACAACTTAGGTTCACAAGGATCCTTTCTACCAGCTGGTCCTTGGTCAAACCTCTTGGTATTGATTTTACAAGGATAACAACTTAGGTTCACAAGGATCCTTTCTACCAGCTGGTCCTTGGTCAAACCTCTTGGTATTGATTTTACAAGGATAACAACTTAGGTTCACAAGGATCCTTTCTACCAGCTGGTCCTTGGTCAAACCTCTTGGTATTGATTTTACAAGGATAACAACTTAGGTTCACAAGGATCCTTTCTACCAGCTGGTACTTGGTTAAACCTCTTGGTATTGATTTTACAAGGATAACAACTAAGGTTCACAAGGATCCTTTCTACCAGCTGGTCCTTGGTCAAACCTCTTGGTATTGATTTTACAAGGATAACAACTTAGGTTCACAAGGATCCTTTCTACCAGCTGGTCCTTGGTCAAACCTCTTGGTATTGATTTTACAAGGATAACAACTTAGGTACACAAGGATCCTTTCTACCAGCTGGTCCTTGGTCAAACCTCTTGGTATTGATTTTACAAGGATAACAACTTAGGTTCACAAGGATCCTTTCTACCAGCTGGTCCTTGGTCAAACCTCTTGGTATTGATTTTACAAGGATAACAACTTAGGTTCACAAGGATCCTTTCTACCAGCTGGTCCTTGGTCAAACCTCTTGGTATTGATTTTACAAGGATAACAACTTAGGTTCACAAGGATCCCTTCTACCTACAGCACCTGCCTAAAAGATGAAATAAAACTTTGTGTTACCAGACCTACGTATTTTGTACTGTAATAGAATAATAGACAAACCAAGTATAAAATAATCCTTAACCGTCTTGTCCACTTGATGACGACAGTGTAACTTGTTGAAACGTTGTATATTATAGATATTAAATTGAGGAGTAAAATACCATAAAAACTGGAAACAAATGTTAACTTGTCATCTACATACTACATATTATTATCATTATTCAAGTGTAAAATCGATCAATTGGTTATTACCGTTAATCCGTGAGATAATCCGGCTTAATCCCGTTACATTATTGATGGGTATTAGAATTATATAAAAACAGTAAATATTATTACTGTAATATCATGTTATCAAATTCCTAGAGTATCTAAGGTCATACCATCATTAGGAAAAACTTTCAAAATGTTTTTATGACGACAAAGAACAACGTCGAAACCTTACGAAACTATCGCGTCGTTCTAACGTTAAAAACAACTACCCTACTAACGTCATAGAAATTTCCGAAACTATCGCGTCGTTCTAACGTCATAGAAATTTCCGAAACTATCGCGCCGTACTAACGTCATAGAAATATCCGAAACTATAGCGTCGTTCTAACGTCATGGAAATATCCGAAACTATAGCGTCGTTCTAACGTCATGGAAAAATCCGAAACTATCGCGTCGTTCTAAAGTCATGGAAATATCCAAACCTATCGCGCCTTACTAACGTCATGGAAATATCCGAAACTATAGCATCGTTCTTACGTCATAGACATTCTGGTAACTAGGTCAGACGCGTTCTCGTTTGAAAGAAATATGTTTATATATACTCCTGCATATTGTAATTCCGAATCGAAACAGGAATACACAAGAACTATAAGTGAAATAAACGCCATATAAGTCTTTTAACTATATAGTTTTAATTATAGTCGAAGTTTTTTGTGTCCATAGCGGGCAATTTAAAGGAAACTGCGTCTTAGAATGAACATAAAAACTTGGTCAATAAGAGTATATATTCATCAGTAGATATACCGGCTGCCATAAATAACATAACAGAATCCTTATATAATCGAATAAATCTAAAAAACTAAGTAATTATCCATAAAAATACAATTGATTACTGAAAAATACTTTATAAATTGATTAAGCGTTTTTTTTTTTTAAATTACTTAGTTTTGTGAGTTTTCGGGATTGAGACACGAGGTATGTTCACTGATGGATATATACTCGACCATTCTTGAGAACTTAAATTTTATGTTCATTCTAAGATGCAGAAGAAATGAGTAGTTGAAAGGATGTTCTGATCGATATTTATTGTACGTGTCACCTCGTCTAGACAGTTCGCCATTGAGTAGTTTTGTTGATGTGCTACTTTCTCATACAAAAGAAATGAAATGAGTGGATTTTACGTCCTACACTTCTACACCTTATACGTTAATGAAGACGAGCAGCACTATGTAGGATGCAATGAGCAAAATTTTGTCAGGACTTAGTGACAACACTGTACTAATATGTTTGACCAATAGAGAGAGATACAGGGAAGTGGAACGTTAATAACATGATATCACCTGTAGGACGTAAAACTCCAATCTATAACACACATACCGCTGTATTGTATTTCTCCAACATTATCAATATCAACAGATTTATTATCAAATCAGAAAATGATTCAACGTCTTACCTTCAAATTTACGATCCTGATTTCTCAGACTTATATCAAGTCGATTTGATGGCACACTTCTAAAATCGCCGAATTAGTAAGACGTAATCCGCGAGACAAAATACAATACGTTTAAGGATCATTGTTGTACGTCATATCAGATTATCAAGTCTGAACTTGTATTGAATTCATTGTTAAATATCAACACTGGTAAAGCGAGTCTACAGGTACTTGACCTGGGTACATAACTTGTAATAGATATATGACAGACAATCATTATTTTGCCTAGCAACAAAGCGTAGAAAGATTACCCCCACCAACTATTTGGTAACAAGTAACAAAACCCCCGAACAATAGAAGTCAAAATCATGTTAGTGTTAATTAAAAACATATTGGTTATATTAAAGTGACAATACCGTATAAATTTTACAAATCGACTGGACACGAATTTCTAGAAGTACATCCGTTAACCACAGAATAATAACAGAAACAGGAACATGGTAGATAATTTGAGGATGTGGGGGTGGGGTAGGAGGGTGATCGGTAAATCCAAGTCAGGTTCAGTGGGGGATCTGCCAGAACAGAACCGCGTTTAATCAGTTGAAATCTAACAAAATTGAACAATTTAAAACTAGTTTATTTGGCACTAATTCTATCACAGACAAAAATACAGATAATATGAAATATATGACGTATACTACTAACGGGGTGTTTCGGGGCATCGAGACAAGGGAATTCCTCGTTCAATTACTAAAAAATAGTTCAAATTCAGTCATACCTATAAATTCCAAGGATTGCGACCCTCGGATCAAATCGTCCAGAGAAAGAGATTGTAAAGAGGTTTTCAATACATTTTATATGACGTATCTGGGACACTGATAACATATAATTTCACCATTCCAATTTTCAGGCTAAAAGTGGGCGAGTTTTTGCTTAATGATTAAGCCTTGACTTCACTCTAACCAAAACTTTCCGTTTTTTAAAACAAAATATCATTTTTGTACAAATATTATGTTTTGTCCTGTCAATTTACGTTTCAGCTAATTATACCTTCCCCAGAAAAACTTCAGTAGTTTATGATCACATTTTTTCGTCCCTCTATGAACTATCCAAAGTTTGGAATAAAAGTTACTTCGATAAACAATTGCATGTATAAACAAAAATATTTCTAAACTTTTAATAAGAAACAGAAGGACGAGAAAAAATATGATCACAAACTACTGAAGTGTTTCTAAGGAAGGCATTTAGTCGAAATGTTAATTAACACGACAATAGTGTATTATATTGTTAATTGTTTCCCCTGTTAAGGACAGTTCTGATATAATCAGATATTTTCTACCAGTCTATAAAATTTGGACCCCCTCCCCCATATACACGTACGTCCATTAGGCCTGTACTGGAACCGGTTGTTGTTGCTGCTGTTGATGACGTTGGTGATATTCCCTCTCTTTATCTTTTCGTTGTTTTTCTTGTTCCTGATAAACTTCCGGAGACATAAACACCAGCGGTGATCTCGTGTGGGACGTTCCATTTGGTATTTTAACTTCTGAAATATCAATTCTTTATCATAAAGGATGTTACACCAGCAGGCTTTTAAAAATCATTCGGTGAGGTGAATCTGAGCGAGCAGGGACACAGAATTGACAAAGGGGGAGGGAGGGGTGGTTCTCTAGCAATTTGTACTCTATTTACAGTGATAGGAAAGTTGAAAAAGTGACTATGACGTAGTCACATCCACGACGTAAGATGTACGTATAACATTATGATTTTATGATGGCTTTCAACTAATAAAGGACACAATTTAAGGTGCAAATCTATGAAAATTAGATAGGTAACCTCTTTCGTGAGTGTCATTAAAAACTAAGATCTTGATGTTTTCGTAACGTATTGTTCTTTTGTGGTCGTTCTCCAGATTATCTCCCTTTCTGTAGATAACCCCCTTGACTAATGTCTGAGACAACGCCCATCTCCCCACCATCGGTGACTCTAATCGAAGGACCTACCTTTTAGTCCGTTTTCTACAACAACCTTCCTCGACCCATACGGTGTCATAATTACTCTAGTTTCCCTCTCCTCTCGTTTAGAAAACGTGGACGTAGGTCTGGATCGTCCGGAGTTGTAAGAATAGGACGTAGCTGGTCGTTTGTTGGCAGGTTTGACGGTAAAATCTATCGGTTCTTAAAGAATAAAATAGTATACAATACTTCTGTTGTTGAAATCCAGTGTAAGATTGATAACATCGTACCACGAGTAAAATCATTTTTATAAAAATTCTTCGTGAATAAATTTGAAATGGAAATAATGAAAGGGGATCTAATCTACCATGTACAAGAATATTACTCTACAACTATCGCGTCGTTCTAACGTCATAGAAATAACAGACCCGAACCTAATTGGAGCCCATTTTTAAACTAAATCAATCGAATGACGTCATGATATTTTCCGGTTCAGAAAAGAAGTTCGGCGAGGTCAGGCCTTGAACATTTCTCCTAATTATCCTTGTGTCCTGATTCTGGTAACTGGTTCAGACCCGTTCTCGAATGCACAGGGTGTTTCAAAGGCTAAAGCGCCATGATATTTTCTGGTTTAGAAAGTTAGTTCAGCGACGTCACGTATTTAAATTGTCTCCTGATTATCCTCGTGTCCTGATTCTGGTAACTAAATCGTAGCAAACGTTTGGTATAGATGCTATTCAAAAGCAATACAACGTGAAATATACAAAAATGTCAGTAAAATCAGTGTAAATAGATATAGTGGGGCGCAGGGCATTCCGATAAATAAAAAAAATCAGCTGACAATATATTTGCTCTTTACTTACTTTTATCGTCTGTAAACAGGTCTGTAGGATAGTAGGGGCGATAAGCCAGAAATAAACGTCTGCGTAGCTCTTCTGCTTTTCGTTTCTGCCACTGTCGATAAGTCTTGATACTGGAACGTTATTACTACAATGGACACAATACAAGAACGGATATAGATACTCGATACTGGAACGTTATTACTACAATGGACACAATACAAGAACGGATATAGATACTCGATACGGGAACGTTATTACTACAATGGACACAATACAAGATGGACAGGTTTGAAGAGAAAATTGAACTTTTATCGTATCATTGCTGGATAAAGATGGGAGTACAATGGTCGAAAAGATGCTAGTTATTTAATAAAGTAATTGTTGTCGTGTCTAGTTAGTGATTACTTAGTTACTAATGCCACTAAAAGAAGACTGCTTGAGACAATTATTTCTCTTTTAAAGATAAATGGTCAGGAGATAAGTTTCTATTGCTATCTAGGCATCCGAAACTATCACGTCGTTCTAACATCATAGCAATAACAGACCCGAACCTAATTGGAGTCCATTAAATTACAACGTCAGACTAAATCAGTTGAATGATGTAAAGGGTCATATTTTCTGGTATAGAAAAGTAGTTCGGAAGTCATGCCTTTAAAAATGTCTTCTGATTATCCTCGTGTCCTGATTCTGGTAACTAAGTCATACGCGGTTTCGTGTGGCTATCTATGCAACGAGTTTGTACCCTACTGTTCATCTCATTAAGGCCTAGCCCTCTTGCATGAAAAACGATAGATTTGATTGTTCAAACGTTCTATTGCTTAAAAGGCGGAGTTTAAACACCGATTGGATTAAATTTATGAGGGAGGAAAACAGCGCAAAAAATACCCCCCCCCCCCCCCGTCCCAAAATAAAACCAATTTTAAAGGGAAACTAACCTGTTATCTTGCGTTCGCGGTGATTTTGATCTTTGTGGTTTCTGTGATTTGTTTTCTTCCTGTTCTATTCTAGATTGCTCTGATTGGTTGGTTTTCTTGGCTTCCTGTATAGACTCGTCCGCCTTGTTATTAGCCTCGTTATAAAGATCTTCTGCTCTCTTCCTTGCCGCTTCCAATTCCTCATCTTTCCGTTTTCTGTCCGCTTCTAACTTTTTCTGAAATGAAATGAATTGGTCATACACTTCAAGTTGCACACACGATTCAAACAGAAGAGGGTCTGTAGAGAGGCGACATCCGGGAAATTTACATAAACATCTTAGATACTGGTTACATCTGGATAGGAACTTAACATTACATTCTAAATCAACTCATTCTTCTTCATAGCTTACAAATCGAGCTGCCATATAATAAGTATAATACCTCTTGGTATTGATTTACAAGGATAAAACTAGTTTCAAGATCCTTTCTACCACTGGTCCTTGATCAAACCTCTTCGGTATTGATCTTTCAAGGATATACAACTTATGATTCTTCAAGATCCTTCTACCACTGATCCTTGGTCAAACCTCTTGGTAATGATAACACAGTCTTAAAACCTCCGGCTATCCTTTAGCCCAGCCACTGGACTGAGTCGTCACATCTGGTTATCGATTTCGGTTCAAGCCATCATAGAAAACTGTATTATCCAGCAGACATTTATGTTGGTCTGATATAAACGAGCCACTTACCTCCCTTTCTTTAGCTTCTCGTTCCAGTTTCTGACAGGTCTTGTCTGTATTCTTTTTATTGTTATTCGCCTCGGACTTCAACCGCCTATGTTGTCTCTAAAATAAACAACAATCTAAATTGAAATGCAATTTTACGTCCTATGCCTCTTGTAGCTTTTTCCTACTCTTCTGCACCTTATGGTCTAATAAAGACAGAGTGTTAGGTGTTGGTAGATTGGTGTTAGTCTGTGAATAGAAATTAACTGTTTAAGGAGGATCTGAACTTGGACTATACGATATGAAGTCGTTATCGACGTCGTTTCCCGTTACGGGGGAATAATTCATGTCACATTGCACAGTCCCAGCGTTGGCTTTCAACACGCACGACTCTATTTTGCGACAAAAAATGTAAATGCCCCTCCCCCTATCCCCTGTATTGTATTAATCTTATAACTCATACCTCGGCAGCACTTTTAACTCGTCTGTAAGATGGTTTGTTTTCTTCGTGAAAATGAGACACAAATTTACACTGGTCTAAAAATATAGAAACAGTACGGTGTGTTAACTCTAATGATTATATGAACGCAACGAAGGCGTTTATTTGTTGTGTTGTTTGGATGGGGCATGATAGGTTCAATCTAAACTATTACTATATGCATGTATCTGTTACAAATCTAATTTTCAGTCAGACGTTTATGGTTCTCGCAATTCCACTATCTCGAAACGATTTTATAACGATTATAAGGTTAAGACACTTAGATATTAAGAGCTGCTTTTTCTATATCTACAGCTCATTTCAACAAATACAAGAACCACAAATATCTCATGAAACATTGGGTTGATGCAAGTATAAGCTTTATGATTGTGTCCCCTGAAAATACAGCAATTGGATTTGATTGTCGATACCGGAAACACCGTAGTCTGTCTCTGAATACACGTACAGCCTATTGAGGCTTCAGATTGGCTGCATTCCCTAGCGTACAATCCAATTAAACCGCTGTATTTACCAACAGTCCTGCTACAAGAAATGTGGCTATTGCAGCCAAGGAGTTCGTAGTGGCCATATCATGCCATTGTGAAGATGTTATCAATCTAAAATAAGTTAATACAAACCTTCAACGAAATCATCCCAATGTGACAGCGTCTGAAGTGATTCCTTCTTTTCTTCTTTCGTACTTCTAGATGTTCTAGGGCGGTATGGGTCATTAGCAACATGTCTATATAGTCCTACATCATACATAGGTCCCATCTGGAGCCTTGCACGTCTCATTTGGTGCATTTCTCTTATATATTTTCGCTCGGACTCAAATCTACGGACACTAGCCTGCACCTCCTCGATAAGTTTAGATTTTTTATGAGTCTGTCTTGGCCCCGAATCTTTCGAATGGCTGCTCTCTCCACTGATTTTTCTAGTTTTTGTCTTGTCGTTTTCTTGAGTTTTATCTCTAGCAGATGACGGAGCACTTTTGTTATTTTCAGTTTTCCTTGGAGAAGGAGACGTTCCCCCTTTACGTGGCGGTAACGGACTGTTCGGATTTGATCGTTGCTGTTGGTTATTCTTTTCTGCCGGTTTACCAACACTCGACCCGATGGACGTTGGTGATGCTTGACGCTCTGGTTTAGATTTCGCATCATCTGCAGTCAATCTAGACGGCGACCGATCTCGATTAGAACCTCTACGTTCACTCACAGAATTATTGCGTCTAAACGACAATCTACGTTCCGTGGAATGCAGAGTCGGAGAAACGGATTGCTTCCTACGATCCCCGGCCGGTGATTTCACACGTGGTTTCGACGTTTTGGGGCGGCCATATTTAGAACGGATGTTTCTTTGTATGATCAATGCTGCATCGCGTGTGATGTCACTTCCGCTCTGTCCTCCCCTTGATTTGATATATTCAGCCGATTCGTGGTTGTTCTTGCCTACTGCGGCGTCGTAAGGGGTGTAATATTTGCCCTGAAATGGATAATACAGTCATGTAGGCCTAGCCTAGTAGCTTCTGTTGAAGGATTTGCGATTTGGATTTTTTAATGAATTGATTGGACGTGCACTAGTCAAGATGGCGTCGTTATGGGTAACCTAATACTGACGTCATTCTTTATCGACAGATAGGCTACGTTTGAATCTGATATCAATGTTTGCGATCGGAAACTATTCAGAAGCGAATGAAATAACCCCATTCTCTTCGAAAATAATAAATTACTGATTAGAATACTGTATTTAATAATAGCTTGTGAGATTAATTCCCTTGGGTGGGGTAAGGCAGCACAAACTACAGTTCAATAAAACAAAACATAGATTATCTATTGGCTTTTCTGAAAGACGTAATATAAATAATAGAAAATCTCAGCAATAGGTGTCTGATCAGATACGTATACATGCATACTACTCATTCAATTAATGACCTAGCAACCAATCGTTTTATAATGGGGGCCGCCATTTGTAATTTTACTCATGTCAATAGAAGCTATATAGATATATTTTGTTTATTGTTGTCTTTCATTGTGTCTATATACAGACTATACCAGTTCTTCAAAACGTCTTGTATAATCTAACACAAGTGGCATAGTTTGTCAAATGTCAAGATATGGGTAAGCTAAAATGCCTACTCAAGAATTTGAGGTAGGCCTACCTTAATGTCGACTGAATTGCCTTTGCTCTCCGATAATGCAAGTCACAAGGTCAACTTTCAGAAATTGAATTTGATAAAACCCTGTTAGTACAGAATTAAAATCCAATAACGTTTCTTTAATCATTATGATTTTTAGTTTTTTGTTCCCGATAGGCTACACATAGACTGTAAGGTTCGCAAACCTCTTTACAATCCATTTAACAAATATATCAAGAAGTTGATACAGTCCCGGTGTATAGGATGGGGACAAAGGGGGCTGGGTCCCAGCTAGTGAGAATTCAGCCCCACCATCTATACTCTCAAAATCCTTCTTCAATAAGCAGAGATTGATTAACAAAAAACAAAAAAGATGATTAGGATTTTAGCGCCATAGAATCTCGAGAAATATATTCTCTGGGCATCTAGTTTTCAAAAATTTCTTGGGGGAGGGGGTGAACCAGGACAAAATAACGACCCTCGTACCGATTCAGTCCTGGCGACGGGGCTGGGTTTATATCTTACCTTATTCTTCATCAGTAGGTTTACACTGGCACCATGGTCTATTAAACACTTACACAGCCAAACATTGTTGGTTAGGGCAGCGATATGGAGACACGATCTACCCTCGTGATTTACAACATCGGCATTCTGACCGTCTGGTTTATTTTTTAATAGATAATCTACTACATCTACAAAAAGAAATGGAAACTTATTGTTTGTATCTATGTCATGTATCATTGAGTGTGACGTAAAACTCCATTCATTTCATTTTTTCTGTTTGTTTTGTATTTATGTTTTGTCTCTCTTGTTGTACAATGAATTGTCCTTATTGGAATATTAAAGATTTGTCATTATTGAAATACTTCAATGTATCGAAATGACCATACAAGGGTTCATCGGTTTCAAAGGCGATTAAGATTACAATGGGTTAAGAAGATTCATCTCTGAACCAAGAACCGAAACGATACTCGAGAAATAAAGATGGACGAACTTACCAACGTGTCCTTTAGCGGCTGCCTCATGGATTGGAAGATCTCCTTTCTGGCTCGGTTTCCACAAATCCACGTTTCGAGTGTATAGTATTTCTATAGCGTCCACAGACCCTTTCACCGCGGCACAATGGGCAGGACTGAAATGGTAACAACGTGATTTATTTATTAGCACAAAGCCAAACGACCTCCTTCACGAATTCTGTGTTATATTGAACAAAGAAGAGAATGTGGGGCCGATATTGGGTCTTTATATCGAACAAAATAACAATAATTATCAAATTATAATAACGGAAAATAGTCACAATGGTAATATTGTATATTCGGTATAGCAAAGGCTATAGGGACCATCTGACCTTTCTTACTAGCCCAGTCTAGCCTAGATTCTGATCAGATATTGCTACCAGGTGTTATCAAAGGTATCTTCACAATGTCAAGCTATTACAAACTTCATCTTATACATCTTCACAATGTCAAGCTATTACAAACTTCATCTTATACATCTTTACAATGTCAAGCTATTACAAACTTCATCTTATACATCTTCACAATGTCAAGTTATTACAAACTTCATCTTATACATCTTCACAATATCAAGATATTACAAACTTCATCTTATACATCTTTACAATGTCAAGCTATTACAAACTTCATCTTATACATCTTTACAATGCCAAGCTATTACCAACTTCATCTTATATATCTTCACAATGTCAAGATATTACAAACTTCATCTTATACATCTTTACAATGTCAAGTTATTACAAACTTCATCTTATACATCTTCACAATTTCAAGCTATTACAAACTTCATCTTATACATCTTTACAATGTCAAGCTATTACAAACTTCATCTTATACATCTTCACAATGTCAAGCTATTACAAACTTCATCTTATACATCTTCACAATGTCAAGCTATTAAAAACTTCTTATATACATCTTTACAATGTCAAGCTATTACAAACTTCATCTTATACATCTTCACAATGTCAAGCTATTACAAACTTCATCTTACATATCTTCACAATGTCAAGCTATTACAAACTTCATCTTATACATCTTCACAATGTCAAGCTATTAAAAACTTCTTATATACATCTTTACAATGTCAAGCTATTACAAACTTCATCTTATACATCTTTACAATGTCAAGCTATTACAAACTTCATCTTATATATCTTCACAATGTCAAGCTATTACAAACTTCATCTTATACATCTTTACAATGCCAAGCTATTACAAACTTCATCTTATACATCTTCACAATGTCAAGCTATTACAAACTTTATCTTATATATCTTCACAATGTCAAGCTATTACAAACTTCATCTTATACATCTTCACACTGTCAAGCTATTACAAACTTCATCTTATACATCTTCCCAATGTCAATCTATTACAAATTTGGCTGTAAAAATAGCTTGACATTGTGAAGATGTCCAGAAGGTGAGGCCCGTTCACCCCATCGCCTTTCACCAAAACCTGACTGTAACACTGTAAAATTAACCTAAGATGGCATCCTGTCTACAGTAGTTACATGGCAAAAATCTGCGACGCTTAGAAAATGACAATTTTTACCTTCTAGATGTCTTCGATGTCAAAATGTCCTTACTAGTAAAATCAAACGTCAATTCATTATGAAATCAAAATAAATCTATCTACATTCAAATTAAAAATGACAACCCAAATATTCTAATGACGTACGTGTTTTGTTTGTCGGGAGTTAGGCTATATAGTTATATATTCCCTTTCAGAATGAATTAATATCGGGTCTGTCTATACAATATATACCTTTATATAGAATAGTGTGAACCATTATTAGACTATATCAACACAATGACTGGGTTTCTATTTCGTTACTATGCATTACACTAAAGGTACACGGTGTTTTAATTATTCGAGAACTATCGGCTCATTTTAGAAAAGGTATCATTACATGAATTTAATTAACAACAAATAAATCTGGTTCAGATTACGAATTGAGTAAGTCACTAAAACTAACGTCATTGTAATAAGGATGAGTCAATTATTTTACTTAAAATGTCATCAGTGACATTGATACAGAATTTCGCTTGTATCTCAAAAACTGCTATGCGTTTTAATGATTCGAGGAATTATAAACGTCTGACTGAAAATTGAAATGGTGTGAACCGATAGTATCTGTTTCCCTGATACACCTACAAAAGTTAGAAAACCTCTTTACAATCTCTTTAATAGAACTACTTTAGTTTTAGTAGAATTACAGGAACCACAGATGTCTGACTAAAAATTGAAATGGTGTGAACCGATACTATCAGTGTCCCTGATACACATACAAAATTTATACAATCTTTCATAAAACTGTTTAGTTTTTGTAGAATTACAGGAACCACAGACATCTGATTGAACCGATACCATCTGTGTCACCCAAACACATAACAAACCTATTTACAATACTGCTTTCAGAAATAAGAAGGTACTTACGTCCGTCCCTTGGTGTCAAGGTGTGACAGATTGGCCCCTAACTCTATCAACACCTTCATACAGTCGATATTACCTAGCGTGATGGCGTAGAATAAAGCTGTACATAGGTTTTTATCTACTACGTCTACTTTCACTTTACAATCCTTAACCAGACACTGAACTGTGGAGGTATAACCACGACTAGCGGCACAGTGTAGAGCTGGAATTGAAAGTAGGCCATGGTTAGAGTCACGGATACAATAGTTATATATGGTTTGCCTCCGATACAATGATGTTTACATCGGAGGGACGGATAGTGGGTGATCTGATTTTACCCCTCTACCTGTGTGTGTTTGTTTCAGTCAGTTTTGAGCCCACCGTCGTCATGTTATTGGATGGACCAACTCGACACAGTTTATCCTAATGGGTTGAATATCATTCCATGTATAGTCACATACAATCACACGAAATGCCTCTCTTAATATTTAAAACAGTAACACACAATAACAGAAGAGACTATTGGCTGCTTGTAGACGAAACAAAAACTTGACCGTCCATGGCAGAAAAGGGGTCCTGAATCAAGTAAATGACAAGTAAATGACAATTACCTGTTAAACCGTGATTATCAATGATATCAGCATCGGCTCCTGCATCAATAAATACTCTACACGCTTCTGTATTGCCTATAATTAACAATAATAAATATATCAGCTACCTGGTTTACTTCGGGACTGATATATTACTAAGATGGTCCTGTCATATTGCCCCCATTCTACTCTCTTCTTGTCAGGGACAACATTACCCTACCCTAAACTATCTTTGTGCCAGACAAAACAGCATTACTTCACCTTTAATTCCTAAAGGATTCCTACGTTAACTGGAATATTTCCGATTAGAATAGTCCCGACCGAATCATTATGATACATAGCAGATAACAGAGTTTACAGAGTGGGTGGTTTAGGGGAGTTTCACTGTATTACTATACCTGAACTAGCAGCCCATAATAGGGGAGTTCGACCATCATCGTCCACCGCGTTGACTGGTGAATCATGTTGTAACAACAGTCTCAATACGTCAGTTCCGTCTTCACACGTTTCCAGCTCTCTATCCTCAGCGACGATCTGGGCGGCATAGTGGAGGGGGTAGGCATTATGGGCGTCGGGGGTCAGGATATCGGCTCCATAATCTATCAGTAAACTTAATACTTCTGATAAACCTCGTACTGTAAAACAATAGTTAACATTACAGTGTGGTATATCAGATTGATCGTAGCTTGTTGGTTAATACACCGCCCTTATCAACTACACACACAAAACAACGGTAAGCTACTACGAATTCATTTTAACATTTTTCAGATGAAAGAATTCTTCATCAAGTTTCGCTGTCTTGAAATTGGCAATTAGAAAGTATATATCTGGATACAATGATATGGATAACAATTACTTTATTAAGATAACTAACACCGTTTCGATGAGGATACTCTCGTCTTTATCAAGCAAGGATACAAAAGAACAGAGCCAAGAGAATATATAGTACAGATGATATTAAACCAAGGTAATTAGAATCTATTTGAAGATGAAAGGGTTATCAACACTGGTATTATTAGATATAAACAATAAATAAAATACACGAAATTAAACCAAGGACGTAAATAACAAAACAGTCTATGATCAGTTTAATTAAAATATAGACCTAACTTTCGTTCGTATTTTATTAGTTTCGTTTCGTATGTTTTTATTAGCTGTTGGCTTTGTACGTAACCACTACAGTACAAAGCCAATGTTAATAAAAACATTCGAAACGAAACTAATAAAATACGAACGAAAGTTAGGTCTATATTTTAATTAGACTGAGTCTATGATATGATAAAGGTGTTATTTCTGCTTCTCTAACATCTACCCTCGGAGTTGATGTTGATACTTTGTTGTAGTAGTAAATAGTAACCATACTACAAACAACAGACGACAAACGACAAGCAGTAAATACAAAATGTAATCCTTACCAGTTGCCCAATGAGCTACGGTATGTTTCTCAAAATCTTGGCAAGTCAAATCCGCCCCTCGTTTTAATAAAACTTGAATCAGGGGTATATTTCCGGTGATAACTGCTAGGTGTAGAGCAGTCAGACCCTCGTGGTCCTCCACGTTCAGCAGGGAAGGGTCAACCTTCAACAACAACTGGGCACAATTGGTATCAAAATTATCAGCACAGTGATGAAGGGATGTTCTTTTACATTTATCTCTAATGGACACAGACGCCTGAAAATAAAGTTAAGGTTCCTTTTAAAGTGAAATGAAAAGAGGCGGTTTGAGTGTGAGAAAGTTTGGTCCCCATGAATAAGTGTTCTTCCCTCATTATTCCAGTTAAGCCATATGTAAATCAGTGGAGATAATCCGGGGAGTTACGAAGCTTCCGGTAAAAAGGACCTTTGTTAACTCATGAAAAACCAAGGAAAAGATGATGGTAGAAAGGATTCTTGAAAAAGTAAGTTGTTCTCCTTGTAAAATCAATACCAAGAGGTTTGACCAAGGACCAGCTGGTAGAAGGGATCTTTGTAAACCTAAGTTGTTATCCTTGTAAAATTGCTTTTTCTACAGTGTAGCTGGCACACAATAAGAAGTAGGCTAACCTACCTTTCTATCCACCAACATCTGTACATGTTCGTATAAACCATTCTGACAGGCCGTTATCAAGGCGGTGGCGCCCTCTGCATCTTGCTTATTGATAATTGACAAGGGTACGTCTGGGTGAATTTTAAAAATGGCGGCGAGGAATGCTGGGTTTGGTACAGCACAACTTCTATGGATGATAGTGGTCAACCGGTGATCGGATATGGTAAGATCTGCCAATCTGAAGAAAAAAAACATCAGGAATTATAAATTCTAATACATACCTGTGTTACACATGTAGCGGTCACGTGGTCCTTGATTAGGTTTGTATCCTTAGAATAGGTTTGTATCCTTGATTAGGTTTGTATCCTTGATTAGGTTTGTATCCTTAAAAAATGATTGTTTTCTTGTTTTTTGTATTTTCAACTTGGATATCTTTTTGTATATATAATGTACTATAATATGTCCCTTGTGTTTTGACTTTTCGTCTCAATTTTTTATTGACGTTTTTTTTCTGTCTTTTGAATTTTTCAATGTTATTGACAAAAATGAGTTTCATTGGATCATTTGGAATGGGATCTCGAAAATCCCAAGGCAACAGTAAATATTTACCAATGAGCGAGTTGAAAAAATAAGAAGGTTAACGAATTTGATTATCAGATATAAAAACCATCAAACACTATACTTACTCAAGCAAATCTTCAAACAGTGATATCTGTTTTAAAAATAAGGCATAATACAGGGCTGTCCTCTGTGACCGTTTCTCTTGTACGTTTATATCGGCTCCTTCCTTTATCAGCAGTCGACACAGTTCGTAATCTCCTTTCTGTAGAGACATGATTACTGGAGGAATTCCTGAAGCATCTTCTATATTCACAAACTGGAAAAAGTAAGATGGAATTTTACGTCCTACCTACCCCTAATTTCATAGTATCTGATAAGACACTAAGTTGATTATAACGCTCGTGTTTACTGCTAGCAATTTTACTTAAAACAGTTTTTACAAAAGCAAAAGTTGGTTGGTTTGATTGTAGATTGATGATTTAACGTCCGCTTCCAACTGGCTGATATCACAAACAAGGCAAGTTCGCTTTTCCAGCTAACTGATAACACAAACTACACAAATTAACTTTAAAACTCCTGTATATCAGTACTCTAATAGACCAATGACAATTTTACACAATTCACAAATTCAGTCCAAATCACATGATACAAAATAGTCCAGTTCTTAAACTAGACAAGTAATTCCAAAACGTTCGTGAGTATTTTTTGGCTCATTGAAAAGAAACATGTAAATGCCAAGTAACAAAGAAACAAGCTTTAAACAAGACCCAAACTTACTGTGAGGATGGCCGAGTGAAAATGACAAAACTATGTGTAAATCATGGATTCGTCATGACGGAGGATTAGCTAATTAGACATTATGTAGGCTAATTGAAATTACGAAAGCACGAGCCGAGGAGATAATCGGATGATTGACTAAGATAATAGAAATCTTTAAAAATGGTAAACAAATTCTGGATCGTTCCTAATTACACATAATTAATGGAATGTAGATTTAAAGGGCTAATCTGATCTAAAGCTGGCCTAATATTAATACAGGTCTTTGTCCTCGTAAGTTTGGCACGCGATAAAAATATTTCATAGACAAAGCTTTGTCACTGATTTTGTTTTTATAATTCGAAGTGGATCTGAAAAAAACATTTCAGCTACATTCCAATCTAAAAAGGGCAGAGTTCATCTTCACAATGTCAACTTGTTATGGACTTTTTTGTATTTGTTTGTAAAAACAAGTAGTGGTTTCATTCTATTGTACGTTAACGAATGTAGCAAATCAGAATTCTTCTTCAAATAGAGCTAGTGACATCATTCAATCTGAATGATCCATCACTTTTAAATCTAACGTTCTTAGCCAATCAAATTGCTGTTTATATATAAACCTGGCATTAATCGGATTAAGGGACCGTTACTACATCTACTGATTACCAGTTGCGTATGGTTGCGAAAAATCTAAGTGGTCATTGTTATATATTGCGGTTCTGTGCAGCTCTCTATCTATATACTTCTTTATCAAACTCTTCAGTGTTAAAGATTGATAAAGTAGTTTATAAAAAGCACATTGTTGTCTGGAGTATACCACGCATTTAAATAAGATTTAAATAAACTGGTAAAGATATCAGTTCAAACGCAACTCAAAACTCTGTTACATGAACGTTCTGTTCGAAACACATGACTGCTATTTTTGTAAAACGAGGTTGTGTGAGGGTCCAAGTGACAGATGATACCTTACCTCTGGGTGTAGTTTCAGGATGCTGATAACACATTCCTTGCTTCCAATTTTAATTGCCAGATGGAACGGGTTCAACCCATCTTTATCTCGAAACTTACAATCTGCACCTAAACCCACAAGCAGGGTGGTTAACGAAGGGTTTTTATTTAAAACTGCCCAATGTAAACAAGTACGTTCAGATCTGTCACGGAAGTTTAAATTGGCGCCACATTTTGTAAACGTTCGACAACACAGTCCATAACCGTCACCCGGACGACACGTGGAATTTCCCGCTGCTTTGACACATTCTATTAGAGGCGTGGCACCGCGGTCATCCACTGGTTCGTTTATTCGTTGAAGTATAACCTTGGAATTAGTTTCGGTGATAAATTTCTTCAGTTTTATCGGATCACCTTTTTTAGCTAAATTTCTTAGTTTAGTTTTCGTCTCCATTGTAAATTACTCTAACTCTAACTAACTTCCGGAAATACTGAGTTTATAAAACTTATACCAAACCGTGAAACACTCAAACTTCATTTGTAAGTACCAGGTAACAGCGTCAGAACCATCTCTACAGGTCAAATATCACTGTCTTTTATGAATTTAGAATCCTCCATCGAGGACTTGTCGTTTTAGACGAACAACAACAGGAATTGCTTCATCCAGGATCGAGATTAAAAATAATTACTTAAGTGACTAGAGAGAAGTTATTGTTAAATATTTAAATATTTTCCAACATCAAACGACAGTTCTTTCAACGGTTCAACAATTTTATACTTTACGACTCTTATTTAATTATTTTTATTCCATAAATACATTGTTTTCTGTCTTTGATAAATTCTGTCTTCTGGAATTGTTGATCTTTTTTCTGAAATAAAAGGCAGATGCATCAATAAGGATAAAATAATATAAGATGTGACTGGTCATTGAAATCAAACAACCATTTATTGAATATCCCCTCTAGTTATAACATCTATACACTGGACAAAAAAGTTTAAATGGCTGGTAACGTTAATAATCATAGGCTGGACATTGGGTGAAATGGCCGGTAACGTTAATAATTATAGGCTGGACATTGGGTGAAATGGCCGGTAACGTTAATAATTATAGGCTGGACATTGGGTGAAATGGCCGGTAACGTTAATAATCATAGGCTGGACATTGGGTGAAATGGCCGGTAACGTTAATAATCATAGGCTGGACATTGGGTGAAATGGCCGTAACGTTAATAATTATAGGCTGGACATTGGGTGAAATGGCCGGTAACGTTAATAATTATAGGCTGGACATTGGGTGAAATGGCCGGTAACGTTAATAATTATAGGCTGGACATTGGGTGAAATGGCCGGTAACGTTAATAATTATAGGCTGGACATTGGGTGAAATGGCTGGTAACGTTAATAATCATAGGCTGGACATTGGGTGAAATGGCCGGTAACGTTAATAATTATAGGCTGGACATTGGGTGAAATGGCGGTAACGTTAATAATTATAGGCTGGACATTGGGTGAAATGGCTGGTAACGTTAATAATCATAGGCTGGACATTGGGTGAAATGGCTGGTAACGTTAATAATTATAGGCTGGACATTGGGTGAAATGGCCGGTAACGTTAATAATTCTACGACTATATCACTTTAACATTCCGGTCTGGTATGTTTTTATTTTATTTATTGAGATCAATAACAGTCACCTTTAACAGTCCTAATCCGATTATACATCGATCGATTGTGATTTTAGATCTAAGTTTCAGACTGGCTGTTATAAACGTAATTCTCGACAGCTATTCCTGTTACTCGGACGTGATAAACGGATATGATACACTCAAACGTGCCAACGTTTCATCCGTTTATAAGTCCGAATAACGGTTAGGGCCAACAACCTGATTGGTGCATGTCCATCCGTACCCATGGAAAGAGGGACGTACAGCTACATTGTTTCTTTTCTCCCTACTCATTATGAAATAAAGTTTGTTGTTCTGTACCAAACTAATGGAATGTAATAGAGTTTTACGTCCTACTGTTCTGTACCTAACTGAAGAAATGAAGTTTTACGTCCTACTGTTCTATATCTTACCTAAGTGACGAAATGAAATAAAATTGAGTTTTACGTCTTGCTGAGTTATACCTAACAACAATAAGTACACAAAGTTTTTTTTTTGCTTTTTTAGACTAAAACATATCAGAATTTTAAGTACCGATATTAATAATCAATATATAATTTATATAGGATCAAATTTCAAAATAAAATCGTGATACAAAAACTGAAAGAAACGATGTATTGTATTCATATTCGTCGTCTTTCTTTTCAATTAATTTCAAACACTATATTAAAATAATCTAATTTGACCCAATTACTATTCATGTGATTTCTATTCTAGTACTCATAATATATTAATCATACAAAATAACGTGCAGATAGTCATCTTATTCACTCAAACAATATTGCCTATTGTCTTACCTTTTGAAATCCTCGTTCAACATTTATCTAAAACACACCGCACATAACAAACCGCACACTAATACTTCTTCAAATATAATCCACAATATTATGTTCACATTTCAAAGAAATGTACAATATTTTTTTTTAAAATTGCATTCTGTTAATTGTGGGATTTGGTCGGCCATGTTGTGATCAGTGAAGCGTGGCTGTAAATTCTAAGGAGTAAAATAATAATGTATTTAACAATGTACTTGGTCGGTTGTTGGCAACACTTCACAAAGCCCTATATATATCTACCATTATAGCTTGCTGTCAATATAGGGGTGTTACCTTTAAAGGGGCATACTATTTGGGACGTAAAACTCAATCATTGAATCTATTTGTGTATTTTTATCGCAACATTTCATCAGTTTATATGGTATACTACTCCTCAGTTTTATTGTACACAACGTTTCAAAAATTACATTAGCATCGTCAGTTTATATGGTATACTACTCCTAAGTTTTATTATACACAACGTTTCAACAATTTACATTGTCATCATCAGTTTATATAGTATACTACTCCTGAGTTTTATTTACACAACGTTTCAACAATTTACATTGTCATCATCAGTTTATATAGTATACTACTCCTAAGTTTTATTGTACACAACGTTTCAACAATTTACATTGTCATCATCAGTTTATATAGTATACTACTCCTAAGTTTTATTTACACAACGTTTCACAATTTACATTGTCATCATCAGTTTATATAGTATACTACTCCTGAGTTTTATTGTACACAATGTTTCAACAATTTACATTGTTATCATCAGTTTATATAGTATACTACTCCTGAGTTTTATTGTACACAACGTTTCTACAATTTACATTGTCATCATCAGTTTATATAGTATACTACTCCTAAGTTTTATTGTACACAACGTTTCACAATTTACATTGTCATCATCAGTTTATATAGTATACTACTCCTGAGTTTTATTGTACACAACGTTTCAACAATTTACATTGTCACCATCAGTTTATATGGTATACTACTCCTGAGTTTTATTGTACACAACGTTTCAACAATTTACATTGTTATTATCATCTGTATAGAAAATACACTTGGGATTAATTATATTCAACGTTTCAACAAATTACATTGTTATTTTCATTTTGTATTATTATTTTACTTCTCCTGGGTTTTATGTTATAAACACCAAAGTTATTAATTATTAATGTTGGGATTATGGGGTGTAAAACTCCGTTCTCTTCCAATGCACATTTACAGAGTAAAAGAACTTGAACAAACCAGTGGAACCTCGCCCCGTTCTATTAAACAAACATTAAGAAATAAACAACCTTTGTTTTTCTGGGCTAGAATTTATCACAAACATCTTCTGATAGAGGTCTACTGGGAACAGCGATTTGTAAGATATATTCTCTAGAGCTGGTATTCAAACTAAGATAGTATTAATATCTCTGGTATGCAATATTTACTTGTCACTAGATAATTATTATCTTCCGTCAGGGCTGTCAGTCACGTATACAAAATGTACTTGTCACTAGATACGACCATCTTCAGTCAGGCTGCCAGGAATTACTCGCTTTAACTCACAGATAAAATCGATTCTGTATAGAAATAAATTTGATAAAAGAAAAAGACAATTGTAAGAAATGGAGATCAATGATCAATAACACACTTTAAAATGAAATAAATGGAGTTTTACGTCCCACTCAGCTGTACTTAAAGACGGTGTGCAAGAGGGAAATTTTGCCAGGACAGTGGCATTAATATACTCTCTTTCGATTTCCAACTGTCGAGGGATGTTAAACGTGCACAGCCTGTAGCAAACGGGGCCTCGGTTTATTGTCCCATCCAACGACTAGACACTTTTTCCATGTCAGTCCCTCAGACCAGCATCACTAACTAGAAGCAACCGAACACATTTTAAAGGTTTTCATTCTTCTGTATGTAAAAGTTTGTGATAAAAAATGTATAAACAATTAAACTGATGAAACTTCGTGGATTTCTATTCAAATTCTCTTCTCTTTTTGTATTAATAATGACACTATTTTTACCCAATTGAAGTAGGGACCCTTGAAAAAGTTGGGAATAACTTATTTTATTGTAGAAAGAGGTAGCTCTTGAAAACAGGTGTGTGTGAGCAGTATACATGTATTTTATAGTGGGATAAAACAATCATAAAGCCTCATTGTATCCTACCCTCCCATCGCCAGATTCCTTATCACGCTTTATACGGAGGGTACACAGTGCATACAGCAGCCTCTGTTTTTATTCTTTTTCACTACTACCAGCCAGATTCCTTATCACGCCTTTATAACGGAGGGTACACAGTGCATACAGCAGCCTTGTTTTTATTCTGTTTTCATCTCTACCCTACCCATCGCCAGATTCCTTATCACGCCTTTATACCGGAGGGTACACAGTGCATACAGCAGCCTCTGTTTTTATTCTGTTTTCATCTCTACCCTACCCATCGCCAGATTCCTTATCACGCCTTTATAACGGAGGGTACACAGTGCATACAGCAGCCTCTGTTTTTATTCTGTTTTCATCTCTACCCTACCCATCGCCAGGTTCCTTATCACGCCTTTATAACGGAGGGTACACAGTGCATACAGCAGCCTCTGTTTTTATTCTTTTTTCGAACAATAAATACACAACAATAAAAGCGTTAAGTCTATAAATTAATGATAGACACAATTTTTCTTGTCCTCGAAGACTATTTATTGACAGTTCCATGATTATACATCGATAATTGTTTAAAGGGGGATTCCGGTTTGAGTTGTAGATTCAGGAAAATTGACATCAAAATCTTGAGAAATTTGTCCCTGAACTTTCAATCTTGTGAAAGTGTTACCTGAAAAAAACAACATTAATTTTTAAACGCCAAAACTATTTTAAAAGTTTACATAAAATTGGAAAGAATATAGGTTTTTATTGTGTGTAAGAAAAATACTGTACAGATTTAAGCAAACTATAAGTATAATAATAGATAGAAAACTATGTCTCTTACTTATTCTGAAAGTCTTATCTTCTAATGCCCAACCATTAAGAGTCCGATACCAAATATAGGTCAAACTGCTTAATTAACAATTAGTAACAATTTTTTAATTAACAAATTCAGTTTAATTAATAATCAATTATTCTATACATGGATGTAAATTTTTATAATGAAGAACCACCTCTTTAATTGAATGAATGTTTGAGACAAGTTACTATGGTTTATTATTTATATGTTTATCTTTAACTATTTTTATCTAACACTTTCGTTAAAAGTAGCTTTTTCAAGATCTGAAATATACGGTGGTTCACATACGACACTTTTTATTGTGAATAAATAATCTTAATTTTAGATTAAAAATTAGGTGATAAATCCTGTAGTTAAAAACTTTAATTTTTACCGTGGTGATTAAAAATTTTCAATTTGGTGGAAAATAGAGTTTATAAATAAAAGTACAGGATTTATCACCTTGTTCAGTTGGAAAGCCAAAAAAGAGTGGGCCCTTTCCCAAGGTTTCTCCTTTTCTTCAATGATTAGTGTAATTGACATAGAAAGACATCTGATCGTTAGGACACGATTGTCTATCGTTCTATAGACTCCGCATACCCGAGATTCCTGTCCTCGTAAAATTTCCCTCATTGCACACTACATGCCAATATTAGCTCCATCATTGTCAGAAATACAGAACGAAAATAAAACAAGTCATGTTCTTTTATACCTAGCCTTTGTTACTTTGAAACCGGGTTTACCAATTCAGCATGCCTTTCAGAGAGTTCTCCATGCTATTAGAGTACCTGAAACACTGAATCGGTTTCTTTAAAACATCCTGTGTATAAAAAAGGGTTTGACGCATCCAAACCACAAGGGAGCTGACTGTGGTGATTGTAAGAACCGATACGATAACTGTCACTCTAATCTATACTTCCGTTTATTACACTGCTTCTTATTATTAGCAGTTAGTCATTGCATTCCGAGTAACAACGAGTTTTTTTTTTTATTCTGTCAAAAGTGTTTTGGGTATAGAACCCTGACCAGGATATCTTGTATGAACATGAGGACTTCTGGTAAAGAAAATTAAGTGATCTCTGGACCGCAGTGACATTTTTTTTTTTGATTAAAATAAAAAGGAATTTTTTGTCGCTGATTTCTTCAAACATCAAAAACTAAAAACTCTGAAAATCTCTGACTGGCTGTTGTAACCCGGAATCTTTTAGGATTCATAAACCACTAAAATAGAGCTGGCTGAATAGAACCATCAACCACAAACCGCATCCTTGGATATTAGGTTTACCAGCGACATTATTCATATTCTATTGGGATAAAATGAGCGACATTGTTCGCTGCCAGAGATAAAACCAAATGATTGTGTAAAATTATTTTAGACATGTTTAGCCTCATGCCCTAATTAGTAATAGAAATATTTTGTGTAATCATTACACTCGATACTGATTTCGTTACAATTCAGACGAATTAGAAAAAGGAACAATGATAAATATTTTCTTGTTGATCGGAATATACTACAGCCCTGTGAATGGTTTGGTCTCTGGTAAACTAACGGAAGTGAAATTTGATTTTGTAAGTGATGATAGATTACGATTTGGGGAATATGTGAATCAACCTCATATTACCAATTTCTTTCCATCCTCTCCATTTTTATGTTTAAAAGAATGTGCTCGACGATCTCCGTGTGATTATATTGTATTTAGAAGAAGTACACTGGTATGTTATCTTCTACAGAAATCATCGACAATCCTTACGGATAATGATTATATCAGCAGCGAACCAGAATATTGGAACGTAAGTTATACACGAGTTTAATTTAAAAAAAACTTTTACAAGTCTCGTTTATATCACATTTAGTTTAACCTTGTTCTTTCTATTACCTCCCTTTAACTCTATAAACCCTTACTATTACCTCCCTTAACTCTATAAACCCTTACTATTACCTCCCTTAACTCTATAAACCCTTACTATTACCCCCCTTAACTCTATAAACCCTTACTATTACCTCCCTTAACTCTATAAACCCTTACTACTATTACCTCCCTTTAACTCTATAAAACCCTTACTACTATTACCTCCCTTTAACTCTATAAACCCTTATTATTACTTCCCTTAACTCTATAAACCCTTACTATTACCTCCCTTAACTCTATAAACCATTACTATTACCTCCCTTAACTCTATAAACCCTTACTATTACCTCCCTTAACTCTATAGACCATTACTATTACCTCCCTTAACTCTATAGACCATTACTATTACCTCCCTTAACTCTATAGACCATTACTATTACCTCCCTTACCTCTATAAACCCTTACTATTGCCTCCTTTAACTCTATAAATCCTTACTATTACCTCCCTTAACTCTATAAACCCTTACTACTATTACCTCCCTTTAACTCTATAATTCCTTACTACTATTACCTCCCTTTAACTCTATAAACCCTTACTATTACTTCCCTTAACTCTATAAACCCTTACTATTACCTCCCTTAACTCTATAAACCATTACTATTACCTCCCTTAACTCTATAGACCATTACTATTACCTCCCTTAACTCTATAGACCATTACTATTACCTCCCTTAACTCTATAGACCATTACTATTACCTCCCTTAACTCTATAGACCATTACTATTACCTCCCTTAACTCTATAAACCCTTACTATTACCTCCCTAAACTCTATAAACCTTTACTATTACTTCCCTTAACTCTATAAACCCTTACTATTACCTCCCTTAACTCTATAAACCCTTACTATTACCTCCTTTAACTCTATAAACCCTTACTATTACCTCCCTTAACTCTATAAACCCTTACTATTACCTCCCTTAACTCTATAAACCCTTACTATTACCTCCCTTAACTCTATAAACCCTTACTATTACCTCCCTAAACTCTATAAACCCTTACTATTACTTCCCTAAACTCTATAAACCTTTACTATTACCTCCCTTAACTCTATAAACCCTTACTATTACCTCCCTTAACTCTATAAACCCTTACTATTACCTCCCTAAACTCTATAAACCCTTACTATTACCTCCCTTAACTCTATAAACCCTTACTATTACCTCCCTTAACTCTATATACCCTTTCTATTACCTCCCTTAACTCTATAAACCATTACTATTACCTCCCTTAACTCTATAAACCCTTACTATTACCTCCCTTAACTCTATAAACCCTTACTATTACCTCCCTTAACTCTATAAACCCTTACTTTTACCTCCCTTAACTCTATAAACCCTTACTATTACCTCCCTTAACTCTATAAACCCTTACTATTACCTCCCTAAACTCTATAAACCCTTACTATTACCTCCCTTAACTCTATAAACCCTTACTATTACCTCCCTTAACTCTATAAACCCTTACTACTATTACCTCCCTTAACTCTATAAACCCTTACTATTACCTCCCTTAACTCTATAAACCCTTACTATTACCTCCCTTAACTCTATAAACCCTTACTATTACCTCCCTTAACTCTATAAACCCTTACTATTACCTCCCTTAACTCTATAAACCCTTACTATTACCTCCCTTAACTCTATATACCCTTACTATTACTTCCCTTAACTCTATAAACCCTTACTATTACCTCCTTTAACTCTATAAACCCTTACTATTACTTCCCTTAACTCTATAAACCCTTACTATTACCTCCCTTAACTCTATAAACCCTTACTATTACCTCCCTTAACTCTATAAACCCTTACTATTACCTCCCTTAACTCTATAAACCCTTACTATTACCTTCTTAACTCTATAAACCCTTACTATTACCTCCCTTAACTCTATAAACCCTTACTATTACCTCCCTCAATCTTTCTTAAGTCTGTATACTTGACTACCATACCACCCCCCCCCCCCCACTAAAATATACAATTATAATCAAACATATATATTACATAGCCTACTACAACTACAGACTGAAAGTCTTGTTAAACTCCACGCCAAGACTCGTCTAATTGAGGAACTATTTGGTTTCTGATCAATCTGTTGAACAGTGTAGTTTGATACATGTCTCTGTACTTGTGATCAATCTGTTGAACAGTGTAGTTTGATACATGCCTCTGTACTTGTGGTCAATCTGTTGAACAGTGAAGTTTGAAACATGTCTCTGTACTTGTGGTCAATCTGTTGAACAGTAAAATTTGATACATGTCTCTGTACTTGTGGTCTTTCTTTTGAACAGTAAAATTTGATACATGTCTCTGTACTTGTGGTCTTTCTTTTGAACAGTAAAATTTGATACATGTCTCTGTACCTGTGGTCAATCTGTTAAACAGTGAAGTTTGATACATGTCTCTGTACTTGTGGTCAATCTGTTAGAACTGTGAAGTTTGATACATGTCTCTGTACCTGTGGTCAATCTGTTAAACAGTGAAATTTGATACATGTCTTTGTACTTGTGGTCAATCTGTTAGAACAGTAAAGTTTGAAACATTTCTATGTGCTTGTGGTCAATCTGTTAGAACTGTGAAGTTTGATACATGTCTCTGTACTTGTGGTCAATCTGTTAGAACTGTGAAGTTTGATACATGTCTCTGTACTTGTGGTCAATCTGTTTGAACGTGAAGTTTGATACATGTCTCTGTACTTGTGGTCAATCTGTTAGAACTGTGAAGTTTGATACATGTCTCTGTACTTGTGGTCAATCTGTTAAACAGTGAAGTTTGATACATGTCTCTGTACTTGTGATCAATCTGTTGAACAGTGAAGTTTGATACATGTCTCTGTACTTGTGGTCAATCTGTTGAACAGTGAAGTTTGATACATGTCTCTGTACTTGTGGTCAATCTGTTGAACAGTGAAGTTTGATACATGTCTCTGTACTTGTGGTCAATCTGTTGAACAGTGAAGTTTGATACATGTCTCTGTACTTGTGGTCAATCTGTTGAACAGTGAAGTTTGATACATGTCTCTGTACTTGTGGTCAATCTGTTGAACTGTGAAGTTTGATACATGTCTCTGTACCTGTGGTCAATCTGTTAAACAGTGAAGTTTGATACATGTCTCTGTACTTGTGGTCAATCTGTTAGAACTGTGAAGTTTGATACATGTCTCTGTACTTGTGGTCAATCTGTTGAACAGTGAAGTTTGATACATGTCTCTGTACTTGTGGTCAATCTGTTGAACAGTGAAGTTTGATACATGTCTCTGTACTTGTGGTCAATCTGTTGAACAGTGAAGTTTGATACATGTCTCTGTACTTGTGGTCAATCTGTTGAACAGTGAAGTTTGATACATGTCTCTGTACTTGTGGTCAATCTGTTGAACTGTGAAGTTTGATACATGTCTCTGTACTTGTGATCAATCTGTTGAACAGTGAAGTTTGATACATGTCTCTGTACTTGTGGTCAATCTGTTGAACAGTGAAGTTTGATACATGTCTCTGTACTTGTGATCAATCTGTTAAACAGTGAATTTTGATACATGTCTCTGTACTTGTATTTTTGTTGTAGTCTACTGTAGAATGGTTTGGCGAATGTTCGAATAGGAATTGTAATGGAACATCTATATGTATTAGTTCACCCCGGAGCGGACAACAATGTCTCGGCTACAGTAAGTTTCATTATTTAATAGACGGTCTTCTAACTCTATTTAATTTGCCTTTATTAGGGACATCAGTGGCTTCTATTTGAATCATTTTAATTCCCCGTATTAAAGATGTCAGTAAGTTCCTGTAGAATTAATAGACATGCTGAGTTTTAAACCTTAGTTTTATTCCAGGTATTTTTTTATAATTGAAGAGTGTCTCTACTGTCTACTCTTATTTACATCTGTCCATCTTCATTGGCCCATAAGGTGCAGAGAGTAGGACGTAAAACTCCATTCATTTCAAAAACTAAACCCTTTTAACCGATGCCCTGTATGTTACAGGCAGTGCGCGTTGAAGATCCCTCTACAGCTACAAATTGAACAAAGAATGGGTTAATTTTTTAATTCCTCTGCCCTGGTAAATTTGTCCTCAATGCACATTGCAAGATTAGGACGTAAAACTCCATATCATTTCATTTTGTGGTTATAACTTGTATTTCATGTTTAGAATGTGCCGGGGATCCACCACAAGTCAATCTATTATCTGTAGAAGGAAATCAAATTGGTGCCCGAGCTTTGTATACTTGTCCTGGGACATACGAGGTATACCAAAATACGTCTGCGTATTGTTTGTCAGCTGGTTATTGGTCACCGCCCTCGAATTGTAGTCGTAAGTTGGATTTAATATATAAGTTAGTTCGGCTTAGCGTGTTTCTGATACACAATCCTCATCAGGACTGGGGTACATGGTTTAATAAACAGGGATTTATCTTTCACAGATCTGTCAAGTCTATGATTTTCTATCTTAAAATTTTCTAACGTCCACTCAAATACATAATTGCATTCACAAATATTAAGAATACAAGAAGAAAAAATGCCCAATGATGTCAATGTATTAGGTACAGTCTGTAATACCTTGGCAATCTGAAGGTAGATCAATGGCGTTTCACTGCAATCGTGTCCCAAAGGGTCGACCTGGGCTCTCTCCGTGGTGTTTTATTGTTATGAATCATTCGATGTCTTAAATTTCAGACTGTGGAGACCCACCTGTTGGGAATAATTCAATTCTACAAGAACCGATAACTCACCAACAAGATGATGTAGTTTGGTACACCTGTCCTGGATCGTACCAAGTTCAGCAAAATATATCATCAAGATGTCAAGGAGGCGGTGAATGGACCACCCCCACCCACTGTAAACGTAAGTTCGATCCTTACCACCACCCATCGTAAAAAATCCACCCTTAACCAACACTTCTGTCGATGGCTTTGATTGGCCGTTTCCAATCCAATCATATTGCTTGCTTCCGTGATACACGAAAGGTGGTTATTGAAGTCAAGGTATAAGACGATTGTTACAGAATTATTTTATTCTTTTGATTTTAGATTGTGGCGAACCACCGTTTGTAAACAATTCTGTATTAGTTGAACCAATATCACATCTAGAAGGGGAAGAAATTGTATATTTATGTCCGGGGTCATACTTACAAGATCAAAATATCACTTCTACTTGTCAACCAAATACTTCCTGGACGCAACCTTCTTCTTGTAAACGTAAGTTTAATGATATTACTGCGGGGGTCATCAAATACTTCCTGGACGCAACCTTCTTCTTGTAAACGTAAGTTTAATGATATTACTGCTGGTGTCATCAAATACTTCCTGGACGCAACCTTCTTCTTGTAAACGTAAGTTTAATGATATTACTGCGGGTGTCATCAAATACTTCCTGGACGCAACCTTCTTCTTGTAAACGTAAGTTTAATGATATTACTGCGGGTGTCATCAAATACTTCCTGGACGCAACCTTCTTCTTGTAAACGTAAGTTTAATGATATTACTGCTGGGTGTCATCAAATACTTCCTGGACGCAACCTTCTTCTTGTAAACGTAAGTTTAATGATATTACTGTGGGTGTCATCAAATACTTCCTGGACGCAACCTTCTTCTTGTAAACGTAAGTTTAATGATATTACTGCGGGGGTCATCAAATACTTCCTGGACGCAACCTTCTTCTTGTAAACGTAAGTTTAATCATATTACTGCGGGTGTCGTCAAATACTTCCTGGACGCAACCTTCTTCTTGTAAACGTAAGTTTAATGATATTACTGCGGGTGTCGTCAAATACTTCCTGGACGCAACCTTCTTCTTGTAAACGTAAGTTTAATGATATTACTGCGGGTGTCATCAAATACTTCCTGGACGCAACCTTCTTCTTGTAAACGTAAGTTTAATGATATTACTGCTGGTGTCATCAAATACTTCCTGGACGCAACCTTCTTCTTGTAAACGTAAGTTTAATGATATAACTGCGGGTGTCATCAAATACTTCCTGGACGCAACCTTCTTCTTGTAAACGTAAGTTTAATGATATTACTGCTGGTGTCATCAAATACTTCCTGGACGCAACCTTCTTCTTGTAAACGTAAGTTTAATGATATTACTGCGGGTGTCATCAAATACTTCCTGGACGCAACCTTCTTCTTGTAAACGTAAGTTTAATGATATTACTGCTGGTGTCATCAAATACTTCCTGGACGCATCCTTCTTCTTGTAAACGTAAGTTTAATGATATTACTGCGGGGGTCATCAAATACTTCCTGGACGCAACCTTCTTCTTGTAAACGTAAGTTTAATCATATTACTGCGGGTGTCATCAAATACTTCCTGGACGCAACCTTCTTCTTGTAAACGTAAGTTTAATGATATTACTGCGGGTGTCATCAAATACTTCCTGGACGCAACTTCTTCTTGTAAACGTAAGTTTAATCATATTACTGCGGGTGTCATCAAATACTTCCTGGACGCAACCTTCTTTTGTAAACGTAAGTTTAATGATTTACTGCTGGTGTCATCAAATACTTCCTGGACGCAACCTTCTTCTTGTAAACGTAAGTTTAATATATTACTGCGGGTGTCATCAAATACTTCCTGGACGCAACCTTCTTCTTGTAAACGTAAGTTTAATGATATTACTGCTGGTGTCATCAAATACTTCCTGGACGTAACCTTCTCTTGTAAACGTAAGTTTAATGATATAACTGCGGTGTCATCAAATACTTCCTGGACGCAACCTTCTCTTGTAAACGTAAGTTTAATCATATTACTGCGGGTGTCGTCAAATACTTCCTGGACGCATCCTTCTTCTTGTAAACGTAATTTAATGATATAACTGCGGGTGTCATCAAATACTTCCTGGACGCAACCTTCTTCTTGTAAACGTAAGTTTAATCATATTACTGCGGGTGTCTCAAATACTTCTGGACGCAACCTTCTTCTTGTAAACGTAAGTTTAATATATTACTGCGGGTGTCATCAAATACTTCCTGGACGCAACCTTCTTCTTGTAAACGTAAGTTTAATGATATTACTGCGGGGGTCATCAAATACTTCCTGGACGCAACCTTCTTCTTGTAAACGTAAGTTTAATGATATTACTGCGGGGGTCATCAAATACTTCCTGGACGCAACCTTCTTCTTGTAAACGTAAGTTTAATGATATTACTGCGGGTGTCGTCAAATACTTCCTGGACGCAACCTTCTTCTTGTAAACGTAAGTTTAATATATTACTGCGGGGGTCATCAATACTTCCTGGACGCAACCTTTCTTCTTGTAAACGTAAGTTTAATGATATTACTGCGGGTGTCATCAAATACTTCCTGGACGCAACCTTCTTCTTGTAAACGTAAGTTTAATGATATTACTGCGGGTGTCGTCATATAATTTCTGTTACCAGTTCCTTCACTTGAACTATTAAAATTAATTAACTTCATCAATTACTTCCCTTGAATTTTGAAAATTGAATGATCAAGTCACTGAATTGTCGCCAAGCATGGTGTACCAACTCCTGTAGACACCTGATACCACTTTATATTGTGAAATTCTTCAGAATTTATGGGACGGGGAAGGAGGGGAGGGTATAACCCAGACCTTAATATTCCACTTATCCTTGAGTTGAATTAGATTATTTTTATTCCAGATTGCGGTGACCCTCCCGAGAATATAGGGGGTGTAATAACTCAACCGATTCTCCATCTGGAAAATGAAATAATAGAATATACTTGTCCCGGTGCCTATACTACTATCCAAAACATCACGTCTACATGTCAGAGAGATAACGCATGGACTGCGGTAGAAAACTGTAACCGTAAGTCTTTAGATATAAAAGTAAGACCCAGCAACGCCATGTAGTGTGCAGTGAGGGAAACTCAACAGACGTTATCATTGTAATATAGCCAACTTCGCCTTATACATCTTATACACTATGTCAAGCTATTGTTAACTTCATCTTATACATCTTTACAATGTCAAGCTATTACAAACTTATCTTATACATCTTCACAATGTCAAGCTTTTTACAAACTTCATCTTATACATCTTCACAATGTCAAGTTATTACAAACTTCATCTTATACATCTTCACAATGTCAAGCTATTACAAACTTCATCTTATACATCTTCACAATGTCAAGTTATTACAAACTTCATCTTATACATCTTCACAATATCAAGCTATTACAAACTTCATCTTATACATCTTCACAATGTCAAGTTATTACAAACTTCATCTTATACATCTTCACAATGTCAAGCTATTACAAACTTCATCTTATACATCTTCACAATGTCAAGTTATTACAAACTTCATCTTATACATCTTCACAATGTCAAGCTATTACAAACTTCATCTTATACATCTTCACAATGTCAAGTTATTACAAACTTCATCTTATACATCTTCACAATGTCAAGCTATTACAAACTTCATCTTATACATCTTCACAATGTCAAGCTATTACAAACTTCATCTTATACATCTTCACAATGTCAAGCTATTACAAACTTCATCTTATAAAATCTTTACAATGTCAAGTATTACAAACTTCATCTTATACATCTTCACAATGTCAAGCTTTTTACAAACTTCATCTTATACATCTTCACAATGTCAAGCTATTACAAACTTCATCTTATACATCTTCACAATGTCAAGCTTTTTACAAACTTATCTTATACATCTTCACAATGTCAAATTATTACAAACTTCATCTTATACATCTTTACAATGTCAAGCTATTACTAACTTCATCTTATACATCTTCACAATGTCAAGCTATTACAAACTTCATCTTATACATCTTCACAATGTCAAATTATTACAAACTTCATCTTATACATCTTCACAATGTCAAGCTATTACAAACTTCATCTTATACATCTTCACAATGTCAAGCTATTACTAACTTCATCTTATACATCTTCACAATGTCAAATTATTACAAACTTCATCTTATACATCTTCACAATGTCAAACTTTTTACAAACTTCATCTTATAATCTTTACAATGTCAAGCTATTATAACTTCATCTTATACATCTTCATAATGTCAAGTATTACAAACTTTATCTTATACATCTTCACAATGTCAAATTATTACGAACCTCGTTGAAAAACAATTAACTTTATAAAGAGATTTTTTTTTTTTTTTTTTTTTTACCATCTTTGTGTTGTATTCTGTACATTGTTTTAGATTGTATCCACCGTTTGTAAACAATTCTAATCTAGTTGAACCAATATCACATCTAGAAGGATCCGAAATTAGATATTTATGTCCGGAGACATACTTAGAAGATCAAAATATAACTTCTACTTGTCAATCAAACGGTACATGGACAACACCAAACGCATGTAAATGTAAGTCTAAACATAATGTAGTTGTAAATGTAATTCTGATAGCAATGTATAATCTACCAGTTTAACGAATTGAGAATGAAACGGTCAGTTAATCTTGCACGAAGAGTCATTTAAGAAACCTTCGACGCTTCAGGAAAACGACCCTTGGACTATACCAGAGACGTGTAAAAATAAGGCTTTTCATTCATTCATACCTTCATATATTCATTCATTTATCCGTTTACCATTACTTCATTCATCTATTTATTCTTTCATTTTATCCATTCATCCATCCATATATCTATTCATCCATCCGTTCATTCATTAATGTATTCATTCATCCATTCATTCGTTCACCTATCCATCCTTACCACATGACCAGAAACAACGACCTCGCCCTGTAACTTTCCAACTATTGTTTTAGATTGTGGACCACCTCCCAGTCCAGCAGGAGGTGAATTATTGGGCGATATTCTACACGAATTGGGTGAAGTGATCGAGTTCAGATGTACAAATTCTTACGATCTAACACAGGAGATAACATCCACGTGCCTGGTGGACGGAGAATGGACAAGTACAGCGGACTGTAAACGTAAGTTATCAGAATGAGATGTCGAAATGTAAACTTCCTGATGGTACTTCTGTTTAGAGGAGTCCACTTCTATATAACTGTTACTCCTGGTTTTCTGATTCATTGGACGAACTTTGTAAACGGAATGGTCTTGCTTCAATGGATTTTTATTTCTACCATAGCGACTTACGAGAATACTTATGAGAATACCGAGGCTAAGATATTATCTTTCTCGAAGTCGATCGAATAAAATGATTTCGTGGGTTAAAATAAGTGTCAACAATTATGGCACAATTCAACACGATAATATTATTAACATTTGTGGCAATATTCAATTTTACCATATAGAAACATACATTTAACTTTTATACAGAGATTTTTTTATAAAACAGAGATTGTATTCTGTACCATCTGTTGTAGATTGTATTCTGTACCATCTGTTGTAGAATTTATTCTGTACCATCTGTTGTAGATTGTATTCTGTACCATCTGTTGTAGATTGTATTCTGTACCATCTGTTGTAGATTGTATTCTGTACCATCTGTTGTAGATTGTATTCTGTACCATCTGTTGTAGATTGTATTCTGTACCATCTGTTGTAGATTGTATTCTGTACCATCTGTTGTAGATTGTATTCTGTACCATCTGTTGTAGATTGTGGCGATCCACCGTTTGTAAACAATTCTAATCTAGTTGAACCAATATCACATCTAGAAGGAGCCGAAATTAGATATTTATGTCCGGAGACATACTTAGAAGATCAAAATATAACTTCTACTTGTCAATCAAACGGTACATGGACAACACCAAACGCATGTAAATGTAAGTCTAAACATAATGTAGTTGTAAATGTAATTCTGATAGCAATGTATAATCTACCAGTTTAACGAATTGAGAATGAAACGGTCAGTTAATCTTGCACGAAGAGTCATTTAAGAAACCTTCGACGCTTCAGGAAAACGACCCTTGGACTATACCAGAGACGTGTAAAAATAAGGTTTTTCATTCATTCATTCATTCATTCATATATTCATTCATTTATCCGTTTACCATTACTTCATTCATCTATTTATTCTTTCATTTTATCCATTCATCCATCCATATATCTATTCATCCATCCGTTCATTCATTAATGTATTCATTCATCCATTCATTCGTTCACCTATCCATCCTTACCACATGAACAGAAACAACGACCTCGCCCTGTAACTTTCCCACTATTGTTTTAGATTGTGGACCACCTCCCAGTCCAGCAGGAGGTGAATTATTGGGCGATATTCTACACGAATTGGGTGAAGTGATCGAGTTCAGATGTACAAATTCTTACGATCTAACACAGGAGATAACATCCACGTGCCTGGTGGACGGAGAATGGACAAGTACAGCGGACTGTAAACGTAAGTTATCAGAATGAGATGTCGAAATGTAAACACCTGATGGTACTTCTATTTCGAGGAGTCCACTTCTATATAACTGTTACTCCTGGTTTTCTGATTCATTGGACGAACTTTGTAAACGGAATGGTCTTGCTTCAATGGATTTTTATTTCTACCATAGCGACTTACGAGAATACTTATGAGAATACCGAGGCTAAGATATTATCTTTCTCGAAGTCGATCGAATAAAATGATTTCGTGGGTTAAAATAAGTGTCAACAATTATGGCACAATTCAACACGATAATATTATTAACATTTGTGGCAATATTCAATTTTACCATATAGAAACATACATTTAACTTGTATACAGAGATTTTTTTATAAAACAGAGATTGTATTCTGTACCATCTGTTGTAGATTGTATTCTGTACCATCTGTTGTAGATTGTATTCTGTACCATCTGTTGTAGATTGTATTCTGTACCATCTGTTGTAGATTGTATTCTGTACCATCTGTTGTAGATTGTATTCTGTACCATCTGTTGTAGATTGTATTCTGTACCATCTGTTGTAGATTGTATTCTGTACCATCTGTTGTAGATTGTATTCTGTACCATCTGTTGTAGATTGTATTCTGTACCATCTGTTGTAGATTGTATTCTGTACCATCTGTTGTAGAATTTATTCTGTACCATCTGTTGTAGATTGTATTCTGTACCATCTGTTGTAGATTGTATTCTGTACCATCTGTTGTAGATTGTATTCTGTACCATCTGTTGTAGATTGTGGCGATCCACCGTTTCTGAATAATTCTAATCTAGTTGAACCAATATCACATCTAGAAGGAGCCGAAATTAGATATTTATGTCCGGAGACATACTTAGAAGATCAAAATATCACTTCTACTTGTCAACCAAACGGTACATGGACAACACCAAACGCATGTAAATGTAAGTCTAAACATATCGTAACGTTATCGTAAAAGCAAGTCAGATTTTGTTTTTTGAACAACCTTAATCTAATAAGTTAATTGATAAATAATTCGTGTTTTAGTGACATAGTTGATACAGTAAAACCCCTTTAAACCGACACCCTAAGGGTTAATTGATGAATAGTGCAAACACCAACTTAATATGGCGTCTACATTGGCGTAAATGATGGAGTAGGCCTACTGTTCAGTGATTTAAAACAATTGGATTGATGAGAACACGTTTATTCATATATTTTATACTTTATATTTCATGTAGATTGTGGAGAGCCACCCCAAGAAGGTCTTGTAAGCCAACCTACGAACTATTTAGAGGGCGATGTGATCTATTATGATTGTGAAACCCACAATGCATCATCAATATGCCATTCTGACAAAGAATGGAGTCAGTATCAGTGTTCAGCCCCAAGTAAGTTTATCATTATTACAAACACTACAGATTGATGTTAAATCGTGCATTCGATCTTCACTATGTCAAGGTATAGGACGAAATTCGTAATAGCTTAAAACTGAAAAGGTATTCCCATTATTGAAACTTGTTACATTATCATGCCAAAGGTAAAATCATATGATTGCTGATAATCGGTATGTATCATGATAACTGTACATCGGTGTGTATCATGATATCATGATAACTGTACATCGGTATGTATCATGATAACTGTACATCGGTATGTATCATGATATCATGATAACTGTACATCGGTATGTATCATGATAACTGTACATCGGTATGTATCATGATAACTGTACATCGGTATGTATCATGATAACTGTACAGCGGTATGTATCATGATAACTGTACAGCGGTATGTATCATGATAACTCTACAGCGGTATGTATCATGATAACTGTACATCGGTATGTATCATGATAACTGTACATCGGTATGTATCATGATAACTGTACATCAGTATGTATCATGATAACTGTACAGCGGTATGTATCATGATAACTGTACATCGGTATTTATCATGATAACTGTACAGCGGTATGTATCATGATAACTGTACATCGGTATGTATCATGATAACTGTACATCAGTATGTATCATGATAACTGTACAGCGGTATGTATCATGATAACTGTACATCGGTATGTATCATGATAACTGTACATCGGTATGTATCATGATAACTGTACATCGGTATGTATCATGATAACTGTACATCGGTATGTATCATGATAACTGTACATCTGTATGTATCATGATAACTGTACATCGGTATGTATCATGATAACTGCACATCAGTATGTATCATGATAACTGTACATCGGTATGTATCATGATAACTGTACATCAGTATGTATCATGATAACTGTACATCGGTATGTATCATGAAAACTGTACATCGGTATGTATCATAATAACTGTACATCAGTATGTATCATGATAACTGTACATCGGTATGCATCATGATAACTGTACCACAGTATGTATCATGATAACTGTACATCAGTATGTATCATGATAACTGTACATCGGTATGTATCGAGAGAACTGTTAATCGTCCAGTCCACTCCAATTCTCTAAAACCTGTGACGTTTTTTTTTTCATTAGTACCGGGGCGCTGTAATCCACCAACACAGACATCGACAAACGCAATACCAATGACAACATCGTCGCAGTTTTATGCACCAAATGAAGAAGTGACCTACAACTGTACGGGTTACGAAATGCCATTTTTTGCGAAATCCATCTGTTATGAAAATGGAACATGGAGTGAGCCCAAATGTTCTATAGGTAAGAAGATTTTTATTATGACGTTACTTGGGACATTGCATTTTCCTGCAAGTACGAGGGGTAGGGAGGGGGCTTGCACCAACCTGAAAATAGATGGACCACAATTGATTCCCTGATTCTTTTAAAAGAATTTGGTCCAAAACACGTGGCAGTTTGCTGTATGGCGATTATATTTTCAACATATTTTAGTAGGATAACAGTCCCAAACCCTCCATGGAAGGCTCTAACCCATGGAGTTCCACTACGCTTCCAGTTTAAAATTCTTTAACAATACAGCGCCCTGTTCCTTAAAAATCTTACGATACGAATTTGTTGTAAGTGTAGAATTCTACATTGAGATATACCATACTTTTATTGATCGTCAAGTTCACTTGAACGTGGTCCAGATGCTCCCAACACGTTTAGGTCCATTTGTCCCCTAAATGTAGCCTATCGCCTATCACACTTGGCCGTACAGCCTCTATAAGTAAAATTACAACGTTGATTTCACACTTATATTTATAGATCTGAACAACTGCCAAGATCTTCAGAACTGTAATGCAGATTATACTGATGGTGAATATTGGTTATTTCCCGACGTTATATTTAGTTCAGCAGCTAAAATCTACTGTCACAATCTAGACACTGCATCGCCTGAGGAGTACGTATCTCTACCGTCCAATAACGTCGTCATGGTACCCAACATAGAACAGAGTTATCCACCTTGTAATGATACGTTTCTAACTAATTCAACCTATAACATTACACAGTTCTTCAAAGTTCGTCTGGATACTGGGGTACGTTATATTACTTACTATCTTGGACAGGGATATAGTTCTAAGATTTCCAAATTGACGTTTGTTATACGTCTGTTGTAATGATAATCCATTCTGGACGTAGGTCGCTGAAGCTTGGAGAGAGGAAAAAGAAGCAAGGTTTATCTTAGGGAGGCAAAACTAAGGATTTCGATGTCAAGTTTTCGAATGTTGAGAGAAACGAAACTTTAATCGAATACGTCCAGATCAGTCAAGTTTCGTCTGCATTGTCAAAGTCTCTGATTTCAAAAAACAAATCGAAGAAAAAATCAAAGGCCAAATCTTACCCCCACACAACACTACGTTCTGACACAGTGTGATTCTACTCCCCACCTAGCGTGAGAATGAACTCGCAGGGGAAAACGAATGCTCATCTCCGCTTCATAGGTAAGATTTGAAGCTGCCAACGCCGAAGTCAATCAATACGTGTACTTCCGGAGTATCAACCGGCCTGAAACTAAGAACAGTTTTTGAAAAAGTTTACACACTGTGGTGTTTCTCAACTTAGTGTTATAATTCTACAGTAGATCAGTGGAACGTAAAACTCAATTTCTCTTCGTTTCAGAAATTTTCTATCAAGAAGGATGATTTTACCTTTACCAGTATGAATGCTCCAAACCTAACTGATAATTACGGTGAGGGTCGAGGCTGTAGTTATACTACAGATGAAGTTAGTAATCACTGCCCACCTAAAGGATATTTTCACCTGAATTTAACAGACACAGGTCTAGAAATAGAGTCTCGAGAGGCAAGTTTTAATTTTTAAATTTCGAATTTTAGTTGGACGTCTAACCGTTGTTTCTATGATTCTATATACTGACACTTCTACTATCACTGCCTTCAATATACCAGTTACACAAACTGGTGTTTATTTTACAATATTAACATTTCTACTATCACTCCCTTCAATAAACTAGTTACACAAACTGGTGTTTATTTTACAATATTAACATTTCTACTATCACTGCCTTCTATATACCAGTTACACAAACTGGTGTTTATTTTACAATATTAACATTTCTACTATCACTACCTTCTATATACCAGTTACACAAACTGGTGTTTATTTTACAATATTAACATTTCTACTATCACTGCCTTCTATATACCAGTTACACAAACTGGTGTTTATTTTACAATATTAACATTTCTACTATCACTCCCTTCAATATACCAGTTACACAAACTGGTGTTTATTTTACAATATTAACATTTCTACTATCACTCCCTTCTATATACCAGTTACACAAACTGGTGTTTATTTTACAATATTAACATTTCTACTATCACTCCCTTCTATATACCAGTTACACAAACTGGTGTTTATTTTACAATATTAACATTTCTACTATCACTGCCTTCAATATACCAGTTACACAAACTGGTGTTTATTTTACAATATTAACATTTCTACTATCACTCCTTCAATATACCAGTTACACAAACTGGTGTTTATTTTACAATATTAACATTTCTACTATCACTGCCTTCTATATACCAGTTACACAAACTGATGTTTATTTTACAATATTAACATTTCTACTATCACTGCCTTCAATATACCAGTTACACAAACTGGTGTTTATTTTACAATATTAACATTTCTACTATCACTACCTTCTATATACCAGTTACACAAACTGGTGTTTATTTTTCAATATTAACATTTCTACTATCACTGCCTTCAATATACCAGTTACACAAACTGGTGTTTATTTTACAATATTAACATTTCTACTATCACTACCTTCTATATACCAGTTACACAAACTGGTGTTTATTTTACAATATTAACATTTCTACTATCACTGCCTTCTATATACCAGTTACACAAACTGGTGTTTATTTTACAATATTAACATTTCTACTATCACTGCCTTCTATATACCAGTTACACAAACTGGTGTTTATTTTACAATATTAACATTTCTACTATCACTACCTTCTATATACCAGTTACACAAACTGGTGTTTATTTTACAATATTAACATTTCTACTATCACTGCCTTCTATATACCAGTTACACAAACTGGTGTTTATTTTACAATATTAACATTTCTACTATCACTCCTTCTATATACCAGTTACACAAACTGGTGTTTATTTTACAATATTAACATTTCTACTATCACTGCCTTCAATATACCAGTTACACAAACTGGTGTTTATTTTACAATATTAACATTTCTACTATCACTGCCTTCTATATACCAGTTACACAAACTGGTGTTTATTTTACAATATTAACATTTCTACTATCACTGCCTTCTATATACCAGTTACACAAACTGGTGTTTATTTTACAATATTAACATTTCTACTATCACTCTCTTCTATATACCAGTTACACAAACTGGTGTTTATTTTACAATATTAACATTTCTACTATCACTGCCTTCTATATACCAGTTACACAAACTGGTGTTTATTTTACAATATTAACATTTCTACTATCACTCCCTTCTATATACCAGTTACACAAACTGGTGTTTATTTTACAATATTAACATTTCTACTATCACTGCCTTCTATATACCAGTTACACAAACTGGTGTTTATTTTACAATATTAACATTTCTACTATCACTGCCTTCTATATACCAGTTACACAAACTGGTGTTTATTTTACAATATTAACATTTCTACTATCACTCCTTCTATATACCAGTTACACAAACTGGTGTTTATTTTACAATATTAACATTTCTACTATCACTGCCTTCAATATACCAGTTACACAAACTGGTGTTTATTTTACAATATTAACATTTCTACTATCACTACCTTCTATATACCAGTTACACAAACTGGTGTTTATTTTACAATATTAACATTTCTACTATCACTACCTTCTATATACCAGTTACACAAACTGGTGTTTATTTTACAATATTAACATTTCTACTATCACTACCTTCTATATACCAGTTACACAAACTGGTGTTTATTTTACAATATTAACATTTCTACTATCACTGCCTTCAATATACCAGTTACACAAACTGGTGTTTATTTTACAATATTAACATTTCTACTATCACTACCTTCTATATACCAGTTACACAAACTGGTGTTTATTTTACAATATTAACATTTCTACTATCACTGCCTTCAATATACCAGTTACACAAACTGGTGTTTATTTTACAATATTAACATTTCTACTATCACTACCTTCTATATACCAGTTACACAAACTGGTGTTTATTTTACAATATTAACATTTCTACTATCACTGCCTTCTATATACCAGTTACACAAACTGGTGTTTATTTTACAATATTAACATTTCTACTATCACTCCCTTCTATATACCAGTTACACAAACTGGTGTTTATTTTACAATATTAACATTTCTACTATCACTGCCTTCTATATACCAGTTACACAAACTGGTGTTTATTTTACAATATTAACATTTCTACTATCACTGCCTTCAATATACCAGTTACACAAACTGGTGTTTATTTTACAATATTAACATTTCTACTATCACTGCCTTCAATATACCAGTTACACAAACTGGTGTTTATTTTACAATATTAACATTTCTACTATCACTGCCTTCTATATACCAGTTACACAAACTGGTGTTTATTTTACAATATTAACATTTCTACTATCACTGCCTTCTATATACCAGTTACACAAACTGGTGTTTATTTTACAATATTAACATTTCTACTATCACTCCTTCTATATACCAGTTACACAAACTGGTGTTTATTTTACAATATTAACATTTCTACTATCACTGCCTTCTATATACCAGTTACACAAACTGGTGTTTATTTTACAATATTTACATTTCTACTATCACTGCCTTCTATATACCAGTTACACAAACTGGTGTTTATTTTACAATATTAACATTTCTACTATCACTCCTTCTATATACCAGTTACACAAACTGGTGTTTATTTTACAATATTAACATTTCTACTATCACTGCCTTCTATATACCAGTTACACAAACTGGTGTTTATTTTACAATATTAACATTTCTACTATCACTACCTTCTATATACCAGTTACACAAACTGGTGTTTATTTTACAATATTAACATTTCTACTATCACTGCCTTCTATATACCAGTTACACAAACTGGTGTTTATTTTACAATATTAACATTTCTACTATCACTACCTTCTATATACCAGTTACACAAACTGGTGTTTATTTTACAATATTAACATTTCTACTATCACTGCCTTCTATATACCAGTCTACACAAACTGGTGTTTATTTTACAATATTAACATTTCTACTATCACTCCCTTCTATATACCAGTTACACAAACTGGTGTTTATTTTACAATATTAACATTTCTACTATCACTACCTTCTATATACCAGTTACACAAACTGGTGTTTATTTTACAATATTAACATTTCTACTATCAATCCTTTATATACCAGCTACACAAACTGGTGTTTATTTTACAATATTAACATTTCTACTATCACACCTTCTATATACCAGCTACACAAACTGGTGTTTATTTTACAATATTAACATTTCTACTATCACTCCCTTCTATATACCAGATACACAAACTGGTGTTTATTTTACAATATTAACATTTCTACTATCACTGCCTTCATATACCAGTTATAACAAACTGGTGTTTATTTTACAATATTAACATTTCTACTATCACTACCTTCTATATACCAGATACACAAACTGGTGTTTATTTTACAATATTAACATTTCTACTATCAATCCTTCTATAACCAGTTACACAAACTGGTGTTTATTTTACAATATTAACATTTCTACTATCACTGCAGTTACACAAACTGGTGTTTATTTTACAATATTAACATTTCTACTATCACTACCTTCAATATACCAGTTACACAAACTGGTGTTTATTTTACAATATTAACATTTCTACTATCACTACCTTCAATATACCAGTTACACAAACTGGTGTTTATTTTACAATATTAACATTTCTACTATCACTGCCTTCAATATACCAGTTACACAAACTGGTGTTTATTCACAGATGAAATGAAGTTAGTGGCAAAACATGAGGAGACATAATTAGGAGATCAACAAAGATAAATACAGTAAAAACAACAACGAGTTAAACCCTTTATATATCTTGTTTTATCTGCTCTCTACTTCTAAATATCATTCAAAACTTTTCTTAGTCTTTTATCTGATGAAAATCTTGTCAACACGACACGAGAATTTCTGACATCGTTAAAGATGACATCAAGACCATTTTTGTAAGTTGAATTTATAATCCAGATGTAAAAGTTTGATTAATGAATTTGAATGTTTTCAGTAGGCCTATTTTAAAGATAGATATTTTGTTGTAGATTGATTGGATAGGTTCGGGTAACTTTGTAACGTGTGCAGTCAATGCTACATCTGAGACCGAATATTTCGGACTTGTTGATGGTTACTGTGGTGAATGTAGAATACCTCTATTACGTGTCAGAGACAGCCCAGGTACGTAGACCTATGATTGACAGGACATTCTACTAAAATTTAGTCTACTATGTGTTCTCATCATAAAAATCACATTAAAACAAATAGGTAAAAATAGTCCACCTTCACAGAAAACTTAAAAGATTATTTGAAGTCAAAGCACTACATCCTTTGAACTGTTATTACGGAGGGTATTTGGCCTATCGCTGGTGACAGATATGCCTACCCCAGTGTAGGAGGCGAGATAGTAAGACTGCGTCTACCTGGCATCATACGATGGCTATAATATTACTTATTATTGCTGAAGACTATTCAATGGTATAGCATCCATTTATTGTAACGGGTTACCTTTTCGGCAATCTTCGGCAGATCCCGTTTTGTGTACAGGCTCGAGGGGGCCTTCTCTGATTGAAAAATTAGCAAATTTTTTCGGGGGGTGGAGGCACAAAGATGGCATCAAGCCATCTCTCTCCCAGCACCTCCTCTTGGCTGATTGTGTAGTGTTGGCAGAAATATCGAGTAAATAAACTTTTTTGACTGGTTAATGCGGAAGTTTATTTTCTTAATCCTTTTATTTTAAACAGGAATGATACCAGAATCCTCGGCAACAGTACCAACTTGCTCCAGCACTACCTAACAGGTGATGCCGTATTTCAGTAATTCTAGACAAGGAGAGACGCCAGTAACATGTTTTATCTCCGACAAACAGAATGATTTTATGAATTTTATTTAAGTTAAACCTTTGATTAATAGATTATTATGTATTTTTTTTTATTTCCCTGAACACGAGTTTAATATATTTCATCGTACCCCTAATACAGATTTTGACATGGTGTAATTAAAAGGGAGTACCCGTGCCAGGGCGGGGTCCACGCCCCACCGAGCGAGATTTGAGCCCCACCTCTAAAACGATGGAGATTTTAGCGACTACCCACAAGCCCTTGATCGTTAAGTAACAAGACCATGGAAATCTCGAACTGATATTGATATAACCTGGTTATTATTAGCCTCCAAGCCTGTACAGAACAGACTTACAGATAGTCTCGTGATTAAAATAGTAGGCCTACATTGATTATAGACACTACACATAGATATCAATTTATTTCTGGTGAAGTTGAAAGTCAATGGAGACATCAGCAAGTTAGTTTGGAATAATAGTTGCTAATAAATAGTACTAAATAAATAGAACCCAGCTGGTTGCTTGCAGGTATGATTTCAATTGTTAATTAATAGCGGTCTGAATATATATTTTGAAAACAGTAGTTGTCTCCCTTCAACTGTTTACTTTTAGACAATTGAATTGAAGATTTCAGTCCAGGACACATAATCTCAACATTGAGAGAGAGACTTTAAACTGATCAGTTATATCGGGAAGTTTGACAGACTGATAAGGGAAAGGAGTAAAACAATAGTGTTTTTTTTTCATAGGCTGATCAATATTAACATGGATTGGAGTTCAGCATCTTTCATAAAAACTTCACGTAGATGAGATAATCGCCAACAGCGACGTACGTACAATGGAATCCCAAAAATTGTGCCAAATTTTCCTGATCTTCGAACTGGATTAGATATTAAATGTTTCCAGCCCACCTCGTATTTTAGTTGTGCACAAGCGTGAAAAACGAAATTGGAACTTCCTATGGAGGTTTCCAAGATCAGGTGGGACAAAAAGGCCATCGGCCTAGAGTTTATAGTAAAGAGGTGATAGTCCAGCTTCACTAAAATAAAACCGATCAATATACGTACAATAAAGACCTACATGTTTCTAAAAGAGTATCCCTATTCTAAAATAGGTGACATCTTCCAAAAGTTGTTAACTTACAGTCCACTATTTTTATGTATCCATGGCTGGCTACTGATACTAAACTTAATCATCTACATTTGGCTCCCACCATTTACATTTACACGAGTTAATTCTCTAAATCGACCATTTCAATCGACTATTTACGTGTGTTGTTAGACAAGTCAGTGACCATCGTCAGGCACCAGAACAAAACAATTCAACAATGGAACCAGTACCATTCATTTTCTAACCTCCATCCATCAATCAGCACCAATCGGATATAACTTCTTGTTCTGCTTCCAATTTATTTGATAAAAGAAAACAGTGATAAACAATATACAATAATAAACAACAATATTAGGTATAAAATGAAATTGATTATAACACAAGCTCATGATGCCTACAGTAGAGGACTACATCTTACCATGGTGGTTTTCAAAGTGTCCATCAAAGTTCATATTACTGAGACAGTTCGTAGTGGTACCGTAGTGTAGATAAGATTTAATTAAAAACGTTTTGAAGAAAACAATCGAGGGAAATAAAATATTTAGCAGAATATACAAACTTTAAAATTAATGTATAAAAATGAGAAATATTTTATATTTTTAAATAAAGGACTAACCTAAAATCGCCGAGCTCAATTTGGATAGAAGTTTATAGATTTAAACTGAGGAGTGTTCGGTCAGCTTTAATTAAACACATTTTACACATGCGATTACAAAGCTATTTTTTAAATGAACGTGCATGCAAGTTCTTGTTCAATTTGTCAAGTGATTTTGGTATATACAGAACAATCATAAAATTCTTAATGATCCAGTTGAACATTGGAACCCCACAGATGGGTACCGAAGGGTAACTTTATGATCATGTTTATTATTCGAAAATTAATCGGATTAGAATAATTTACAGGTATTATTTTTATTGTATATGAAATACACAATCGTCGCTATTTATTGAACACATAATGCCACTAAAATCTAGGAATCTCCGTTTTGGAGTGTCCACAATGTCATTATATATAGTATATATACATATATTTGGTTAGTTTCTCTATGGTCTTAGTTCTCACTGGTATTTTGGACTATGCCTCTGTCTCTACTTGAAAGTCCACACCAAATATTTGGTTCTTTCTGCTTCTCGGTCGTTGGTTTATAGTTTGGTGAGACACAATACAGTTGACTACAGGACAATTTCTGAGTTATATACAACGTTTCAACAAATTACATTGCAATCCTATTCTACAGTGAATAGCAACAGGATCAGACAATGTTTCAACAATTTACACCATCATTGTTAAAACTGTATAATAGTAATCTGAAACTCTGGGATCTTTTGAAAATGGCAGCGAATCTATGATTTATGATTATTTATTCTTTTCAACTTCGTCCATGAGTGTTCTTTCTAATCTCTCTACTGCCAAAACTGTTCCACTCTCACAGATAAAATACATATTTTGCTTTCTGTGATATCAACTGGTAAGGTTAAACTTTCTATTCTTAGCTGTCAACTATAGTATCTTTACTATCTCTTGGGTCTTTAGTTATCAATCTATTCATCTTAACTTCAAATTTCCAGAGTCTTAGAGTTGGTCTGTATTTTAAAAGAAACCAAGCAGATTGTACAGGAACCACTTTTCTTACAGCAACAACAACAAGGCTGGGGTAACTTGATATCTTCTCTATATACAACCAGTTTACCATGAGCTCTTCAACCATCAGCAATATCTGCCTCATCTTCACATTCATCTAAAACTTCAAAATCACTTCCCATATCAATACTGCTTCCTAAACTTTGCCCATCTGAAAATATCAATTCACCAACAAACCACATGATTGTTTTAATAATGTTTAAAAAATCTGAACCAGCAAGAAAAGACCATGAAATATCAAGAACCTTTCTATCTTCTATGACTTTTGAGTTCCCAGTTTCAATCCATGAAAGAAACACTCAAAAAAAAGTTTCAGTGTTATCAGTCATCTTAAAAAAAAGACCACATTTTAAGAGACCTAAAGCATATTGCGAGCTACAAACTGTATAAAACCCCCAAAAAGTATTTCAAAAGAGCAACAACAGAGAAGGGAAGATAAAAAAGAAACTCACCACTGATATCAAGATCCTCTTGGTCCCCAGCCATTTCCAGAGAAATTCCTTTAAACTCTTCTGGACAAATGGTGTCTTCTGTTTCTACAGGATCTGATGGTTCCAAGATTGAAATACCATCTACGAACGAAACAGTTTCATCTGCAACGGAATCGGCTAAACAAGGGTCAAAACATTTGTTAGAATCACTTTCCTCTGAGAAATTTTCAATTAGGGAAACAGTTACCCCCAGATTATCCCCACCCTCAACTGGAATACTCTCAGGGAGAGAATCTTCAACAGCGTCCACAGCTACCACCAGAAGTGGGTCATCTTTTCCAGGCAGGATGACATCTTCTGGAATATCGTCTGTGGTACCCCCCTCGTTTTCAAGAATATCCTGAAGGCTGTCCTCGACAGGTAGGGAAATGATTTCAGGATTCGTGTCCTCCCCCTCATTGTCAATGGAATCTAAAATACCAGAAGGGTCCTTGGATCCAGTGAACTGATCCAAGGCATCAGCTAGATCCATCTCGTTGATGTTCTTATCGTAAATGTTCCCCGTCAAAACCCCTTGTTCTACGTCATCTTGGGCTAAAACATCCCCCATTGTGTCCTCATCATGGTGCTCATCAATAACCGTCATCCCTTCCATCTGATCCACATCAGAATGTCCATCCATCATCATCATCATCATCATCAATGACTGTCATACCCTCCATAAAATTATCCTGATCCAAGGACATGATGATGGTGGAATCGTTGCTATCTTCATTTCCATCAGCATTCTCATCAAAGTTGTTTCCCTTTGCTTCCAGTTTTACCATATTCTCATCAGTAGCTTCATCAATGTTTTTAACATTTTCTTCTAGATTGACCACATTCTGATCAGCACTTCCATTTTGGCCACTGTCTTTTTCAACTTGAGAAGTTAATGTTTGTTCTTTAGAATCCACATTGCTGTGTTCCTTTACATCTGTTTCTTTATTTTGCACATCTTGGTCCTTACTTTCTTGCCCAATATCACTGCCTGTGTTTGCTTTCCCTTCAGCTTCAACAGATGCTTGAACATCTACCTTTTCTTTGGCAATACCTGAATCTGATTTTTCTTTGGAGCTCATATCATCTACCTTATCTTGGGCTTTATTTGTATCTAATTTTTCTTGTGAATTCTGGACATCTATCTTATCTTTCTGATCAGAGACATCATTATTTTTAGGTGCTAATACTGGAGCTGGATCTTTCTGAAGGTCTTGAGTAGTATTAACGGCATCAACTGATGCTGGACTATCAACATCCATAGCCACAACATCCATGTTATCTAGAGTCTCCTGAAGCTTGGAGTTTTCCGCTTCTACATTGATGTTATTTTCATTTGTGGCAGCGGCTGCAGCATTCTGCTTACTGTTAAAGAAAATTCCATACATATTAGAAGCTGATGTGGCAGACATGTTAGATTTCCTGTCCGGAAGACTCAGGTTTTGGGATACAGGAGGTGGAGCAACTGGGGTAGCTAGAGGAGCTCTGGACTCAGGATCTATGCCAAGCATTTTCAGATCCTCCTGCTCCTCTTGGGTAGCTGTGGTGTCTGGTTGGCTAGGAGGGAGAGGAATAGACAGAAGGTTAAGGTCAGGACCAGGAACTACTGGCACTGCCTTATCTTTATCCTGTCCAGTACTCAAAAACTCATCCAGTGAAACAGGATTCTCAGCTTGGGTCTTGGACTGCTGTTCTGATTTAGGAATCGGTTGTACCTTGCTACTACCCGGTATCTTTCTAGTAACTGGTGTCCAAGAGGGCAATACTGTGGTTTTTTTACCCTTCCCTCTAGGAATTCTCCCTATGACCGTAGGGATAACCACTGGCACAGGATCTTTTTCAGAGACAATTTGGTTTCCTTTCTTAGTTCTCTTTCTGTTTCCTGAAGGTTTTGGTAATTCAGGGACATCCTGGGAAACTTTGGGAGCTGGGAAATGCTGTTCTGATGCATCTGGTAAAAATAGTTTTGGTTTTGGGAACACAGTTGTTCCAGTTGAAGATGGTAATGGGATCTCTTCTTCATCTGCCACAAGTTTGGCAGGGGTATTAACAACGCCTTTTCCATCCTTCTTCCAAGTGAATTTACCATACTGTTTCTCTTCCTCTTTCTTTACTGCCAGTTTCAGTTTGATATCAGCACTGTCAGGCTGCTTCTGTCTCACCTGTGGTTGACTGTCACTCAAATCTTGTACTTCCTTATCCCATCTTCGCTCCTTCTCTTTAATTTTAGCATCTTTCTCTCGATTACTTTGTCTTGTTTTGTCCATCTCCTTCTTCTGCTCTTGGTCTCTTTCCTCCTTCTTTATGGAGAGTTTGGCCGTCTTTTCCAGGATATACCTCTTTTCATAAAATGGATTTTTAGCCAAGTAAGCCTGCAAAAGAAATCACATTTTTGAAAGTAATTTTAATTATATATTGTATACCTACTTTATTATTTGCTTCAACAAATGATGCCTTATGATAAATGTAATTTGTTGAAACATTGTGTTTAATATAACTTCTATTACATTGGTTTCTGTTATTAAATTTCCTCCTTTTAAAGTGATCATTGAATTTTAAGAAAGAAAGAATTATATTTTACAAGGATAACAACTTAGGTTAACATTTAAAAAACCTTTCTACCAGCTGATCCTTGCCAAAAATCCTGTTGATATTGATTTTACAATTTTAACAACTTAGGTTCACAAGGATCTTTTCTACCAGCTGGTCCTTGGCCAAACTTCTTGGTATAGATCTTACAAGGATAACAACTTTTCTACCAGCTGGTCCTTGTTCAAACATCTTGGTATTGATTTTACAAGGATAACAACTTAGGTTCACAAGGATCCTTTCTACCAGCTGATCCTCGGCCAAACATCTTACAAGGATTACAACTTTTCCACCAGCTGGTCACTTTCCAAAACCTCTTGGTATTGATCTCTCTTAGACTAATTGGTCCCCTGTTCAACTGGTTCTACTAGAATAGATTCCACCACCTTTATTTGTTGACTATATATACAGATTTCAACACCCTAACACACAGTGTTACAGACCTCTCTATGTAGACCTACCTTGTATGTATTATAATGTGAAATATCATTTAAATGAGCCTCAGCTGAAGGTATGTCTCCCATAAACTCATTACATAGTGAACAATAGAAGGCATCCACACTCATGATGAACTCTGTACCTGTTGAAATAAATGAAATGAATGGAGTTTTACGTCCTACTTTCTGTACCTGCTGAAGAATAGAATATATATATAATGGTAAATATCATCATTGTGCTTGATAAACTACCTGAAGAACTCTGTTAAAGAGAGAAAACGCTAGCAGGATAATGTAGTTTTCCTTTCCCTTATTTACTCGTTACATACAACATTGTAACATATCCATAGTAAGATATATACAAGCAGGAAGATAAACATTATTAACACAACATATTGATATACTTCTTCTAGGTTTATTGGACTGGGGCACTTAATTTTGTCCTTATTCTCCCAATCCCCCTGGAAATTTCGAAAAACTGTAAGCCCAGAGAATGCATCTCCCACAATTTCAAAGCACCAAGATCTCAATCGAAATGTTCAACTCTTTTTCCTTTAATGTATATTAATCAATCTCTGCTAACTGTAGAAGGTTTTGAAAGAGAACAATTGGTAGGGCTAAATTCTCAGTAGCTGGGGCCCAGCCCCTGTGGACCCGAGGGCTACATAGAAAACTTAGTTTTAAATTTAAAACACCACAAACAATTTTGCCAAATCTTGAAATAGTGAAAATAATAAAAACCCCACCTGAAAGAGGTAAATTTGTGACTGGGCCTTTACTGCTATTTTCAGAGTTCTTCTTCATGCTGTGAATTGTCCAGGGTCTGTCATAAGGATCTAATTTCTACAAGATAAAAAAAACAATAAAATTACTGTAGATCTCAAAACATCAACGAATCTACATTTATAACTCATAAATTTCGTTAGATATGACCAAACCAAACATTATCTGGATGTAAAGAAAATCTGTTTATATGGCAAACAATCCATCAATGAATATCTACTTTCATAAAATAATAACTCATTACAACACATCATGTGGATGTATCTTATCGAAATCTGTATTTGTAAATGATTACAAACATCAGAAAAGACATTGGTGAAAGTCCACGTTGCATCGACTTTAAGGCAACAAAACCAAGCAGGAGAATAAAACAACGAACCTGTTGATGGGATCTTGATTTTAAATGTTTACACATGGTCAGTATATTATTAGAAACAACATTACAACATCGACACCAATGAGATCGATGATCCACAAACTTATAATTTATACAACTTGATGACGACTGAAATTAAGAAAAATAATTATCAGGAAGGACTCTTATTAAGGGAAGAAAAGGCAACAAACCAAGTTTCAGTGGCATTGAGAGGGGAGTAGTAGTAGTTTCGTTAAGTTAGTTCATTCCTGGCAAAGGTCAAGTTGATCTTCCAGATTTTTCAGCCTGGTTACCACTTATCAAAGAGGATGACATGGCAAAAATCATCTAGTCGTTCAATAAGCTGTCCATATTGAAAAGATCCCTTGACAGTTGGAAATTGCAAAAAGAGAAGACTAATGCTTCTGTCCTTGCATTGCATCTTCATGGCGTTGACTGTCTTCAACAGAAAGGTAGGATGTAAAACTCCATTTACTTCAGTGGCAGAATATAGGCAATTTCTAAAAATTCTTTTCACAACACAAAGACATTGATAACTTCAATTTGCACAATTTTAAAGTTTAGTCAGAAGTCCCTTTTAGACAATACTTACTTGTTTGCTAATACTGTGTGCATCTCCTTTGGATTCAGCCTTGATTTCTGGCTTCTGATACTTCTTCACGTCCACTGGTTCCTCTGCAGCTCTCCGTAGAGCTCGAATCTGTTCTGTTATCTCTTCCTGAAGCTTACTGTTAGCTGTTAACAGAGGATCCTTGTGGCCATCTTTCTGTCTTTGACGTTTTCTCATGATCTCATTCTGTTGCTTCTTCAGTTTCTCCATCTCCTTCTCCAGATTATCCAGCTTCTTCTGCCTCTCGTCATGCTCTTGTTTTAGCTTGACCTTGACCTCTGATGGAAGGTCAGTGGGTATGCTCTTTGATTTCGGAGACTCTTCACTCTTTGATTTCGGAGCTACGGTAATTTTGCGAATATGTTGATCAGTTTTAGGCATAAGTACAATTCGAGTTGTTTCTGGGGATGGCTGTTTTGGAGGTGGATCTAATATGTTCTTTGAAGGTAAGACTCTTCTGGAATCAGCATTGGTACCAATTTGAATCTTGAAGTCTTCAGGAAGTTTTTTATCCACCGATTCATTCCTAGTGGACATTTCCTTGGAAACATCTCTAGATGATTTTGGTGGCAAATTATCAGAACTGACTTTCCGGTCTCTTGAGCTACCTCTCCGATCCATGTCCTTTTCTCTGGAGGGGGGTCGTCGATCCTTCGACGATGGGTGTCTTTCTCGGTCTTTCGACAAAGGTCTCTTCTCCCTGTCTTTTGAAGAAGGCCTTCTATCTCTCTCTCTTGAATATCTCCTGGTAACAGTACGATCTCTAGAGGATGCTCTTCTTTCTCTATCCCTGGATGATCTCCTCCGATCTCCTCCAGACCTTCTTTCTTTCGAGTCTCTGCGTCTAGGGCTCCTATCACGAGAACCTCGTCTTTTTGGACTAAGTGATCTTTTCCTCTTTGGACTGGGTGGGAATTTTCTTTTGGGACTTCGTGAATCTCTTCTTTTTGGACTTCTGTCTCTTGAGTGTCTTTTGGGACTTTTCAATCTTGGACTTTTATCCAGCGACCGTCTTCTTTTTGGACTTCTGTCCTGGGAAACCTGTCTGATACTTCGTGACCTTGACCTTTCACTAGATCTAGAGTCACGTCGTGACCTTTTAATTATTGATCTATCGAAGTCGTCATAATCGTCAAAACCGTCACTTTCTCGTCTGTCACCGACAGGTGGCATTGACTGGTGTGGCATCTGGTGGGTCGGAGGCATTCCAAAATAGGCAGGAGGTGGAGGGTAGCCTGGTGGATACCCTGGGGGAAAGCCAGGAGGGGGATAAGGATGCTGATTGGGATGGATAGGGATGCCAGCCCCAGGAAAAGATTGTGTGACTGGGGGGTAACCACCCCCTTGACCATAAGGGTCATAAGGATTAACTGAGGGGGGCTTTGAGTCCAAGGATTCATTTTTTGAGGAAAGAACACTTTCAATTTTCTGTCCTGGGTCCTTTTCTTCAGGTTTTTTATCTTCTTTGCTTTCAGTCTTCTCTTTACGAGACTGGGTATCTTTTCTTTTGAATAAACCGGCTGTGAGGTCAGCACCTGACAACCCTCCCCCCAGAAAAGAAGCAGACTGATTGATACAGATGTCTTTTTCCTTGACCTTGCCCTCTCGCTCTTCCTTCTCCCTGGCGAGCTCCTGCATTCTCTTAGACATACCGAAATCAAATCCAATAGACTGTAAAATATTTTGAATTGTGTTGGTAGTCTCATCTTTCTTAGGTTCGTCGCGTACTGGAGTTGACTGCTGAGCTCCAAACCGACTGGTCAGCAGAGACTCTGATAGCTGGGACACCTGACTTGTTGATGATGAAAGATCTTGTCTTCCCATTGAGGCCTTTAGTTGGTTCACAGTTGACAACAGTTCTGAAGTCTGAGAACTCGAAAGATTAGACAATAGGTCCATTTGGGGATTTCTAGCCTGTTGTTGCTGAATACCTAAACCAGATAAAAGACTGGAAGGTAGTTTGAGACTGGACAGTAAGTCATTTGAGATGTTGGGTAATGCTGAGAGGACGTCTGGTTGTCTGGGTTGAGACACTGGGAATATCGAAGACTGACTTGGCGGAGCTGCCTGGGTCTGTTTAAGAGATGCTAGAGCAGCTTGGATGGTTGACATGGATTCAGCCGAAAGAGCAGTAATGCCACCTGGCTGTGTCGTAACCACACCAGAACCTCCACTAAATCCAGTACTCACTGGGACAGTTTGCTGGGATCTTCCAAGATCACTAGGATGCATCCACGATCCTAATCCCATATCTCTATGACCACTTGCTTTCTGCATTGCAGCATTTATTTGCTGACTCACATCTTCCCCATATAGAAACCTGTCTTCATCTTCCTGTTCCAAATAGGATGACATCCCTGGCAGCCTAGCTTTATCTACACCTCTATTTTGTAGCTGGCTCTGAACAGCAGCTGGTCTGTCTGGAGCATGACCAGATTGTTCTTGTGGTGTTGGTTGACCAGCTGGTTCATTGGCAGGTGCTTTCTTCTTTAATATGGATTTCAGAGGTTTGGGAGGAGCTGGACCAGAAGGTGCAGTTACTGAAGCTGAACTGGGAAACAATGGGGCCTGGTTTAATGGGGGTGTTTGTAACATACTACCCCCTCCTCCCCCGGGATGCATTTGACCTCTAGAGTCCTGCATATCTGAAAACTGTCTGTTTTCTCCTCTTGGAAGATCTCGCTGTCCAAAACCGTAATCCATGGATCCAGGATGTCCTCGAGGACCATCTGGTGTCCCGTTGCCGAATCTTCCGAACTGATCTTCAGCCTTCAATAGAAAAATAAGCAGTTAGATCACATTCAAATACAAGATAAAATAACAATAATTGAAACATTTATCAAATTGAAAGAGAACATAACAAATAATTCACACTGTTACAATTGTGCTCAATGCATAGAGTGAAACTCTAAGTAACAACATGTTTCAGGTTCTGTTTTAGTTGTCTGAAGATCCAGGGTGTGAAACTCTGAGTAACAACATGTTTCAGGTTCTGTTTCAGTTGTCTGAAGATCACAAGTGAGAAACTCTGAGTAACAACATGTTTCAGGTTCTGTTTCAGTTGTCTGAAGATCACACAGTGTGAAACTCTAAGTAACAACATGTTTCAGGTTCTGTTTCAGTTGTCTGAAGATCACATAGTGTGAAACTCTGAGTAACAACATGTTTCAGGTTCTGTTTCAGTTGTCTGAAGATCACATAGTGTGAAACTCTGAGTAACAACATGTTTCAGGTTCTGTTTCAGTTGTCTGAAGATCACAAGTGTGAAACTCTAAGTAACAACATGTTTCAGGTTCTGTTTCAGTTGTCTGAAGATCACATAGTGTGAAACTCTAAGTAACAACATGTTTCAGGTTCTGTTTCAGTTGTCTGAAGATCACACAGTGTGAAACTCTAAGTAACAACATGTTTCAGGTTCTGTTTCATGTTGTCTGAAGATCAAAAGTGTGAAACTCTGAAGTAACAACATGTTTCAGGTTCTGTTTTAGTTGTCTGAAGATCACAGTGTGAAACTCTGAGTAACAACATGTTTCAGGTTCTGTTTTAGTTGTCTGAAGATCACATAGTGTGAAACTCTGAGTAACAACATGTTTCAGGTTCTGTTTCAGTTGTCTGAAGATCACACAGTGTGAAACTCTGAGTAACAACATGTTTCAGGTTCTGTTTCAGTTGTCTGAAGATCACACAGTGTGAAACTCTGAGTAACAACATGTTTCAGGTTCTGTTTTAGTTGTCTGAAGATCACACAGTGTGAAACTCTGAGTAACAACATGTTTCAGGTTCTGTTTTAGTTGTCTGAAGATCACACAGTGTGAAACTCTGAGTAACAACATGTTTCAGGTTCTGTTTTAGTTGTCTGAAGATCACACAGTGTGAAACTCTGAGTAACAACATGTTTCAGGTTCTGTTTCAGTTGTCTGAAGATCACACAGTGTGAAACTCTGAGTAACAACATGTTTCAGGTTCTGTTTTAGTTGTCTGAAGATCACAAGTGTGAAACTCTGAGTAACAACATGTTTCAGGTCCTGTTTTAGTTGTCTGAAGATCACACAGTGTGAAACTCTGAGTAACAACATGTTTCAGGTTCTGTTTTAGTTGTCTGAAGATCACATAGTGTGAAACTCTGAGTAACAACATGTTTCAGGGTCTGTTTTAGTTGTCTGAAGATCACACAGTGTGAAACTCTGAGTAACAACATGTTTCAGGTCCTGTTTTAGTTGTCTGAAGATCACACAGTGTGAAACTCTGAGTAACAACATGTTTCAGGTTCTGTTTTAGTTGTCTGAAGATCATGTGAAACTCTGAGTAACATGTTTTAATCAAGTCAAGTAAGCAGTCAGGAACCTCTCAGACAAAAATTGTCCAAAAATTGAAAAGGATCTGAACTGTACCGCCCTCCCTTCCCCATAGCGACTCTAAGCCCTTTAGGACTCTGACATTTCAACCCCCTCTGCCCTTCGTTTTTTGTCATTTGGCTTCAGTTCAATGGATACTATGACATTATTTAAATTTGACTTTGCCCTAACCCAAGCTTGTTTTTGTAAAGATTCAAGTACGATGTCATGCAAGCCCTACTCTAGAATCATAAACTGGTCTTTTCTGTGAGGGTGATTGCTGTCTGGGTGGTGATCTCGATCGTTTCCTGTCCCCTCGCATCATTCTATCATGATCGTCTCCAGAAATCAATCTCATTGTATTGCTGAAGTTTGGCTGATGCTGGCGATGTTGATTATTTTGTGAAGGATTTCGATGATTTCCTGATGAAAAATCCCGATCTCTGCCACCGAACGGAGGCGGGGGACCTCCTCGTCCTCTACCACGTCCATAATTGTGCGAATACGCCATAATTAATCCTTAATCGACATTTAAAATGCATTAACACAACGGAAGAATTTTGTTTTAGTTCTTCCATGTAAATCTAACATGCGCACGCAATTTTTACGACATTCCTGTCTTCAATTTGGCTGCAGTTTTTAATTTTCATTTTAAATTTTAAATTTGACTGTTGGATTTCGACCAATATTTTTACAGAGAAATCTTCAAATGAGTAACGATATAATTCATTCGTCTGGAACAAAATTAAAATCGAATTTGTAATAATTGCGACATTTTCCGAAAGTTCTTGAAGTAGTAGACTAGACTGGATCATCATGACGTTATAAATAATCAATGAAACGGACACTGTGGTATTAGACCTGTTATTCTAGTCTATAAAGACGCGTGTTGAGTCTCTAACATCCAGTGTTATATTAAAACCTATAGTTATTTCAGTGTAAATTACGTCTGGATGTTTTTAGTCGGACTGGATGTGGGAGTGGCGCGGTAAGTTGAAAGAGTTGTGATGTGACTCAGATCAAGTCGAGATATTCAATGGCTTTATAGTTGAATAGTGTAGTGTATCGTATTTATGTTGTTAACTTAGTGTTTTGGATTATTTAGTGTTTGACTTCTATGAAGATGAAGTCGGAACTTTCGGCACGAGGTGAGACATTTTTATTACATAACTTTATTTGAAATTTATGTAGCCAAAGTTGATAATTATTTTAAAAAAAAGGTGAAAAGATGCGGAAGCAAGAATTAGTTGTTGTCTGTAGTTTCGTGTCTTTGTTTAGGATATGTTGAATACTATTGTCTGTTTGACAGATAACGGCCCAGTTTATAATTTACACTACCGATAAGCCATTTTCAGAATATATGTTTCTTTTTGGTATTTAAAAATCAAATTTGTAGCATTTTCTTTCATTTTCTACAACTGAAACTATAAAATAAATATTGAAAATCTAATCTTTATTATAACAGTAGGCCTAGACAGTGTCTATACTAGGTTGGTTTTGTTACTCTACCGGATGGTTAATAATAATTATAATAATTTCTTTATTGGGTTAACAATTAGGACTAAGCCTTTCTACATCGAGCCCGTTGAAATACAAAAACTACAAATAACACATATATACAAGGCAACATTTTAACTGTTTCCTTGTTAACACATCACTCCCCCTCCCCCCTCCACACTCCCCAGACAGGCCCTGGTCAGTTCTATCACTGTCATGTTATTAATATAATAGAAATATGGACTGAACTCCTCAATAGGCCTACTATGGTCCATTCTATCATGTGATTTGATCTTAGCCGATTTTAATATTTGAAAATTTGAATTGTTTAGGAAAAATGAGGCCTTCAGTAATATCCTCAACGTTTGAAATGAAAAGAATTAAACTTTTGTATATTATTGTATTTTAGTGGACAAGACAGAGTGAGGATCACAGAATTTGATATGGGGGGGGGGGGGGGTATCATGGGGCAACTGTAAGAAATTGTCTAAGCTTGTTCATTAGTGGACAGAGTGAGGATCACAGAATGTTGGGGATCACTCTCTTGAATTTATATTCAAAATGATAAAAATTTACCGAAGTATCGTGTTATTTTTCAGGATGTCGGCCGGAAGATGGAGTCAGGGATATGATTATTATTAGTGATATTGATGAAAATGGAATAAAAACTAATTTAAAAACCAGATATAACAAGGACCAAATATACGTATCCTTTTAAATAGATGACTAGTCAATGTTTGTTTGGTTTCAGGATAAATCCTGACATAACGATAATGAGCACTATTAAGTTTATTTATTAAATGGATCAGGAGTTTTTATATGGTTAATTAAAGTTTCAGTTAAATAGAATATCTGACAGTATATATATTTATGAACAGGTGTTTGATTATATAAGGTGTTAAACTTGTAGATATATAGAGAATCTCTTATAAGTCTTTCTTGATATCAAAAATATCACCACAAGTCAATATATAGAGAATCTCTTACCAGTCTTTCTTGATATCAAAATATCACCACAAGTCAATATATAGAGAATCTCTTACAAGTCTTTCTTGATATCAAAAATATCACCACAAGTCAATATATAGAGAATCTCTTACCAGTCTTTCTTGATATCAAAAATATCACCACAAGTCAATATATAGAGAATCTCTTACCAGTCTTTCTTGATATCAACAATATCACCACAAGTCAATATATAGAGAATCTCTTACAAGTCTTTCTTGATATCAACAATATCACCACAAGTCAATATATAGAGAATCTCTTACCAGTCTTTCTTGATATCAACAATATCACCACAAGTCAATATATAGAGAATCTCTTACCAAGTCTTTCTTGATATCAACAATATCACCACAAGTCAATATATAGAGAATCTCTTACCAGTCTTTCTTGATATCAACAATATCACCACAAGTCAATATATAGAGAATCTCTTACAAGTCTTTCTTGATATCAAAAATATCACCACAAGTCAATATATAGAGAATCTCTTACCAGTCTTTCTTGATATCAAAAATATCATCACAAGTCAATATATAGAGAATCTCTTACCAGTCTTTCTTGATATCAACAATATCACCACAAGTCAATATATAGAGAATCTCTTACAAGTCTTTCTTGATATCAACAATATCATCACAAGTCAATATATAGAGAATCTCTTACCAGTCTTTCTTGATATCAAAATATCACCACAAGTCAATATATAGAGAATCTCTTACCAGTCTTTCTTGATATCAACAATATCACCACAAGTCAATATATAGAGAATCTCTTACCAGTCTTTCTTGATATCAACAATATCACCACAAGTCAATATATAGAGAATCTCTTACCAGTCTTTCTTGATATCAACAATATCACCACAAGTCAATATATAGAGAATCTCTTACAAGTCTTTCTTGATATCAAAAATATCACCACAAGTCAATATATAGAGAATCTCTTACAAGTCTTTCTTGATATAAAAAATATCACCACAAGTCAATATATAGAGAATCTCTTACAAGTCTTTCTTGATATCAAAAATATCACCACAAGTCAATATATAGAGAATCTCTTACAAGTCTTTCTTGATATCAACAATATCACCACAAGTCAATATATAGAGAATCTCTTACAAGTCTTTCTTTATATCAACAATATCACCACAAGTCAATATATAGAGAATCTCTTACAAGTCTTTCTTGATATCAAAAATATAAAAGTGCAAGCTTCCGACATCCCATCGATTTTTTGTTTTGATTTTTTTTTTAGATTTTATTTATCACCCAATATTACTGTTAGTTAATAAAGAAATAAATAATAATGGAATATTTCAAGTGTTATCTCCTAGTAGATTTAGTGCAGTAGATAACGTTTTTTATCATACAAGAATACCTTATTGGGTGATGTATGTAGTATATATTAGTCAGGAATGAAAAGTGATATCAGGTGTCTAGAAGAGTAAGCATACCCTAATGTTGTTGTTTATATATCTAGGTACCAGGAGATATTTTTATTTGTATTGTAATCAAGGCGTAGAATATTGAGTGTATAATAATTAATAATCAGTTAATAATAGTTGAAGGAGGGGCTATATTATTATATACTGTATCTAATATATTATTATTACATACCAAGACTATCCCTTACATAACCTACTTCTAACTAACCACCTAATTAAAACAGAGTTTAATATACTTATACTGGTATGTTATAACACATCCTGTATTACTGTGACAATATAAAACAATTACAGTCTTCAAATATTTTGTCATTTTTGGACCAAATTTGGTTAAATAGGCGAAGGGTACCTATATATGATCAAAGGTTTCAATAGGGCTTTTAATATTTCGTCATTTTAGGACCAAATTTGGTTAATTATGAGTTTGATTATAGTTAGTTACTAAAGGTTTCAAACAGGCGAATGGGTGAAGACTTAGAATCTGTTGGGAAATGGGTGACATCTAGGAGAATCTGTTTAATCATTGGATAGAGATGACATCAATGCACTGAACACTGACAAATTTAAGTTACACTTCTTCATCTTCTCCTTTCTGAAATAAAATGAGATCTCGTCCTCCACCAGAGACAATTAAAGTTGATCAGAGTTAAAGTGTTTGTTAATTTCTGGGCTCGAGAATTTATTGTGTTATTTTTTAATTCATTATAAAGTGAACTGGTAATGTGTCAAGTCTGCCTGGTTGGAAGATGAATCATTCGATTGATTTTTAACTATTACTTCAATCATGTTACAAGATTGACTATATTCTATAGTGATTCAGACATCACATTGCTGTTGTTTTCAGTAGTGATTCAGACATCACATTGTTGTTGTATATTCTATGGTGATTCAGACATCACATTGTTGTTGTATATTCTATAGTGATTCAGACATCACGTTGTTGTTGTATATTCTATAGTGATTCAGACATCACATTGTTGTTGTTTTCAGTAGTGATTCAGGCATCACATTGCTGTTGTTTTCAGTAGTGATTCAGACATCACATTGTTGTTGTTTTCTATAGTGATTCAGACATCACATTGTTGTTGTATATTCTATAGTGATTCAGACATCACATTGTTGTTGTATATTCTAGTGATTCAGACATCACATTGTTGTTGTTTTCAGTAGTGATTCAGACATCACATTGTTGTTGTATATTCTATAGTGATTCAGACATCACATTGTTGTTGTATATTCTATAGTGATTCAGACATCACATTGTTGTTGTTGTTTTCTATAGTGATTCAGACATCACATTGTTGTTGTTTTCTATAGTGATTCAGACATCACATTGTTGTTGTTTTCAGTAGTGATTCAGACATCACATTGTTGTTGTATATTCTATGGTGATTCAGACATCACATTGTTGTTGTATATTCTATGGTGATTCAGACATCACATTGCTGTTGTTGTTTTCTATAGTGATTCAGACATCACATTGTTGTTGTATATTCTATGGTGATTCAGACATCACATTGTTGTTGTATATTCTATGGTGATTCAGACATCACATTGTTGTTGTATATTCTATGGTGATTCAGACATCACATTGTTGTTGTATATTCTATAGTGATTCAGACATCACATTGTTGTTGTATATTCTATGGTGATTCAGACATCACATTGTTGTTGTATATTCTATGGTGATTCAGACATCACATTGCTGTTGTTGTTTTCTATAGTGATTCAGACATCACATTGTTGTTGTATATTCTATGGTGATTCAGACATCACATTGCTGTTGTTGTTTTCTATGTGATTCAGACATCACATTGTTGTTGTATATTCTATGGTGATTCAGACATCACAGTTGTTGTTGTATATTCTATAGTGATTCAGACATCACTTGTTGTTGTATATTCTATAGTTATTCAGACATCACATTGTTGTTGTATATTCTATGGTGATTCAGACATCACATTGTTGTTGTTTATTCTATGGTGATTCAGACCTCACGTTGTTGTTTTCAGTAGTGACTCAGAAATCACATTGTTGTTGTATATTCTATAGTGATTCAGACATTACATTGTTGTCGTATATTCTATAGTGATTCAGACATCACATTGTTGTTGTATATTCTATAGTGATTCAGACATCACATTGTTGTTGTATATTCTATGGTGATTCAGACATCACATTGTTGTTGTATATTCTATGGTGATTCAGACATCACATTGTTGTTGTATATTCTATGGTGATTCAGACATCACATTGTTGTTGTTTATTCTATGGTGATTCAGACATCACGTTGTTGTTGTTTATTCTATGGTGATTCAGACATCACATTGTTGTTGTATATTCTATGGTGATTCAGACATCACATTGTTGTTGTATATTCTATGGTGATTCAGACATCACATTGTTGTTGTTTTTCTATAGTGATTCAGACATCACATTGTTGTTGTATATTCTATGGTGATTCAGACATCACATTGTTGTTGTATATTCTATAGTGATTCAGACATCACATTGTTGTTGTATATTCTATGGTGATTCAGACATCACATTGTTGTTGTATATTCTATGGTGATTCAGACATCACATTGTTGTTGTATATTCTATAGTGATTCAGACATCACGTTGTTGTTGTTTTCAGTAGTGATTCAGACATCACATTGTTGTTGTATATTCTATAGTGATTCAGACATCACATTGTTGTTGTTGTTGTTTTCAATAGTGATTCAGACATCATTGTTGTTGTTGTTTTCAGTAGTGGATTCGGACATCACATTGTTGTTGTATATTCTATGGTGATTCAGACATCACATTGTTGTTGTATATTCTATAGTGATTCAGACATCACATTGTTGTTGTATATTCTATAGTGATTCAGACATCACATTGTTGTTGTATATTCTATAGTGATTCAGACATCACATTGTTGTTGTTGTTTTCTATAGTGATTCAGACATCACATTGTTGTTGTATATTCTATAGTGATTCAGACATCATTCTATAGTGATTCAGACATCTCATTGTTGTTGTATATTCTATAGTGATTCAGACATCACATTGTTGTTGTTGTTTTCTATAGTGATTCAGACATCACGTTGTTGTTATCCAATTCTGTTTACATTCTATTGTCTTTCATTCATCCTGTCCACCATTCTACAAATATACTAGCCTTCTACACTTATTTGGATCAAAACTGAAAACTCTTGCTTGTCTTTTGACATTGATTGTACAGATAATAACTCAACAAACTTGAATATGATATAAAACTTAGTAATGATTTTCTGGTATTATATTTATCCATCCAAGTCAATGATCTACTTTCCACTGCATGTCGTCTGTTATGTTTTCACTGAGTTTAAAAATGGCGTGGTTTTATCCTCTTCCAGGTATTGATTTGAAATTCAAACAGACAAGAAACAAAATGTCAAACAGCTCGAATAAAATGGCTGATTATTCGCTATTATTTTATATTAGTTTATTACTATAGTAGAGCATAATGCTTGTTTATTAGCTCGGCCCGTGTTGATGTTCATTTTAACAGTTTCTTTCCCTCCCCTAGTTAAAGAGGTCATAATAGTTAGATTAAGGCCTGTTGCCTTGGAATCTTCTTGTATTGTTTTAAAGGTTTTGATTGCGTTGTACCATTGTAATAATGTGTGTTTATTAGCTAGATTTGTGTTGACTTTTGTTTTTAATCTAGTCCTGTTACACATACCCTCGTGTTTTACTTTGTCATGTGTTTGATGATAGTAAAACATTTGAATGCTTGTTGCCTGAAAACCGTGTAACATTGTAATTTTGTTGGTTTGTTGACTCTAGGTTTGTTTCAGAATGTATGAGTATGTTTATTGAAAGCTGGTTTATAAACTGATTTTTGTTGTTAATTCAGCTAATGTATGTTTCGGGATTGTTTTCACCCTGTCAGGTTGAAGTAGGTTAATATAATTATGCCATGTTAGGACGTGTGTACTAGCGTAAGGTCGATTCTCCTGGAAAGATTGTGAGAGCTGAAATACGTTGGAGAGTAAGGTTGTAAATTTGTACTAGTGACAGAGCACAGGCCGGAGGGAGATGAACTCAGGAAGTTGAATCTAGTTCACTAACTTTCGGAGCTTGACTAAGACATGAATATTTCCTTTCAATAGGGAAACAGAAATGAAAGTGAAATGAATGGAGTTTTACATCCTACTCTTCTAGGCCAATGAAGACGGTAACAGGGAAATAGAAGCTTGATGTCAGATTATACTTGAACTTTTTATTAATATGACTAATATATTTCATTCACGTGTAGAGTAATCTGATGTTTTGATTAAGTAAGATGTTTTGTAAGTACTGGTAGTAGAGGAAGTAGAAAATACATGTGTCACGTATCAACCATGCATAGATTACTGAACTACTGTACCAGTACATAGATTTCACAAAAATGAATCAGTATTTTTAAAAACCAGTCATCATTTTTTGATGAGATATGAAATAATTCAGATTCAATAACTTCTTAGATAATATATTCTTGAATTATTCATATTGATATGTTAATACTTTCACGTACCCAGTACGGTAATTTTTAAAAATGTCGTTTGAATCGATGAATATCCCTTGTAGATGATATCATCCATTACAGAAACAGAAACAACTTTAACACCTTGTAGATTGACGATGTATTTTATTATAAATTCATATTGTTCAAAATCATGACTCACCCACTTGACTGATTGTTGAAATTCTAGAAAACTAGAATCTCTGTCAACCCGTTACTGGACGAAATAGCACTGGGGTGGGTTCGGCCCCTTCCAGAAAATTTGCAAAAACTAAAAGTCGAGGAACTGATTTCTAACAATTTCTGTTCATCTTTTTGATTTCTGTGAATAACTGAAGAAGGTTTTGAGAGAGGAGAATTGGTGGGGCTGAATTTCTCACTAACTAGGGCCCAGCCCTGGGACCCCACCCTAACGAAGGAGCTGATCTCTGTATGTATCATGGATATGTAGATATATTTTATTCTTTTTATGCAATCACACACAACAAGTTATCACTATAATGTGAAGACCTATTCCTACAAGTTGATAGAACAACAGTCACTGCACTATTATAAATTGTACGTCAATTGATCCAGTAGAAAGTTTCTAGTCAGAGCATTATAATAAATCCCTGTTTATTGACAGATGGCCCTTTATCTTACAATCTTCATTATACATTGATGTAGAGGTTTCAATAGTTTCCTGCATTCTTAAAATACATAGAATCAATCTCAACAATGATGTATTTCATCCATCACATGTAAATATAGGAATGACACACCTGCTCTTTTCTACCATGTATTAAAATCATCATGGTGAATTTCTTTGTTTCTCTATATAACAGCAGGTAGAATCTAAAAGATACTTTTTTTATCATATAAATGCAAATGTAATGCGAAAACACCTTGTTTCCTTTCAATAAAACTAGAAAAATATCTGTAACAGCAAATGAAAAATGTTTATAAAGCACATTCAGAATTGAAATGAATTTTGTTTGACCTGTCAAGGGATACCTTCAAAATTTTATCAAACTTATGCTCCATGTGTATTGTAAAGTAATATTGAACCTTTATCTGATATATGACTGTTCTATTTGACATATACTGTTCTATTTGACATATGACTGTTCTATTTGACATATGACTGTTCTATTTGACATATGACTGTTCTATTTGACATATTACTGTTCTATTTGACATATGACTGTTCTATTTGACATATGACTGTTCTATTTGACATATTACTGTTCTATTTGACATATGACTGTTCTATTTGACATATTACTGTTCTATTTGACATATGACTGTTCTATTTGACATATTACTGTTCTATTTGACATATGACTGTTCTATTTGACATATGACTGTTCTATCTGACATATGACTGTTCTATTTGACATATGACTGTTCTATCTGACATATGACTGTTCTATTTGACATATGACTGTTCTATTTGACATATTACTGTTCTATTTGACATATGACTGTTCTATTTGACATATGACTGTTCTATTTGACATATGACTGTTCTATTTGATCATAATGTGATATGATGTGATGTATGACAAGTATATTTAAAAAAGTAAAAGTACCAATTATGATGAATATTACCACAAAATCATGGCATATTGAAATATAGTTTACAGTGTAGTATAGTCTTGTCATCAACAAAAAATCAGTTTAAAAAATATCCGATTGAGAAAAAATAAATCAATAGCCTTGACCGTATTTGAATATCCAAAGTTGTACCGATATAACAGGTCATCCAATATGACTGTTCAATTGACGATTTTCAGAGAATATTAATCCTTGGGAATTACGATGTCCTTTTATCTAATTTGACTACGGTATTCTTTATCTCATACACATTCTACTACCGGTAGTATTTCTTCAATAACCCACAAGGTACAGAAGAGTAGGACTTAAAACCCATTCATTTCATTTCAATTGTATTTGTTTGGTTTTTGGAGTGAGTTTTAATTCATTTATAAATTATACAATAAAAGTTTGGTTTTTACATTTCAATGAATGAGTTACCAGTATAATGTTTTGGATGATCTTTTTATTAAATACCTGCTGGTTAACCTTGAGGAAAGGTTTGAAACTTAGCTAGAATTATAACAAGACCAGTGGCTGTCTGATTTCTAAATGTAGTTCTGTATGTAGAATGTACTGTCTTGTCAGGCCAAGGTTATTTATAGATTATATCGATCGATTAAAAGTATGTTATGAAACATTTTATTCTGTTCAAGGATGATTAAAACTTCTATTAGATTAAATTAAAGTCATTGTTTTAAATATCAGGTAAAAATGAGAACTGATATTCCAAAATGGACAAAATTCAAATTTTGAAGTTCTGCTATAGAGGTCAAAGTTCATTAGGTTCATAGTTGGTTCAAGGATGATTAAAACTTCTATTCTATTAAATTAAAGTGATTGTATTAAATATCAGAACTGACATCCAGAATAAGACCAAATTTGAATTTCAAAAATTCTTCTACAGAGGTCAAAGTTTAGAAGGTAGAGTTTAACCTACAGTATTCAATATATAATATAAGACAGTCTATCTATCTTTATTATTATTATTATTGTTAACTACAGACCCCCTGGTGTTGTGGGGTGTTTATGGCCAATATTGACCACAGGTCAAACTATCCTACTAAATACCATCACTAGTACAGGTGTATATATCAGATCATAACATATCATACAGGCTATAAAACACTAACTCACCTGGTGATACTTGTTCTTCATTTCTACTTCTACATGGTTGATTTATATTGACTAGATTATTAACAAGTTGATTCAGATACATTCATAGTTTTCAAAAACTTCTTCAAGCATAGAATTTCAAAAACAGTGATACACTGCGTCTTAAAATGAACATTGAAATTTCAGTTCTCAAGAATGGTCAATATGACTATATATTCATCAGTGAACTTACCTGGTGTCATAAAGTAACAGAATACCTGAAAAATCTGGAGAACTCAGAAAACTTATCAATTTATTAGAAAACCTAGAGCTTAAGTCAGCCTTGACTGGTAAATACGGACAAATCAACATTGTAGAGCTCCAGTTAGACATGGCTGGTTAATACAATCAAATCAACCGTATAGAGCTCTATTCAGACATGACTGGTAAATACAATCAAATCAACAGTCAAGAGCTCTAATCAGACATGACTGGTATAATAAATATAAACAACAACCCTGAAAATTTTTAAAAAATTTTAAATTTAAAACTTTTTTTTTTTGAAATTTTAAGAAAAAAATTTTTATTAATTTGTTTAAGCAAAAAGGAAAGGATTAAATAATTAATTTTTTAAACAGAAAAATTTTCCTGAAAGTAAAACTGACCATAGGTTTTAAAACCTTAAAACCCGGTTTTTTTTGGTTTAAATGTGTCTTTTTGGTTTAAAATTTTAGACATGCCCTGGTCAATATAATGCCCCACTAGCCAGAATAATGAGTTTTTGGGTCATTTTGATTTGTTAAAAAGCTCAATCTACAAATATTGTTTTATATTAAAATTTGGAGCAAAAAATTTTTATTATACTTGGGTTTTTGTTTATGTTGAATCTGTTAAAACAACCCTTGAATCCAAAAGAAACTGAAAGTAGAAAAATGATGGTTTCATTACTTAACCTTGAAAGAGCAAAACCAACAATGAAAAAGGCTAGTTAAAAATTAGATAGTCTTCTTAATCTATGTTTGGATATACATGCTCTTACAACACACCCACATCCCCCCCCCACCACCATTACCTTCCAAATATTTGAACTAATCAAAGCTCCTTTCAGCAATTTTTGAAAAGTCATTACCTTATGACCGACTCTTTCATTAACTTTATTAGCCTAAAATTAACCCTGGATTTTAATCCCCAAATTATTAATTTGACCATGATATTAACCTAAAGACTTGCCACTAATTAGTATTCTGCACTAATTACAATTATCCAAGCTAATGAGTGTTAATTAAGGATGTTCACTAATTGGCTAGACTAATTTAAAATATTGTATAATTTAACATTAGTTTGATAGACTGTAAGCGAAGATGAGGGGTTAAGTTTCCTGTTATGATATAATAGTATCATAGTAATGTGTTTTAAAAATTAACCCTTTAAACACTGAGTGATATAAATAAAATATCATATACCCTGATACAAAGTGATACAAAGTGATACAAAGTGATAAAGCTAAAAGAGTTTTAAGTTGAAGTAATCATGGGATGTCACTTGGTAACTTTCCCTTCAACAGCACTAGAGCATATATATAGTGCAAGATGTTGGCCACATATGAAAAAAATTACTTTTCTCCATCTCCTGTTCTCTCCCCACCCCACCCCCTTGACCGTTCTGTTGCCCCTACACAAACCCCTCCCCAACACCCATAGATAAAGTGGATGTTAAATGGTTGAATCATGTTTCTACTGTTAGAGTACCAGCAGTCTTACTAATTGTATCTCTAAGCTAGGAGCAGTTTTGGCTTTGATTTCAGATATTTTTGATTTCTAATAAAATCAGGAATGAGTTCTGTGTTTCTTGGTCTCTCAATAAAAACACTAGACTATCTGTGAGAATCCAACCATATTGGTTGATAGAAAGGTAGTATAGTTATAATATTGATAAGGAGTTGTATAACTCTACTATCATAGTCCACACTGTCGGAAATACCTACTTCATATTCTTATATAAACTAAAGAATTTATATACATTTCTACATATTCCTATTAGCTATGTGAACTCTATAAAGTTTACTGTTTCTATATTATGTTAGTCTGTCAGAGGGACTGAGAAGGAGAAAATTGTTATAATTTCTACATATTCCTATTAGCTATGTGAACTCTGTTTCCATTTATTTTGTTATGCAGATCTTAAGGGGTGACAAGAAGAAAATTGCCTGTCATTTTCTGTTGAGAAAGTAAACTGATGCCCTGTGTGCTACAGGCTGTGGTTAGTTGAAAACCGAAAAAGAATAGGCTAATGCTACCGTCTTGGCAAATTTCTCTAATTGCACACTGCAAAAATGTGTTATGTGAACTCTCTGAAAGTTTTTGTCACTGCACCATTGTAATTTCCGTTCTGCAATGTCAATATGCATAACTAAATGGTTCTAGCATTCATTAATTGTATGACCACCCTGGGTAGAAAATCAGCTAGTTTATCAAATGACTTCATTTATCCTACAGCAGCAAATCAAACTGGCCCTAGTAACTCCGATGTTAATTCCGTTTCTGTGGAATTGCCCACCGTTTCCTGGAATTGCCCACCATTCCTTTGAATTGCCCACCGTTTCCGTGGAATTGCCCACCGTTTCCTTTGAATTGCCCACCGTTTCCGTGGAATTGCCCATAAAGGTACACAATGATCTATAGGAAACCTATGTTATTACAATTTATTATAAATTCGGTTTTGAATTGTTTAACGGACGTAAAATCATTTCAAAGATGGAAGAGATACCGTCTAACTTCTTCAAATTCAGGAGATTTTATGAAACAAAACGGAACTCAGATGATTTGATTGGATCTGACAATATTTACTGAGTATTTAAATTGTTATCTTGTAGTATCATTGTTCAACTAGAACTGAGCTAGCAGAACTAATGGTTCTAGAAGGCAGAAACCAAGAAACAATATGGCTGCCGTGTCTGCTGCCTATTAGTACAACATCTGTTTCTGCTATCATTTAGTTGAATCTATTGTCAGGTGTATTTGTAGTGATTTCATTTTCTTTTACTATCTTCAACTTGAAGCTGGTCCTTGACCGAACCTCTTGGCATTGATCCTTCCTGGATTATCTGCACCGATTTACCACTGACTCGACTATAATAATGAAGTAAGACGACTAATAGAAGGTTTTTCAAACAAAAATCATGTCTTGTATTAATGTTTGTTAAAAACTTCAGACACCAGGGGGCATTCAAGTGCCCCTAAGTTACAGAAATAAGCAGAACTTGACATTTCAATGGGCGTAGATAAGTCTTTTCTAACCAGTGCTTTTAGAGAGATCTACCCAATTTCAACCTTCTATACTTTAATAAATAAAGGTGCTGTCAAACCTTAATCCAGTGTTTTTTTTATCTCCAGATTCACAAGATTATTGATGACTACGTTACTTTTTATTTTATATAATTCAAAAGTTAACCTAATTGCACCAACAATATTCTTTCACTGGATGTTGTGTGAACATTCCTGTGTCAGCGCTTCCGTAACCTGGTCATTAAGACAAAGTTATAACCTTCACTCCCTCTCTAAGCTATGTTGTTTGTTGATATGTTTGTTATCAATGTTGAGAATCAGGGTTTTGAAATGCCTGAAAGTTTATATTGTTTTCTAAAAGGGGGTCAGTTTCAGCTCTGTTCTCTCATATATAGGGACTGTCACAAAGTCGGTTAGTTCGTTGGTTCTTTACATGATGTCATTTGCTTGGTTATGTTGAGCACATGGAATTAGGTTCTGATGAACTTGAATAAGTCATCTTCACAAATAATTCACGTCCACCCAGCTGTAAATTGGTATGGATAATCCGGGAAAGATCAATACAAAGAGGTTTAACCAAGGACCAGCTGGTAGAAAGGATCCCTAACTGTAAACCTGAGTTCTTATCCTTGTAAAATCAATACCAAGAGGTTTGACCAAGGACCAGCTGGTAGAAAGGATCCCTAACTGTAAACCTGAGTTGTTATCCTTGTAAAATCAATACCAAGAGGTTTGACCAAGGACCAGCTGGTAGAAAGGATCCTTGAGAACCTAAGTTGTTATCCTTGTAAAATCAATACCAAGAGGTTTGACCAAGGACCAGCTGGTAGAAAGGATCCCTAACTGTAAACCTGAGTTGTTATCCTTGTAAAATCAATACCAAGAGGTTTGACCAAGGACCAGCTGGTAGAAAGGATCCCTAACTGTAAACCTGAGTTGTTATCCTTGTAAAATCAATACCAAGAGGTTTGACCAAGGACCAGCTGGTAGAAAGGATCCCTAACTGTAAACCTGAGTTGTTATCCTTGTAAAATCAATACCAAGAGGTTTGACCAATGACCAGCTGGTAGAAAGGATCCCTAACTGTAAACCTGAGTTGTTATCCTTGTAAAATCAATACCAAGAGGTTTGACCAAGGACCAGCTGGTAGAAAGGATCCCTAACTGTGAACCTAGGTTGTTATCCTTGTAAAATCAATACCAAGAGGTTTGACCAAGGACCAGCTGGTAGAAAGGATCCCTAACTGTAAACCTAAGTTGTTATCCTTGTAAAATCAATACCAAGAGGTTTGACCAATGACCAGCTGGTAGAAAGGATCCCTAACTGTAAACCTGAGTTGTTATCCTTGTAAAATCAATACCAAGAGGTTTGACCAAGGACCAGCTGGTAGAAAGGATCCCTAACTGTAAACCTAAGTTGTTATCCCTGTAAAATCAATTCTAAGAGGTTTATCCTTGTAAAATATAGTTGTTTCTTTCTTTCACTGCAGATTGTTGGTGTAGTAGATATGTACAGCCTGTAAAACACCTGTCTAGCCGTCTGCTATCTTGTCTAATCAGGTTTTAATGATAATTGTATTTTTTAAGTTTTTTAAGAGTCTGTTAAACTCTTGTAAAACATGTTACTAGGAGGTCTTTATAAATAATATATATTGACACTGTTTACTTGTCTGTATACTTTTAACTTTTAACTTTTAGTGGCATTTAGTAACTGAGTAATAACTAACTGGACATAATTATATAGATAACAATTACTTTATTAAATAACTTACGAAGTTACGATGATGGTACCCTGTCTTCATAGATATTAAAACAGATTTATTTTTTAATAATACTCAAAAAAACAGTTTGTATTAGTAGGATCACATACACCAAGGTACTGGTACAGACTAAGTAGAAAATGTATGTCTTCTTCATAAACAATATTTTTGTGTGTAACGAGATTAGAATAAAATAAATATGGCAAATCGCAAGGTTAGGTAGGTCTACTGACTGACTCAATAATCAAGTCTACTAACAATGAGAGCTGTATAAAGTGTGATAAGTCGTCGATGATAAAACTTGATTTAATATGTCTGATACCTACAAATTATCTTACAATACTAGATACAAATTACAGGGATCTTGATTTACCTGTAGTTACCAGTTGGCTTTTTCTTCAAAACTTAACTCAAATAAATCCTAGATTTTGAGAAATAAAGTATTTTAATTGGATAATAAAACTATATCTTGCTACAGACACAGAGTTTGATAGCTAAAAATGTAAAAGTTGTTGCGTATATTCTGTTGTGGATATTTGAGGTAATCTCTTGGGGAGGGGGTAAGATAATAGAATGTCCTCTCCACACTTACTTTGTTTGTACTGGCATGGTAACGTGTTGAAGTCTCTAGAGTGAGGGTAATGACCTTGAAACACAGATGGAGCAGATGTTCTATGATTGACAGCTGAGGGTAGACCTGGAATTGATTTTGTGACTTGTTGCATTTGAGTTGTCATCTGAACATTTAAAATGATGTAAAAGCCTGAATTAAAATCTGTTGTTCTCTTGAGTTATTGATTGAAGATTGATATTACTGTGGGTTCAGCAGTTAGAGTGTTGGTTCTTTACGTCATGATGTCATTTGCTTGGATACGGTGTGTGAAAGTCCGATGACCTCGAATAAGTCATCTTCATTCATAATTCCAGTCCACCCAGCTGTTAATGGGTACGGATAATCCAGGAAAGATCAATGCCAAGAGGTTTGGTCAAGGACCAGCTGGTAGAAAGGATCCCTGTCACGACAGACTTGTAAACCTAAGTTGTTATTCTTGTAAAATATAGTTGTTTCTTTCTTTCAACTATTTTGATATTGTTAACTTAATTTGGTTTCAGAATAATTTACTAACGAATAGAATCCAATTAGAATCTCTGTTTGATTTAGGAGGTTTAATTTAAAACGTCTTTGAAGAAAGGAACTATTGAAAAGGACAAAAATTTGAATTTTTTCGAAGTAAAGAAAAAAACTACAAATACCCTTCCGAATCACTTTGTTCACCTTTAATACAATTATACATTAGACATATACATCATTGAACCACAATTCTTCTCTTCTAATCAATGTATAAATACAGAATTGTTGAAAGAAGTACTAAAGTTTCAGTCAGAAATGATTTAATTACAAATTTTGTGAAACCTCTCTAAACCGCATCCTCTATAAACTGGTATATTTGAAAAATCCCGGCCGAAGCACTATATAATACATAGGAGATAAACCCTGGTATTACAGGTCGGATAGCCTGTTGGTTTAGAGGGGTTTCACTTTAATGAACAATTATACATCGATTACCCAATAACCTGGTTCTGTTAAAAAATAAAGGGGAAACTTGACAACACTTTCTGACTTTAAAATAAGCTTAAACCATATTAAAGATATAAATAGCTTATAATTCCACATCAATTTGATTTAATATCATTTTCTCTTATTACTTCAACAAAAAGATTAGTCAAGAAAAATAGGAAAACAGTTTACAAAAACACTACTCTCTAAAATTGGAGATAAAAAAAAGGATGAATTTGAATTGATTTTGTATAATTTCCCTGTTCTCAGGTTACTGCGCTTATAGAATTAGTATCACTAGTAAAGTAAGAATAGAACAGTATAAATACAGGATTAGTCTCACAGATAAATTATACCACTCTAGCTGATAATTGCTAACTTAGACAGATTAGGGAGTACCAGGGAAAGAAATAATCAACCATTTTTTACTAGAATAGCAACTTAGGTTCACAAGGATTCTTTCTACCAGGTGGTTCTTGGTCAAACCTCTTGGTATTGATTTTACAAGGATAACAACTTAGGTTCACAAGGATCTTTTCTACCAGCTGGTCCTTGGTCAAACCTCTTGGTATTGATTTTACAAGGATAACAACTTAGGTTCACAAGGATCCTTTCTACCAGCTGGTCCTTGGTAAACCTCTTGGTTTTCTACAGCTGGTCCTTGGCAAACCTCTTGGTTTTCTACCAGCTGGTCCTTGGTCAAACCTCTTGGTTTTCTACCAGCTGGTCCTTGGTCAAACCTCTTGGTTTTCTACCAGCTGGTCCTTGGTCAAACCTCTTGGTTTTCTACCAGCTGATCCTTGGCCAAACCTCTTGGTTTTCTACCAGCTTGGTCAACATCTTGGCATTGGTCTGTAAGCTTACCTTTTAACAGCTGCCTTACAAGGACTTATTCCACATTCTGTCTAAGAAGATGATGTCATATAAAGATCCCAACACTATAACTGACTGAGTTACCGCCAGTCATCAAAAATACTCAGCTAGAATCTAATTTCCCTTCTTCTGTTTCCATAGAAAAGGGTTATTTTTAGACCAGTTTAAGGCAATACATGAAAGTGTTATTGTTAAGTTGCTAGTTTGTTATCAGAAAGAATTGATGTTATTTGAGTTATTCCATTAAAGCCATCAATCATTATATTAAACACAATCTAGTGTCGATTCTATATTTAATATTATTGTATTGACTAAATATGTTGGAAGTCAAGGTACCATCACTGTTGTCATTGTTCAGATTAGGTTAGTATTGACTATTCCACTTGTAGGACCATCTGCCATCAATTCCTGCAAGTCTGTAATTTGTTTAAGACTAGTTTTAAAACAGCTTGTTGGTGTGGTTACAGGAATTTTTGTGAAGGTACCAAGTACTAACTATTCAAACGGCAAACCTAAACCTGAAATCTGAAACTCGATATTGGTCAACATTGGTAACAGCTAATGAACTATTCATAAGAGAATTTATAAGCTCATTGATTACAAGTCAGTTTAACTATTTCATGATTAAAAGTGGTATCAGGTGTCTAGAAGAGTAAACATACTCTGTCTTAAAATTGAAATATGATTGGTATTTTATGCAAATAAGCATTTGATATGGCTAATGAAGACAGATTATGTCCAGCAGTGTGCAATGAGGGAAATTTTGTCAGGACATAGACTGAATGGATGATATCTGTTTTAAGAACAATGACTCTCTCGAAAAAACTGGCCAGGTTATCAAGAATTAGAAGGCAATTCAAAATTTTATAGTTACCAATTAGAAAACCTTTGTTTCATTACCCTTTCTGATTTGTTTGTTCAATATGTTAGATGAAAGGTTATGATAGCTAACTTGGAGCTGCCTCCAGAAAGCATTGTCAAAAGCATCAAAATTTGTTAATTGTAACGCCTATCAGAGTCTTAGTGACTAATTGTAATATCCCTCTGCCAGTATAGTTTCGATCTCTCCCCTATCTGTAAAATAAACTAGTTGATAAGATTGACAATGTATTTGATTATAACGTTGTTTATTTAGTTGATAGTGAGTCATATTTTTATTGTCCGAATCCGAGATAGCCACCCATCTGTCTCAATCAGTTCATTCATAAAATACTTCTATATCTTTATCTCCTATTTCTGAAATATTTCCTAAAAATCTTACAAACCTTATATCTGTATTTATATCATTTACTTTATATAATCAGGGTTGTTGTTATAGCTGTGTTTACCAGCCATGCCTGACTAAAGCTCTAGAATGTTGATTTGACTGTATTTACCAGTCTTGTCTGACCAGAGCTCTAGAATGTTGATTTGATTGTATTTACCAGTCATGTCTGACTAGAGCTCTAGACTGTTGATATAGCTGTATTTACCAGTCATGTCTGACTAGAGCTCTAGAATGTTGATTTGACTGTATTTACCAGTCTTGTCTGACCAGAGCTCTAGAATGTTGATTTGATTGTATTTACCAGTCATGTCTGACTAGAGCTCTAGACTGTTGATTTGACTGTATTTACCAGTCATGTCTGACCAGAGCTCTAGAATGTTGATTTGATTGTATTTACCAGTCATGTCTGACTAGAGCTCTAGAATGTTGATTTGATTGTATTTACCAGTCATGTCTGACTAGAGCTCTAGAATGTTGATTTGATTGTATTTACCAGTCATGTCTGACTAGAGCTCTAGAATGTTGATTTGATTGTATTTACCAGTCATGTCTGACTAGAGCTCTAGAATATTGATTTGACTGTATTTACCAGTCATGCCTGACTAGAGCTCTAGAACTTTAGACTGTATTTACCAGTCATATCTTTAAGGAGCTCTATACTGTTGATTTGACTGCATTTACCAGTCATGTCTGACATTTCAAATAAACAATATTATATTAAGTTGGTTGGAGAATTGAAACTGTCAAGTGAAATAGGATATTCGCTGCAATATTTGCAACACACCAAAAAAAATATTGAAGCCATGTATGATAGGATTGATAAATCTAATACCAATTTACTGGTAGGCTTATATTACCATATAAACTGTGTGAATATAGAGATGAAATATTCAACCATAGAACTTAGCAAATATCTACAATAACACATCCCAGGTGATAGCAGTAGGTTTTGTGTCTGTGAATCTATTAGAGGAGAAATAGAAACAGATTTACGTGATGAATTGAAGTCAATTGATCTAATAGCTTGTTTCGATCTTGTCAGAGTTGATAAAAACTATATCTGATTTTATACCACAGAGACAGGGTGGTTCTTGGTCAACGATTTCATGTTAAATCGTCACATGAATCTCACTAATTGGTAACTAGGGAAAGAAATTAATGAACAAAATTGTCTTGATCAAACTCACAATGAAAATTATTTCCAGTGAAAGTAAAGGAGGGTTATTAGGTATATCTCTTACTGTCATCTTGGTTTTACTTTATGGATGAAAATTAATTTGGTAAATGTATAAGGAAATATAAAATGGAGGAAGATTTAAAATAAAAATGATGAAGTTAGGTTCAGCGTGATTAGATTGATTAGGAATTTGTATGTCCTCACTTCACGGTACCGTGGTTATAAGGAAGTTGTTATGGTTTAAACAATATTCATTTCTCTAAAATTATACAAATATTTACATTTTACTGTTTTAAGTACAGCCGATTCCATCAATTTGTTGTCTTCATTAGCCTATGAGGTGCAGAAGAGTAGGATGTAAAACTTCATTCTTTTTATTTCTATTACAAACAGTCCATCTTTATTAGCCCATGAGGTATAGAAGAGTAGGACGTAAAACTTCATTCTTTTTATTTCTATTACAAACAGTCCATCTTCATTAGTCCTTTAGGTGCAGTAGAGTAGGACGTAAAACTCCAAATTCAATTCATTTCTATTACAAACAGTCCATCTTCATTAGCCATTAGGTCAGAAGAGTAGGATGTAAAACTTCAAATTGTTATTTTAAAAAAGTATCTTATTGTCATTATAAAGGAACGGTTGTAATATATCAATAATATCAGTTTTTAAAACCTTTAATACAAAAAAATAATGGCCAAAATGATGATATAACAGTGGTTTATTTGGTGAAAATGTTTTATTTGTATCCGGTAGTCCTGTATAATTATGGGCTTTCTATAATAGACGGGGAGAGGTCGTGATCCATGACATTATAACTACCATATCAGTTAAATCAACTGGATGATTTTATAGTCCGTCTGTTTGCCTCATTTCACTTTTATTATCGCCTTAATCCCTGGAATGTTTACATCCATTTATCAATTATTACGATACTATTGTACTGTCATCTAACATTCAGCTAAATACCTTCTTCAGAAATACTTATTTTTATATTAAATTATATCATAAATTCCTATAATAGGGGAAAACAATTAAAAATATATACTATTGTCCTGTCATCTAACGATGCAGCTAAATATCTTCTTCAGAAACACTTATTTTTATATTAAATTATATCATAAATTCCTATAATAGGAGAAAACAATTAAAATATATACTATTGTCCTGTCATCTAACATTTCAGCTAAATATCTTCTTCAGAAATACTTATTTTTATATTAAATTATATCATAAATTCCTATAATAGGTGAAAACAATTAAAAATATATACTATTGTCCTGTTGTCTAACATTTCAGCTAAATACCTTCTTCAGAAATACTTATTTTTATATTAAATTATATCATAAATTCCTATAATAGGTGAAAACAATTAAAAATATATACTATTGTCCTGTTGTCTAACGTTTCAGCTAAATACCTTCTTCAGATACACTTATTTTTATATTAAATTATATCATAAATTCCTATAATAGGGGAAAACAATTAAAATATATACTATTGTCCTGTTGTCTAACGTTTCAGCTAAATACCTTCTTCAGAAATACTTATTTTTATATTAAATTATATCATAAATTCCTATAATAGGGGAAAACAATTAAAAATATATACTATTGTCCTGTTGTCTAACGTTTCAGCTAAATGCCTTCTTCAGAAATACTTATTTTTATATTAAATTATATCATAAATTCCTATAATAGGGGAAAACAATTAAAAATATATACTATTGTCCTGTTGTCTAACATTCAGCTAAATATCTTCTTCAGTAACACTTATTTTTATATTAAATTATATCATAAATTCCTATAATAGGAGAAAACAATTAAAATATATACTATTGTCCTGTCATCTAACATTCAGCTAAATATCTTCTTTAGAAATACTTATTTTTATATTAAATTATATCATAAATTCCTATAATAGGAGAAAACAATTAAAAATATATACTATTGTCCTGTTGTCTAACGTTTCAGCTAAATACCTTCTTCAGAAATACTTATTTTTATATTAAATTATATCATAAATTCCTATAATAGGGGAAAACAATTAAAATATATACTATTGTCCTGTTGTCTAACATTCAGCTAAATATCTTCTTCAGAAATACTTATTTTTATATTAAATTATATCATAAATTCCTATAATAGGGGAAAACAATTAAAAATATATACTATTGTCCTGTCATCTAACGATGCAGCTAAATATCTTCTTCAGAAACACTTATTTTTATATTAAATTATATCATAAATTCCTATAATAGGAGAAAACAATTAAAAATATATACTATTGTCCTGTTGTCTAACATTTGAGCTAAATACCTTATTAATTAAAGAAGATTTTACAAATAATGAATAATTTTTGTGGTTTTCACATATTTTAATTAATAGAACGATGCACAAATATATAAATAACAAATTTTATAGGAAAAAGTTAAATTTAACCAAAATTTGAAGATCAGAATTGTACATAAAGTTTATGAATTTAAATTGATTAAAAATACTCTGTCATTTTGTATGAGTTAGACATGACTGGCATAAAGAAGCACTTCACATGCCCATGCAAGCAGGGTTATGGTTATTTATTTCTCTTGATAACACTTATTGTATAGCATTTGTTACAAATAGTACACCTATATAGATATATATTGTGCTTCTTTACCTATATCTATTACTATATGCCTTATAAACGGTATGACTGGCACATTTCATTATATCAACATCCCTGGTCCTGTCTATCAATAAATTAAAATGATACCAAGTCAGTAATTTTATTGATTTACCATTCTAGTACCTAATATTATCTGGGGATTGTAAAACAACCTATCTATCATAGTATCAGTGTACAGAATAATCAGGCTTGATGCTAATTCCCCCTGATATTTCTACAGATAAACAGACTTTTATGGTGGTTCCAATATTGACTGAGCTTAGTTTGATTGGGTTAGATGAGTACCGATTCCAAACAGTATCCAGTAAGAATAGAGATTGTATTGACCGTGAACTAGAACCCGATGATGTCATGGTGACCCAGTTTATTATCTCTAGGCTGTTGCTTCACGGTCTTAATCCTACTTAGTTACTCAACATCTGCAGTGTACAATAGGGGAATTTTTAAAGCCCTTTTACTTTAGACTTACTTCACAATCTTAGTCTTATTCAGCCACTGAACATCTGCAGTGATCAATGGGGGGAATTCTCATAGCCTTTTACATTAGACGGACTAATGTTAGATTTCTAATTAAGATGATGTATCATGGAATTATTCCACTTTTAGATTTCAGCTTCCAATTTAACCTTTGACCTTTCTGTTCTGGTGACTCATTGATTGGTAAGTTCCAATCAAATAGCGTGACCTGTCTTTTACTGTTTCTGCTACCAATTAACAGATGACAGAAATCACTAATTCTAATTTTATCATTTGATATAAAGTGGTCAAAGTATTTGCAAGTAATTGTTGGAATTCATAACGAGACAATGTTATCTGTGGCATTGTCTAATGAATGATACTGGCTTACAGACCTTGTGGAATTTCTGAAAGTAAAACCGGCCCAGTTAGTTAAACAGTGGTACTAGGAACTACAGTAGAAATCTGTCTTTTAATGATATTATATAGAAATTGAAAGAGGTTATAATGCTTTGATTATAATCTAGCTAGAGATTAGAGTGATTGAAAGTAACAAGTTATTGTTCAATAAAGGCACTGGTACAGGGTTAAAGTTTTGATTACTATTCTAGAGCAATTCATATCAGATAATATAATATTTTTACTCTAATCTATGGAAGAGAAGGATGTAAAACTCCATTCATTTCATTTTTACACAAATTTATAAAAGAAAACCCACTGAGTACAGTAGAACCTGTATTCAGAAACTTCTCAAGGAAATAATTAACAACTGTATCTTAATTAAAGTGGTGTCTTATGAAAGGATTAAAGCTGAACAGATTATCATATATTATAATATCTTAACACAAATTAATTAAACAAACTTCATAGGTTACAGTTCTCGCAACATTTTCACAGGGTTTTCTTCGTATCCTTGTGATTTCTTAATGTCATTAAAGTCAAGTTATATCTATATTATACTGAATCCAATATTTAAAATTATTTTTTTTTTCATAATCAATGCTGCCAGTGGGCGTATATTACCTTGCCTGGCAAGCTATCTTGACTAGAAACTGTGATAAAACTGTGTAGGAATATATCTCTTTTTACTGAATATTTTATTTTTTATATAAATTGATTTAAGTAAATATCCTTATAAATCTGAAACAATATATTATTATATTTATTCAAGTATGATATTTATTAAGATTTTGACAAGAAAAAGATAAAAAAGGGGTAAAATGAAGTATGTTGTGATTGAAGGATATAAATTCCTCTATATTTATCAATCATAAAAAATATGACAGTTTTATTGCTAGGTTATATTGATAGATGTTGTTATATTTCTATATTATATACAGTACATATTACTGAACCTTATAAAATGTCAAAAACTGAACAGTTGGTTACTAGACAGTTGTTTACTAGACAGTTGTCTACTAGACAGTTGCTCACTAGACAGATGCTCACTAGACAGATGCTCACTAGACAGATGCTCTCTATGATCACCAGTTTCGCACTAGACAGTTGATCACTAGACAGTTGATCACTAGACAGTTGATCACTAGACAGTTGGTCACTAGACAGTTGCTCACTAGACAGTTGCTCACTAGACAGATACTCACTAGACAGATGCTCTCTATGATCACCAGTTTCTCACTAGACAGTTTCTCACTAGACAGTAGCTCACTAGACAGTTGCACACTCGATATTTGCTCACTAGACAGTTGCTTACTAGACAGTCAATCACATCTAAGTAGACAGTCACTCATTAGACAGCTAAGGTGATTAAACAATTGAATTAGAGAGTTCACATGGTTAATAATAAGATGATAAAATTATAGTAAAATTCTGGTAGTATGATTTCTATAAGAATAATATCATAATGTTTCTAGAGAGTCCACTTGGTTAATATAACATATTATAATTATACTGGTAGGTTTCTTCCTGTGGACTTCCTGTTTATCAAGTTTAATTGTTTATTATGATATCATTATGTTAAATTTTATAACGTACACTAAACCAACTGTAATAGCTTTGTTATAAATACCAGTTTGTTTTCTATATTCAGGTAATAATTCTAAGTTAAAGTCCAGAATAGTGAATCTTTGTTACAAACTTGTGCTTTACAATAAACATAAAGGTGCAGATTGACATTGTTTTACTAAAATGTATTCTAGATTTCTCCATCATCTGACTTTTTTAAAGCTGGTCCACTGTCCCTAGCTTTATTAGAACTGCTTGGAGCTGTTGTCATATTGAAATTCATTAGTTAAAATCAAATCAAATGAAGTTATTGCTTGCAGAATTCGACACAGAACAGCTGGGGTTAGGTTGGGTTCTACTTTGATAATATAACATTTATATCGATCTGATCTTGAAATTAGAAATGAAATGTAAGGAGTTTTACATCCTACTTTCTGCACCTTATGAGCTAATGAAGATGGGCAAGTGTCTAACTACCTAACTCACTGAGCCACCAGTGGAAGCTGTGGTATTTTCTGGAAAACAGCTAATTGTTGTCATGTACCTTTTTATCTTACTAATTAAAGAGTTCTATTAAATAGTGTTAAATCAATATATTTTACTTCTCTGATTAGGTTATAATTAAGGTTAAATACTTTCTTAATTAGTTATTAGAAATTGATTAATTGTTTTTATAGGCTTCTTATTAATTAATTAACTGTCGTAATTAGGGCAATAAAATTATTAAAATATATAATATCCTAGATCTAATGGTTACCAGGGGGGGTGGACACTTATGTCAACCTTTTTGGACTGATGTAATAATAATAATGATTGAACATAAATTTTACATGTGTCAGGATAAGGTCTTATACCATCTTTATAATTTCAAGCTATAATAAAGGGATATAATTAGCCTAATTTGCTAAGAAAAACAAGCATAAATCAAGCTTAAATCAGGGGCAATAATCTCCTATAGAAGCACTGGCCTAGGTCACAAGTATAAGTTGTTATAGGAGATATTCTCCTATAGAAACACTGGCCTAGGTTACAAGTATTAGGTGTTATAGGAGATATTCTCCTATAGAAACACTGGCCTAGGTTACAAGTATTAGGTATTATAAGAGATATTCTACTATAGAAACACTGGTCTAGGTCACAAGTATTAGGTGTTATAAGAGATACTCTCCTATAGAAGCACTGGCCTAGTTCACAAGTATTAGGTGTTATAAGAGATACTATCCTATAGAAGCACTGTCCTAGGTTACAAGTATTAGGTGTTATAAGAGATACTCTCCTATAGAAGAACTGGCCTAGGTCACAAGTATTAGGTGTTATAAGAGATACTCTCCTATAGAAGAACTGGTCTAGGTCACAAGTATTAGATGTTATAAGAGATATTCTCCTATAGAAGCACTGGCCTAGGTCACAAGTATTAGGTGTTATAAGAGATATTCTCCTATAGAAGCACTGGTCTAGGTCACAAGTATTAGGTGTTATAAGAGATATTCTCCTATAGAAGCACTGGCCTAGGTCACAAGTATTAGGTGTTATAAGAGATACTCTCCTATAGAAGAACTGGCCTAGGTCACAAGTATTAGGTGTTATAAGAGATATTCTCCTATAGAAGCACTGGCCTAGGTCACAAGTATTAGGTGTTATAAGAGATATTCTCCTATAGAAGCACTGGTCTAGGTCACAAGTATTAGGTGTTATAAGAGATATTCTCCTATAGAAGCACTGGCCTAGGTTACAAGTATTAGGTGTTATAAGAGATACTCTCCTATAGAAGCACTGGCCTAGGTCACAAGTATTAGGTGTTATAAGAGATACTCTCCTATAGAAGAACTGGCCTAGGTCACAAGTATTAGGTGTTATAAGAGATACTCTCCTATAGAAGCACTGGCCTAGGTTACAAGTATTAGGTGTTATAAGAGATACTCTCCTATAGAAGCACTGGCCTAGTCACAAGTATTAGTGTTATAAGAGATATTCTCCTATAGAACACTGGCCTAGGTACAAGTATTAGGTGTTATAAGAGATATTCTCCTATAGAAATACTGGCCTAGGTTACAAGTATTAGGTGTTATAAGAGATATTCTCCTATAGAAACACTGGCCTAGGTTACAAGTATTAGTTGCAAGTCAAGCATAAATCAGAGGCAATAATATTACACTAAACCCAGAGTTTGCTGTATATCTTAGAAATTCCTCGTAGTATTTGTGTGTACCAATTTAAACTCCGAACATGTGAAATAGTTGAAGAGTGTAAAGGGTTATTTAACACATTAGCACCTAATCTGCCTCCACTAACTTTCACTGAAGAGTTACAAAAGGCGTTACAAGTATTTAGATATTTCACTAAGTAGGTGTTTCCTTTGATATGTTAACTGTACAGTTGTCAGACAATATTTTGTATTATTGTCTAGTGTCAGCAGAAGTTATATATAAGTGTTTTTATAATACTGCTCAATAAAATAATTGGTAGGGGGGAAGGGAGTGACTGTAAATGGTGAGTAGGCATACCGAAGAGGTTTGACCAAGACCAGCTGGTAGAAGGGATCCTTATAAACTAAATTGTTATCCTTGTAAAATCAATACCAAGAGGTTTGACCAAGGACCAGCTGGTAGAAAGGATCCTTGTGAACTTAAGTTATTATCCTTGTAAAATCAATACCAAGAGGTTTGACCAAGGACCAGCTGGTAGAAAGGATCCTTGTGAACTTAAGTTATTATCCTTGTAAAATCAATACAAGAGGTTTGACTCAAGGACCAGCTGGTAGAAAGATCCTTGTGAACTTAAGTTATTATTAATCTATCTCAAACTTTCTCTCTAACCTTGTAATACTTACAATATCTTTATTCAAAGTTCCTGGAATTATATACTACTAATAAATTCTGCTGAATCAGACATATGTAATAGAAGCCAGGTTTTCGAGACTGGTGCCAATTGATAAGAATATAGATAATGGAGAATATAAACAATATCAGGACTGTGTTAGACAGTTGAATAGTGTAATTACATCTTCACTTGTTATATAATTCATTTATACAATTTGATCAAAAATGATATTTGTTTTGTAATATTAAACACACAATTAGCAATAATGAAGAAGCAGCCGAAAAAAAAAATACAAAGGCTAATCCTGGAAAAATAAACCAAGTAGGCCTATTAAAAATCGGAACCGCAAAACGAAACCCGAAATCCTAAAAACATTTTGACAAAACATAGGTAGCAGCTAATGAAGTTTTCATATGAGGAATTATATCTATTATAAGTGAGTAAGTTTTTTATATTGAAAAGAATTTTTATTCTTAAAATGAATAAAGTGAGTACTATCGACCCAAAAACCGCAAAATAAAACCCGAAATCCAACACAACATTTTAACGAAACATAGGTAGAAGCTGAGTAGAGAAGTAAGCCTTATATAAAATGATATTATTGATGTTATTCATTGAAATCAAAGTTTTTTTTCATTCTGAAACCTTTTGACCCAGTGGTAACTAAGGTATCGAGGGAACCTATTGGTATCCAATGAGTACCAGTTCCTGCGACAATAAAATGAGGCACACCATAAGCTATTCCTGTTTTCTTGTTATGTATTTTCAATGTTTGATCAAATGACAGATGGACAAATAAATATCTTCCTTCTAAAATCAAAACAATGACAGATAAGAAATGTTTTCAGATTAATGTGACCACAACGTTATGTTTTATTCTGAACAGATTTGATGGATCACTGAAACTATAGCGATACTGATAAACTATTCTTGCTGATAATCTACAGCGAAACTTAACATTCAGCGATACTTAAAATCATTCTCGCTGATAACAAATTGCTTTTTGATGTTTGAAATATTGCCAGAAAATATAATGAGCAACGATTCCATTTGTTGTCGTGTCAAGTCATTTGTGAACATTATATGGTAAATACGTAATCGCTTAACTCAGCACCATGGGACCAATTATTACCAGACTTAAAAACATCTCCAGGAATATTAGCGCTATCAGAATAAATCTTAGAAAATTACCGTTAGGAAAATATAATAGTAATCGATTAGCTTCGACAGAAAAAAAAACATAAATCAAACGGAAAAGATCTTCTTTTATTTTATCTTGGAATTTACAGAAATTACTTGTTGGTACTAGGCAACGGCATGGATAAAAAATTATGAAATTCTCTAAAAAAAATCAGGGTTTAAATTTTCAAAAGGACTGGTACTACAGCTGGTTCCTTGTTAGAGGGCAGACTTGAGAACCTAAGTTGTTATCCTTGTAAAATATAGTTGTTTCTTTTTTTCTTGTGTTTTAACATATTAAACCGTTCTATCACCTTGCCTTATTTGCATATTTTATATACATGTTGCTAATTGTCTAATGTATGTAAAAGTGCTAATATATGCTGGAGCCTATTCGTACGAACTCCAGGGAAATCTAGTATTCGTTCGCTGATGTTTGTGATATCGCCTACTATTAGACTGACTCTCTCAAGAGTGTTTTTTCGTAATTGCTTTTATTAGTATTTCCATTGATTTATACCGTATTGCATTGTATTAGCATTTATTTCTGGATTTCAGCATTTTTGTAATAGTGAAAAGGTTGTTAAGAGGTTTTCTAGATTTTTACAGGTATCAGGGACATTAATAACTTCTGTTTACAACATTTCAATTTTCTTGTATGTATGTAAATGCTTAATCCATCTTCCTTAGCTCAGAAGGTGCAGAAGAGTAGGATGTAAAACTCCATTCATTCCATTTTTAAAAGTTAATAACCAAATAAGGGAACTACCAAAAAGTCTGCTAATAAATACACTAAATCAAAGAGACTTTGTAATACATGAATAGTTACTTTATAAAACACTTGATTATAAATATAATAGAATTGCAGGAACCACAGATGTCTGACTGATGCCTGGAATGGTTCAAATTATCTCAGAATTTATAGTTAGTTAGTTTTGTTTAAAACGCTGAGTTAACAAGTATAACAGGGTGATATTCAACCAAACTTAGTATGTTATTGAATAGTGGTCAGGTTGTATAATAGACTGTAAGTTTTAACACTTGTTATCAAACATTGTCTCTACTCTCATTAATCTTACCTTTCTCTAATCTCTTATCTCCTTAACTGGTCTGATTGGACAATGGGTGAACTGTTTTAAGGTAGCCAGTCCAGTGAGTTCCTGGTGAGTTTTCTTCACTGTTACTCTATAGCCTCACTTATACCTTGGATACCAAACACAGTGGCTTGTTTCAATCTCCTTCCACTGGAACAACTTTCTTCAGGTATACTTGTAAACTAAGTTTTTAACTTGTAATATCAATACCAAGAGGTTTGACCAAGGACCAGCTGGTAGAAAGGATCCTTGTGAACCTAAGTTGTTATCATTGTAAAATCAATACCAAGAGGTTTGACCAAGGACCAGCTGGTAGAAAGGATCCTTGTGAACCTAAGTTGTTATCCTTGTAAAATCAATACCAAGAGGTTTGACCAAGGACCAGCTGGTAGAAAGGATCCTTGTGAACCTAAGTTGTTATCCTTGTAAAATCATACCAAGAGGTTTGACCAAGGACCAGCTGGTAGAAAGGATCCTTGTGAACCTAAGTTGTTATCTTGTAAATATCAATACCAAGAGGTTTGACCAAGGACCAGCTGGTAGAAAGGATCCTTGTGAACCTAAGTTGTTATCTTGTAAAATCAATACCAAGAGGTTTGACCAAGGACCAGCTGGTAGAAAGGATCCTTGTGAACCTAAGTTGTTATCCTTGTAAAATCATACCAAGAGGTTTGACCAAGGACCAGCTGGTAGAAAGGATCCTTGTGAACCTAAGTTGTTATCATTGTAAAATCAATACCAAGAGGTTTGACCAAGGACCAGCTGGTAGAAAGGATCCTAGTGAACCTAAGTTGTTATCTTGTAAAATCAATACCAAGAGGTTTGACCAAGGACCAGCTGGTAGAAAGGATCCTTGTGAACCTAAGTTGTTATCATTGTAAAATCAATACCAAGAGGTTTGACCAAGGACCAGCTGGTAGAAAGGATCCTTGTAGAACCTAAGTTGTTATCCTTGTAAAATCATACCAAGAGGTTTGACCAAGGACCCAGCTGGTAGAAAGGATCCTTGTGAACTAATGTTGTTATCATTGTAAAATCAATACCAAGAGGTTTGACCAAGGACCAGCTGGTAGAAAGGATCCTTGTAACCTAAGTTGTTATCTTGTAAAATCAATACCAAGAGGTTTACCAAGGCCAGCTGGTAGAAAGGATCCTTGTGAACCTAATTGTTATCCTTGTAAAATCAATACTACAGAGGTTGACCAACCAGAATGGATCTGGAACAATGTTATCTTGTAAAATCATACAAGAGTTTGACAGACCGCTGTAGATAAGGATCCTTTACCTATTTTATCAGTAAAATACAGAATACCAAAGGTTGACCAAGTACCACTGGTAGAATAGGATCTTTAACCAATTGTTATCCTTAAAATATACAAGTTTATCAAGGACCAGTGAGATTAAGATCCTGAAGAACAAGTGTTATCCTGTAAGAATAATACGTGACCAAGACCAGTGTGAAGTCCTAGTGAACATATCGTTATCCTGTAAAATGTGACGATATCTGTAAGGTACCACGTAGACTTTCTCATATTTTAATATATGGTTTACAAAATCTGTAGAAGATTAGCTAACATTTATCAAATACCATTGTATAAATAATCAGTTTCTAAAGGACAGCTATCAGTATCTTGTGACTAAGTTGTTACTTTAAAATCAATCAAGTTGACCAAGGAAGCTGAGAAAGATCCTATTAACTAGTACTGTAAAATATGATTTTAAACATGGACACCAACCAGTGTATTGCTAATTTTTGCTAAGATTTCATAAACATTTTGATAATGAAGAAAATCATAATTGAAAATAACAATTGAAGTAATAATTAATAGCCTGATAGAATATAGGAACCATTCTAAAATAAAGTCTAAGTACTATCAGATTGACTGACAGAACAATGGTAAATTTGATAAATAAATCCCGACAATGTGTATCAGATTACTATACCAAGTAAAAATTAAAAGAAAGGACTACTTTTTCCAGGTTAATACAGATTTTTAAATTTTTCTAGATTCTATTATTATGAAACCTGCCAGAACATACACAGTTCACTATATATTCCAGTGTTTATAGTACCTTCGTTTTGTTTACATTGGTTTTACTTTGTTAATCTGATAATTTTACAAGATAATTTATTGCTTTATTTAGTGTCTGACTGAGCAGTAAGCTATATTTAAATCAAAGCTACAGGAGGGTGTATATTCAGTTGTCTGGCAAGCTATCTTCTTCTTTATTGATAATCCTGTACTATACATGGACACATTACCTCTTTAGAGAAAAAAGAAATAAAAGAAGCCAGTACTTTGTTCCATTAAAACCAATTTCCTATATTATTATCTGAAGTATTGTATGAAGAGACAGGTTGACCTGGTGAAGGAAGAATATAAAATGTTCTGACAATATCTATCTAGTAAGATGTGGGATAACAGTAAGTTTCACGTGATCAATATTAATGGTTTACAAGACTTGTTACTTTCACTTTATCAAATCATTGGTTTTTATTTCTTTAAAGGGACAGTATCAGTATTTTTGGAGTTTAATTTGGGTTGGATTTTCCTTCAAAAATACCTCAAGGGACCCTTACACTATAAGCATCCTAGTCTCCAACTCAAGCTATTATAGTCGTGTATTTCCAGTATAAGTTGTGTTGGTACTCTTGACCACTTTCATTATTAACAACCAAACACAAGTGGCAATCACTAGGGCAGTCTTAATATTCCTTCAAAAAAACCTCAAGGGGCCATCACACTATAACCACCCTAATTTCTCTCCCTAGTGATGACCAGTCGTGTTTGGTTGTGAATAAAAATAGCAGTCATGTGTCTCCAACATAACTCTCATGCTGGTTACATTCTGGTACTTTTGATCACTTTCATTATTTATAGCCGTATACAACTGGTAATCACCATAGTAACAGGGCATCTTTAGATACACAACCAACCACTTGACGTCACAATTTGATTTTTAAGGAAATTGAAAATTAAATCAACAACATAAAATAAAAATGATTATTGACATTGTAAAATATTGTATCGTTCTGACGTTTTCTTGATTCAGTTTAAGGAAACTGAGTGTTTGAAGTCATTGGCTTTACAATTGTTGATTAACCTATTAAAGTTTCATTCTAGGATGTGACACAGTTTCACATACACTTAGAATATTTGGGTTTCCTTTTCATTTAGTTTCCTATAAGTCGGGAGTTTTTCTAACTTCACATTGTGTTGTACTCTAACTGTACTTTTTGACTTTTATTGACCATCATCATGAGCTGTATCATGTTCAGAGAAGGATGTAAAACTCCATTTCATGTTAACATCTTTGGTTGGTGTTTTCGATTTATAATACCTCTATAACCATTTACTAGAAATATCGTCATTATTTATGAACGTGAAGTAATCTATAAGAATGATGAATTATACAATAGAATGAAATAAATAAATGATTGAATAATGTCTGGTAGCGTACCGTCGTGTTACCAACAGAATAATAGTTCTAGAGTTCCGTGATAGACATCTTCATTCTTTCCCCATTTCTTTTATTATTTTTTAATTGTCTCAGACATATTGTTGTATTTTATCGTTGTCTACGCATAAATATCACTTTTACATTTACTATCTTGTTACATAGATCAGATACTAGACTGAAAACAGACGCAGGCTATATTAAAACTTTCAGAAATTGATATGCTATATGAAAAAATTATTATTATGCTATTTGAAAACAGATATGCTATATCAGAAGAGGTTATATTTCGTTTGCTATATGAAAAGTCATATGCTATATAAGAAAATGCATTATCAAGACAGATATGCTATGCTATATATGAAGAATGCCAAATCAAAACATAAGCTAAATGAAGACATAATGAAAACTGATATGCTATATAAAAAAAGGTTTTATCAAGACCAATATGCCATGCTATATGAAGAATGCTATGCTATATGAAAACAAATCAGCTATATAAAACGCTGTATCATATGCTATTTTGTTTTGTATATTCCTTAACTTTATCTTAGACCTTTACAGGATCAATCTTAGTAGCTGTAAATCCATATAAAAACGTACCAATCTATGAGCAGGTGAGTTGCACTTTTATTTCAGAAATTCTTGATGACATTATGAGGTTTAAGACAATCTGTCAAGCATCACCCTTCATTATTCTAATAAACTAATATGTAGGTACGGATAATCCATGAAGATCCATGCCAAGAGGTTTGACCAGGGATCAGCTGGTAGAATGTTTCTTGTGAACCTAAGTTGTTATCCTTGTTAGATCAATACCTAGAGGTTTGGCCAAGGACCAGCTGGTAGAAAGGATCCTTGTGAACCTAAATTGTTATCCTTGTAATTTCAATGCCAAGAGGTTTGACCAAGGACCAGCTGGTAGAAAGGAAACTTGTGAACCTAAGTTGTTATCCTTGTAAAATCAATACCTAGAGGTTTGGCCAAGGACCAGCTGGTAGAAAGGATCCTTGTGAACCTAAGTTGTTATCCTTGTAAAATCAATACCTAGAGGTTTGGCCAAGGACCAGCTGGTAGAAAGGATCCTTGTGAACCTAAGTTGTTATCCTTGTAAAATCAATACCTAGAGGTTTGGCCAAGGACCAGCTGGTAGAAAGGATCCTTGTGAACCTAAGTTGTTATCCTTGTAAAATCAATACCTAGAGGTTTGGCCAAGGACCAGCTGGTAGAAAGGATCCTTGTGAACCTAAGTTGTTATCCTTGTAAAATCAATACCTAGAGGTTTGACCAAGGACCAACTGGTAGAAAGGATCCCTGTGAACCTAATCTGTTATCTTGTAAAATCAATACCAAGAGGTTTAACCAAGGACCAGCTGGTAGAAAGGATCCCTGTGAATCTAAGTTGTTATCTTGTAAAATCAATACCAAAAGGTTTAACCAAGGACCAGCTGGTCGAAAAGATCCTTGTGAACCTAAGTTGTTACCCTTGTAATATCAATACCAAGAGGATCAGCTGGTAGAAAAGATCCTTGTGAAGCTAAGTTGTTATCCTTGTAAAATCAATACCAAGAGGTTTAACCAAGGACCAGCTGGTAGAAAGGATCCTTGTGAACCTAAGTTGTTATCTTGTAAAATAAATACCAAGAGGTTTAACCAAGGACCAGCTGGTAGAAAAGAATCTTGTGAACCTAAGTTGTTATCCTTGTTAATTCAATACCAAGAGGTTTGACCAAGGATCAGCTGGTAGAAAGTATCCTTGTGAACCTAAGTTGTTATCCTTGTAAAATCAATACCTAGAGGTTTGACCAAGGACCAACTGGTAGAAAGGATCCCTGTGAACCTAATCTGTTATCTTGTAAAATCAATACCAAGAGGTTTAACCAAGGACCAGCTGGTAGAAAGGATCCCTGTGAATCTAAGTTGTTATCTTGTAAAATCAATACCAAAAGGTTTAACCAAGGACCAGCTGGTCGGAAAGATCCTTGTGAACCTAAGTGGTTACCCTTGTAATATCAATACCAAGAGGATCAGCTGGTAGAAAAGATCCTTGTGAAGCTAAGTTGTTATCCTTGTAAAATCAATACCAAGAGGTTTAACCAAGGACCAGCTGGTAGAAAGGATCTTGTGAACCTAAGTTGTTATCTTGTAAAATAAATACCAAGAGGTTTAACCAAGGACCAGCTGGTAGAAAAGAATCTTGTGAACCTAAGTTGTTATCCTTGTTAATTCAATACCAAGAGGTTTGACCAAGGATCAGCTGGTAGAAAATATCCTTGTGAACCTAAGTTGTTATCCTTGTTAATTCAATACCAATAGGTTCGACCAAGGATCAGCTGGTAGAAAGGATCCTTGTGAACCTAAGTTGTTATCTTTGTAAAATCAATACCAAGAGGTTTGACCAAGGACCAGCTGGTAGAAAGGATCCTTGTGAACCTAAGTTGTTATCTTGTAAAATAAATACCAAGAGGTTTAACCAAGGACCAGCTGGTAGAAAAGAATCTTGTGAACCTAAGTTGTTATCCTTGTAAATTCAATACCAAGAGGTTTGACCAAGGATCAGCTGGTAGAAAATATCCTTGTGAACCTAAGTTGTTATTCTTGTAAAATTAATACCAAGAGGTTTAACCAAGGACCAGCTGGTAGTAAAGATGCTAGTGAACCTAAGTAGAATAACTTACAAGTATAAATTGTAGTATATTTTGAATGTAAGCTTATTCCAGTATGTTTGTAAATGATATGAAGTTCAGTGTGAATTCTCAGACAACTTGATATTGATCTGAAATATTTTCACTTCATTAAAAGATAAAACTAAATATCTAGAAAACCAGAATGGTGGAAAAAGTAAGATTAAAGTAAGATAAATATATGAAAAGATAATTTGAGTTGCCAAGAAAAACGTGGAGATCAAATTTCAAAACATTGGTATTATCTATATGAGATCTAGAAGGTACAGCTGTAGAAATATCTGTTTACTTGGGGGGTAGGTAGAGAGATTAGAGATCTCATTAATTAAGCTGTTTTCCTAGGTCACAATGTTCTGAACAAGTTTGTCATTACTATATATTTTATATTTCTGTGTATATTACACAGTTTTTACCCAAAAAGGGTGGTCTAGCTAGGAGTGCCCATTATATTCAGTGACATATGATATGAAATTTTCACTTGAATTTCCCTGAAAAATTAAGGAAAAGAGAAAACCATTCAAGCAGATCTTGATAACCTCCTTATAAATTTATGTGTTCAATCTCAATTAAAGTAACAGCTTAGGTTAACAAGGATCCTTTCTATCAGCTGGTCCATGGTCAAACCTCTTGGTATTGATTTTACAAGGATAACAACTTAGGTTCACAAGGATCCTTTCTACCAGCTGGTCCTTGGTCAAATCTCTTGGTATTGATTTTACAAGGATAACAACTTAGGTTCTCCAAGATCCTTTCTACCAGCTGGTCCTTGGTCAAACCTCTTGGTATTGATTTTACAAGGATAACAACTTAGGTTCACAAGGATCCTTTCTACCAGCTGGTCCTTGATCAAACCTCTTGGTATTGATTTTACAAAGATAACAACTTAGGTGCACAAGGATCCTTTCTACCAGCTGATCCTTGATCAAACCTTTTGGTATTGATTTTACAAGGATAACAACTTAGGTTCACAAGGATCCTTTCTACCAGCTGGTCCTTGGTCAAACCACTTGGTATTGATTTTACAAGGATAACAACTTAGGTTCACAAGGATCCTTTCTACCAGCTGGACCTTGGTTCAACCACTTGGTATTAATTTTACAAGGATAACAACTTTGATTCACAGTTAAGGATCCTTTCTATCAGCTGGACCTTGGTTCAACCACTTGGTATTGATTTTACAAGGATAACAACTTTGATTCACAGTTAAGGATCCTTTCTATCAGCTGGTCCTTGGTCAAACCACTTGGTATTGATTTTACAAGGATAACAACTTAGGTTCACAAGGATCCTTTCTACCAGCTGGTCCTTGGTCAAACCACTTGGTATTGATTTTACAAGGATAACAACTTAGGTTCACAAGGATCCTTTCTACCAGCTGGTCCTTGGTCAAACCACTTGGTATTGATTTTACAAGGATAATAACTTAGGTTCACTAGGATCCTTTCTACCAGCTGATCCTTGACCAAAACCTCCTGGTATTGATTTTTTCTACCAGCTAGTCCTTTGTCAAACCGCCTGGATTTGATCTTTCCTGGATTATCCATACCCATTAACAGCTGGGTGGACTGGAATTATGAGTGAAGATGACTTATTCAAGGCCACCAGTCTTCACTAGTATAATTAGTATTAATCCATTTCATTACCACAGAATGTAAAACAGAAATGTGAAAAAGTCCTTTCTGTGAAATTACCGTATGTAAACCTTGCTATATTGATATTGACCGGATAAACAATTTTTGGAATTCTAAAAATCTTTTTCAATTATATAGAAATAGTTTTAATATCACCTTGTATTTAAGTTGAACTGTCGAGGATTTAAAAGTTTCATTTCATTTCCTGTTTTAGAAAAATGTAAAAGAATACAGTGGCCAGAAACTAAGTCAAGTGGAACCGCATGTCTTTGCAATTACAGAAGCAGCGTTTCAAAATTTATGTAAATCTAACGATAACCAATCGTGTATCATCGCAGGGGAGAGTGGCGCTGGGAAGGTAAGGACAGAATTGTAATAATTTTGTTAACCATGTCAAAGGAAAAATAAATTGTAAAGATGTTTTCATATCACAGACTACTCTCTTGAATCAATTTGCACCTTTAGCAATTTTCAGTCAGACGTCTATGGCTCTGGCAATTCCAATAAAACTTCGCACTTTTCAATGGCTATCTTAATCTGGTCATGATTGCCCAAAGCTTTGAATTAGTGGAAGTTTAAAAACTACAGACTAAAAATTGGCAATACAAAAACTAATGCTTTTTATTAAATTAGAAAATCTCTATTTAATTTATTTATATAAAATAGTTATCGCCCTTGTTTGTACAATTTATGTATATAAAGGAGTTGTTGCCCTTGTTATATTAAGCTACTGTCTATTTCAGACTGAAACCACCAAGTTTATATTACAATATTTGTGTTCCGTGACCAATCATACCTCATTCTGGACAGAACAACAAATTCTAGAGGCCAATACTGTTCTTGAAGCGTTCGGTGAGTAAACCCTTCCTTTATCCTCTTCTTGCTTCTTCTTCTTCAAAAAAAAAAACTCAAAAAATGATAAAAAACCCAAAAAAAAAACAAAAAGCAAAGAAAGATGTAAAACTCAGAGAATGAATTACAAGGTTCGATTATAAACATACAAATCTGATTAATTAGTCTAATTAAGATGAGCTACATTTCTCGTTACCTAACGACCTTTACTAAATATTTAAGAAAAATAAAATTTTTATTCTTATAATATTAAGAGTTCAGTTTTGCCTCAAAATAAATATTAGCACAGTTGTATGCTGGCTAAGTAAAGGTGAATTCTGGCAGGATGCTCTGATTATGACCTCTGAGTTGAAAGTGTATTAAATCAATTCTCATTTTACTTAACCGTTTGATATTGGGTTTTATATTAAAAAATATTAAAAAATCTAGATTTATATTTTCACTAAAATAATATTTTTTTTCATTCATTTGGTTATTAAGGATATTTAAATCTAGGATATCCTAGCAACAGTGTTAGAAGTTAAGCACTAGGATATCCTAGAACAGTGTTAGAAGTAAGACTCTAGGATATCCTAGCAACAGTGTTAGTAAGTGAGACACTAGGATATCCTAGCAACAGTGTTAGAAGTAAAGACTCTAGGATATCCTAGCAACAGTGTTAGAAGTTAAGACACTAGGATATCCTAGCAACAGTGTTAGAAGTTAAGACTCTAGGATATCCTAGCAACAGTGTTAGAAGTTGAGACTAAGTTCATGTTGAAAACATACTGCCAGAGTTGTAAATCTGGACCTGAATCTGGTTGCCAGATTATAAATATTGAATCAATGAGGGAATATAAATATCTACCAGCTGGCTAGAGGTTGATGTTCGAATAATCTCCGTCACCCTGTAGAATCACGTCATCTCCTACTGTGATATCATCTATTGATATAGTCAATATTAAATTAACTCCATGTTTTTTTTGAGCGATACTGAAATGATATGAATTAATTTACAAGATGTCGTGTTGTGTTTAACATGGAATAAGATGACATCATTCTGTTCTGGTTCCTGGTTAGGTTAAACAATGTCCCCCCCCCCCCCACAAGTTAAATATTGAATTTTAATAAATCACTTTTCAAGATGACATACAGTATATCCTGCTCACACGACCACCTTTATTAAGAGCCCACCTTCAATATGTGACCACCATAAAGCCCCCCCACAAGTTAATTCTCTTTGACTACCAATAAACTTTGAATTTAATAAATCACTTTTAAAAAAGTTGACATACAGTATTTCTTGCTCACATGACCACCTTCAATATGCAAGCAAAATAAAGCCCCCCCCTACAATTTTTCGATGTAATCAACGACTGATAAGCGACCACCTTCATTACGTGACAGCGATTGTTTTTTTACACTCCTGTGAAATCAAAATGACAAAATTGATTCTCTTTCGACTGCCAATATATTACAAATAATACAGAATTTGACAATGAAATTTTGTGATATTTATTCTTACTATGTATTAGATGAATAAAAACAAAAAGTTGAATCAAATTCAATTTTACAGCCAAATTTTATGAGAATTTCTAGAGTGAAGGGAAATTTTTTTTGAGTGGTCTGTTTTGTGACTTCACTAGATTTACCATTGAAGTCTTTCAATAAAACTGTATGTAGGTTGAAGCAAGAAAGAGACTAGACAGATGAAATGGCCTATATAACTTGTGTTGTTTTGTTATTTAGGTTGATACTGGTGAACTTCACTTGGTGTAAAATGTACAGGTGATATCTTTCAAACCCCAAAAAAATCAAAATTTTGTTTATTTTCTCCATGGTTTCTTGCCAAGATTTAATCTTTTCAAATTTCAATGAAAATTTTTAACATTTTTCACTGATCACCAAGTTAAGTTTCTCTTTGATTTAATCTTGTAAAAATTAAGATAGAATTTCTAAGTTTTTTCTAATAATAAAGTCAATAATCATAAATTGTTTTTGTCTTAAACTTATTGTGAAGGTATTTTTCTAAAACTCCAGGTGAATCAAGTACAGGGTTATATTTATTTTAAAGAGAGAACAGTTTTCAACTTTATATTTATCAGGGACACTGATATCATCAATTTACACCATTCTGATTTTCAATCTGACGTCTATGGTTCCTGTAATTCTACTAAAACTAAGTTTTTGTATGTGTATCAGGGACACTGATAACATCAATTTAAACCATTCTAATTTTCAATCAGACGTCTATGGTTCCTGTAATTCGACTAAAACTAAGTTATTGTAGCACTGTACATGTCTGTAACTAGAGAGTGATACAGACTGTACGTGTGAGAGAAAGAGCATATTCCTATTATCAATTTTGTGACGTCACTATCACAAAAACTGATTATAAATAATAGAAAAATACAAAAAGAAACTTGGTATATAAAGAATGTTTTATTTGATTAAGGATGTAAAACTCTGTTTATAAAAGACAAGCCTATATCTGAGCACTAGCAGGGTGTCTGTAACTAGAGAATGATACAGACGTGAGAAGAAAGAGAATATTGTTTCAGTTTAGATATATTTATATATCAGGTCATTAACACCTTTACCGGAACTCTTCAGATGGTTGATAAACTTTACATAGAGACAACTCTCTTTTAATATCCATGAATGAAATTTGTGTTATTATATACACAGGGAGTCTGAAATATCTATAAATAAGAACATTACATTCTCACTGTCTGTGATATACAGACAAACATACACTCTCGGAGAGTCAGAATTAAGCCCAATATACAAGGATATGGTCCTGTCTAACATTCAGTCCTAGGAGACAAACATAGACTCTCAGGTCAGAATTAGCCCAATATACAAGGATATGGTCCTGTCTAACATTCAGCTCATAGAGACAAAATAGACTCTTTATTTTACATGGGTCAGAATTAGGTCCAATACACAAGGACATGTTCCTGCTTCACATAACATATCTTTATTACCCAGCTAGAATGTCCCACATTAGACTGCAGCTTTATTTTACATCGATCAGAATTAGGTCCAATACACAAGGACATGTTCCAATGCTTCACATAATATCTTTGTCCCAGCTAAATGTCCCTCATTGCGTACTGCAAGCTTTTGTCTGTCTCAATCTGAAAAGTAGGACACAATGCAAGAGGATCAACAGAAATTTCAAAGGATCTCACAAATACTTTCCCAGGTAAAATAAAAATACCAAAGCTACTTTAGGAAACACCCAATTTTATCAAATTTCATTTCAACATTATAGAATGTTTCTAACTAGACAGTAGACGGTACCTACTCTCCACCTTTCTGACTAATATATTAATAATATACCCTGGTCGACTGGCATCTTTATTTTCTTTCTCTCAAATACCACTTGACCTATTGACTTCTGAAAAATACCAGGAATAATTCTGTGACTATATTATTACAAAGTGAATGGTGGCGGATGTTTTGTTTATGTTTCCTTCACAAAAGATTTCTTGTATGACTGGAAAATTAAATTTTGAACAAACCTCAAACAGGAAATGATTTTGTGAGAATTTTTTTAAAACTTTTTACATGTGTATGGAAATAGAATGTAGCTAAAATAAATGGGGATTTATTAATTTTTTTTTTATTAACAGGGGCTACTTGTTAGATAATAAATTTTAAAAGATTTGAGCAACCTTCGGACAGGAAAGGTTTTTTATAAGCAGCTTTGTTATAAGTAAAAAAAGACCATAACTTTTTCTGTCAAGTGCAAAAACGTTGAAAAGTGCCAAAAGGCCATAATTTCATATTTATAAAAGACTTGCAGGATAGTTCTAAAATGGTAATAAATATGATCCAACTGACAGCTTGTAACCAATAATATTGTAACTCTGGGTTGAATCATGCTTCATTATTGTCATATAATACTAATAGAACAAATAAATTGTCTTTGTAATTCCATTGGAATCCTGCTGGTTCCATGCTTAATGTCTGGTGGACAGACAAGAATTAATGTGGTGCCATAGATTCCTGGTAACTAGTGAAGTAACAGTCTAAAGGTTTATTGATTTTTACCAATAATAGACGATAATATTGATTGTTTTAACTTTAAATCTAACTTTAATTATCATTTCTACTCTTTAATCCCAGATTTTAAAGGTAGACAAATAAATAATTAAACAGTTTAAACTTCACTAGATATGTTTTAATTTAAAGGGATTGTATCTAGGTTTCTAAAAGAAATCAAATCGCACCATTCCAACTTTCACTCAGAATTTCCTGTAAATCCTGCAATTGCACTAAAACTGACTGTTTGATGACGTCATTGATAGCATCGAATAAATTTTTAATCAGATGTCTGTAGTTCCTGCAAATCCACTTAAACCAAGTGTTTGATGACGTCACTAATCGCGAAGGGTCTTATGCCTTATGTGATACAAACCTATTTTTCTGATTAAGGATGACATTATCTGACACTTAGTTTTAGTGGAATTGTACAAACCATAGGAGCCTGATTGAACATTAGGATGGTATAAATTGATACTATCAGTGTCCCCGATACACACAAACTTAGTTTAAGCAGAATTAAAGGAACCACAGACGTCTGATTGTAAATTAGAATGCTGTAAATTGATGCAAAAGCTGTCCTGTAGTACACATACAAAAATTAGAAAACCTCTTTACAATCTATTTTAAACCAGGATGTAAAGGAAAACCCATATAGTCGTTCAAATGGGAGAATAAATCAAGATGGAGTGTGTTAGAGACTGCACATCTTATAGACTCCTCAATATTACAAAATTACCCTCATTGCCCAACTTTATTTTCATAGGCACATTTAGTGTAGGATATAAAATTTTATCTTACTTTGTTCTCTGATTTCATTGTTTACTCCGGAAATTGTGTTGTAAGGCGGACCATCTATGTTAAATTTCAAATCTGTTATACAAACTGCTACCATGATTATTTTTCTTGTATGTTTTAGGAAATGCAAAAACAGTTCGAAATGACAACTCCAGTCGTTTTGGTAAATTTATGCAAGTGTGTTTCGATGACAGCTCTCAAATTAAAGGCTGCATTGTTCAAGACTACTTACTGGAACAGTCCAGGATTACGTTCCAATCGGCGAACGAGCGAAACTACCATATCTTTTATCAGTTGACAGCCGGAGCCAAGTCATGTCCAGAACTCGCCAAACAGTTTCATATCGGATCACCAGAATCTTACGCATATCTTAATCAGAGTGGATGTTATAAACTAGGGGGGGTGGACGATTCAACGGCCTTCGATAGTTTACGTTTAGCAATGAATGTGATAAGTATACAACCTGAAATGGTTGATGGGATATTCGGTGTCATGTCGGCCATTTTGTTACTAGGGAATTTAAAATTCGAGGATGTGGAAGGAGAGAAAAGTGATTTTGCGCCGGAAGATAAAGCTATTTTAGAAACAGTGTGTGAATTATTAGGATTCGAATTGGATGCCTTAATGGAAGCCTTATTATTTCGCCAGATTCAAGTTCGCGGAACGATCACAAGCATTCCTTTTAAAATTCAGGAGGTAAGTTGAGATTTTATATTTTTAATTATATGATGCCATTTTGTAAAACCCTGACTGAAATCAATTTGGGGGTAAAGTTAAATAATACGAAAAAAATTGGCTTATTAATACCCTGTATCATATTTAAATGATGGCCCAAAAATAGGCTGATGCTGCCGTCACTTGGGTTAATGTCAGAAGTGATTTTTTAAAACTTTAGTTTTGTCAAATTCTATCTAGATGTAGATCGAAGAACTTTGAAATGTTTCTGATCAACCTAACACAGAGAAAACCCCACACTCAGGAATTAGACCTAAACCTAAGCATCTCTATGGGTCTCATGATATACCCCAGGGGTTGATTGTGTCATCTAGTGACGTCACAAAACTTTAACGTTTTAATTATCGTATATGACATTTATATTCAAAACTTTTGCACCATCACAGCTAGTTGTTCTTTATTTTTATTCTGACCTCAGCTTTTTTATTTTCTTGAAGATTAAGCCATTATGATTTTAATAGAATTAAGTGATAGTGTTAGTGATAGGTAGAGGAATATCCATGTGTTGTTTGATGTTTGTTATTTGTACACCACTTCATATCGATCAACTTCCTCTCGATTACATTATATAAACAGAATTAAAAATTCATCTGATAAATTTCGTTCAAAACCCTCTTTTCTTTTAACACTGAATTCGTTTATAAATCTAGATTATAGGATTATAATTGAATTATAACTGCTGTGAGGTATATATAGAATGAATGATATCTGTAGTAGAATCTACCCTCTCACTGCCACCTCTACTGCGACCCTCTCACTGCCGACCCTCTCACTGCCGACCCTCTCACCTTTTTTGATATCATGTAGAGAATCGACCCTCTCACTGCCGACCCTCTCACTGCCGACCCTCTCACTGCCGACCCTCTCACTGCCGACCCTCTCACTGCCGACCCTCTCACTGCCGACCCTCTCACTGCCTACCCTCTCACTGCCGACCCTCTCACTGCCGACCCTCTCACTGCCGACCCTCTCACTGCCGACCCTCTCACTGCCTACCCTCTCACTGCCGACCCTCTCACTGCCGACCCTCTCACTGCCGACCCTCTCACTGCCGACCACTACCCACTCTGTCTTTATAATTATTTTCTCAACAGATCAGTTATTATTTCTTTAAATGTGGAAAGATATGAGGCAGATTATAAAATTGTGAAAAAAAATTAAGTTAGCCTTAATAGAGGGTTGTAGTTCCACCAGGGAGAGGTGTGATGAGAGGGATTCTTTCCATCACTCTTTGATCATTCTTCTTGAATGACTGTAGAAGAAGGGTAACTGACAGACGGAGAAGAAAGAAAGGGAGGGAGGAAGGGGTGTAAAGGGTATCGGTTGTGGGTTAAGTCTGGGAATTTATTACAACCCTCCAATCATAATGGTCTTGAAGCTGTGGTTGAAAAAGTTAGGTGACAATAATATTAGGAGAGTTGCTTCTTTTAATGCCTAGGCCACAACAAATCAAAATATATTGATATCACATGAATGATAATATTGTTTAATCACCCCTCAACTGAAGATTCCTTTGTTTCTTGCGCTTCAGTCGATTGAAAACCGCCATGCAATGGCTAAAGCCTTATATTCCCGAACCTTCGCCTGGTTGGTTGACGCTATTAATAAATGTACGAATCCAGGCCAGAACCAACTCCGATTTATTGGTATTTTAGATATTTTTGGTTTTGAAAACTTTCAGGTAAGCTATTGAAATAATCTTAAATTGGTTTGTGAGAGGCCTTTTTCATTATGTTTGGAAGATCTCAGATTGTCATGGATAAATAAACCAAATATTTACGATCAAAAACCCCAAATCTAAAAAAACATTTTGATGAAACATAGATAGCTCAGCTAATGAAGTTTTCAAATGAGGAATTAAATCAATCATCGTCTCCTTAAAGTATTTTATCATGAAAAGTTAACCACAGGATTTTTCTTTAAAAAATAAACCAAATACTACCTACCGTAAACTGTAAATCGAAGCCTGAAATCTAAAAAAGATTTTGATGAAACATTGGTATGAGATGTGACATGTTTTGTAATCTGTATTTACAACCTTATAAAGTTTTTGAGGTTGTGAAGCCATAAAATAATTAGTTTTATTAAAAAAATTTACTATCCTTTTAACAGTGCACCTAACTTGGCAGAAATATTGGAACATAAATCTCATTCATCTAGTGAAGAACAAAAATTTTTTTTGTAAAATAAGATTACAATGTCTGATTGGAGTTCTAAAATGACTGACTATAATTTTGATATTTATGACATTTTTGATGCAAATGTGCCTGGTTTTCTGGATTTTTCATGAATTCACAATGAATATAGGTACAATTCTGAATTTATGTGTTTAAATATCTGAAATCAACAGTTGTGTTAAGTCTGTTTTGTGTTTTATGTCTCCCCTATAGTGACATAATAAAACAGATTGAGTTGAATTACAAGAACCACTGACAAATTTAAAATCCTGTTTTAAACACAACTTGTATTTAGTATAATTATTCCAGTAATTTACAAGACACTGAAACAATAAATATAATTGAGAGATTGTGTAGGCGTGTCTGGTGTTTTAAAACGTCTTTCTTGTAAAATCTACAAGAGTATCAGAAAGACAAGTGTAAATTGAGAACAGATTGAGTGAAGTGTCAGAGATTCCAGATGAGCTATGAATAATTTAAGATGGTATACCATGTTGTATTTAAACTCTGTCTGGAGAAAACCTGCTCAATGTCGAGTTAATATTATCAAACATAAAGTTGTTAGGTTGTACTTGTATGTATGTAATAGAGAAGAACTTTCATGGTACATCAGATTCTAATCTATTAGCTATTCAATAGAGCAGTACCATGCAGTGTTCAGTGAGGTAAATTTCGACCAGGACAGAACAGTGGGATAAGACCACTCTTAGTTGATTTCCAATTGTCATGAGATCTTTTAATATGCTCTGCAGGATAAACAATAGCCTAAGTTTGTCTTGGTCCATCAGAACATCTAGATGGTGTAAACACAACTGTTGGTTTTGAAACACCACGGAGGGGGAGAGGATTTGAGGGAGGGATTAGTCCTTCATTTATTAAGTTCATTTAGTTTTTAAAAACAGTCAGTTTTTTCAAAATAAGTTTTATTTCTAGCTTTACATTTCGATGATGCCAGAAATAAATTATAATATCATGTAAATTGACACATACTGCTACTTTAATTGGACTAAATTGTGTTAGGAAAAATTATTTAAGTACATGTGTACTTGACCCTCGTTACCAATTAAATATTAAAGTAGATCGACTATATTTTGCTATAATTTCCGGTATATTTCGATATTTTTCTGTAATTTCATGTCAGAAAATACAATAGCCTACTTGTCCAAAACAACCATGACATTAAGTTTGTTTCCTCTCGAAATAAAACAAAACATCCTACTCACCTTATGGGCTAATGGAGAAGGGGGTAACGCCTTGCAGTGTCCCAAGAGGGAAATTTTGCCTAATAGCCTACTTGTCCAAGAACAAGCCTGACGTTAAGTTTGTCTCCTCTTGAAATAAAACAAAACATCCTACTTGCCTTATGGGCTAATGCAGTGTGCAATGAGGGAAATTTTGCCACAACAGCGGTATAAGCTGTAGCAATTATTATTTCCCCATTTGTCTGTATAATAACTTGAGAATTACAGAGACTGAAGAATAATTGCATGTTATTTATATGATAATTGCTGTCTACAGATGCAGCTTGGCATGAATAGATCTTCAAAACAAACTAGAAATGTATAAAATATAGAAAATATTAATATCTTATTGTCAGACAAGTTAAAAGATTGAAATGTATTATACATTATTCCTGAATATATACAACAGTTTTACATCGAACATTGTTCTGGAAAATATCTTTTATCTGCCAGAATAACAGGCCTGTGAAAAGTGAAAGATCCAAGGATAACAGTTGAGGCTCTGATGGTCCTTGGTCAAACCTCTTGTTATTGATCTTTCCTGGATTATCTGTGGCCATTGTGAACAAAGACCCTGCCTTTTTTTCTCGAATATATTCTTCGTAGCGACTCTTAAAAAAAATCTTTCCACGAAAAAGAGAGTTGCTTTAAAAGATCTCGGAATATATTCTACTTAACTGAGTTTGAATAAAAATTACCAATAAAAAAGACTGGCTTTAAAATCTCTGATTATTGTGAACAGAATACTTGTGAGAAAACCAATCAGACACTGAGGTAAACCACCTTCTTTTTATTCCACGAAGAAAACAGAAAAGATGAAATCTCTGAGGCTACTAATTGAGACTGTTTGTAATGGGAATACCAATCGACTAATGGCGCTGAACTATTCTATTCTTAATGAGCCATTTTTCATCATGGTCTTGTCTACTTCAACAGTTCAAAGATGCTAACGTTAATTTTCTCTCTAATAGCTATTTTTTACAGTTGTCATGAAACAAGAAACTTTAAAGTTTTCTCCTGATCAGGGTTGTTGATTTGGCCCTATATGCCAGTCGTGACCAATAATTCATCTAAAATGCCCGGTTGAAAATTTGAAAATAGGCTCCGTTGACTGCAATAGTTACCTTTCTTGTAACACGATGTCAAGTTATAAACATTGTTGTCTTATAACCTTGACTACAATAGTCACCTGTATTATATCCCAGAATGCAGCTAGCGAAACCATTGAGCAGGAGACTATTCTAATGCGGTCTATTGAACAGGAAATTGACCTTGTTTCTCAATAAAGAATGATAACTTATTACATGTACCGTGAATAAAAACGGAAATCCTTTTCAAACTACTACCAGCCATTCTAGAGTGTTATAATTATAACTTCCTTCCCCATAACACAAACATTGTCCTAATATTCTATATTGTCGGTCACTATAGTATACATGGGTGGGGAACAGACTTAAGAAACAGAAATCCTGTATAAAAGTATACTTCCTCATAGAATGGACGTAAAACTTAGATCCTCAAACTTGATCAATGAGAGTATATATCCAAGATGCCATAAGTAAGAATAGAATCTTCATATAAGGGCCAAATACAATATATTTATTAAACTAAGTACTTATTGAACCTTGTAAAGACTGTTTCAGTATAACTTGCTTAAAGAAATAGGAAAATGCAGCTGTCCTGACCAAAATTCTGCTCATTGCACACTTCCTGGCATTGTCCGTCTTCATTAACCTATCGGATGAAGGGTAGGGCATTAAACTCACTTTTTCATTTGTATTTAAATAAAAGAAACTTAAAAAGGTTTTTCTCCTGGTCGAGATTCTCAGAAATTTGGCAACTAAAAAATGCCAGTCGTAAAAACCAAAATCTCTAAAATGCCTGGTTAAAATTTAAAATAGGTTTGACTAAAATTTTTAGTTTTTTCCCTTTCTTGTAAAATTATCAAGTTTAAATATTGTTTATTTAAAAACCTTAAACTGGCAGGTCGGGTTCATTTGGGTATTTTATTTCCAAAGTATTTGGGAAAACCCATTTGAACAAAGTTCCTTATTGGGTTTTGAATAGAAAATTTAACCTTTATTTTTCGGGGTAAAAAAATTTTTGTTTTTTAAGTTTATTACTTACCTGTACAAAAATAACTTTTAAATATCTTTTTAAAACTATTACCAGACGGTTCTGAGTTTTATAATTATAACTCCCTTCCCCAAAATCACAAACATTTCCCTAATTTTCTATAGATGTCGGTTTTCCTGAAAGTTCTACAAGCTGGAACAGATTATTAAAGAAAAATTGTAAAAGGGGTTTTCCCTATAGAAGGGGGCCCGTAAAATTTAGACCTTCTAATTGATCAATGAGAGTCTATATTCCAAGTTTTTCCCTAAGTAAAAACAAAGAATCTCTTTTAAAAAGGGTCAAATTTCTATATTTTTATTTAAACTAAGTACATAAATTTAACACTAACAAAAGGCCTTTGTTTCCTGAAATTTTCTTAACTTAAAGAAAAGGAAAAGAGCTTTCCTACCAAATTTGTATTGAAAACACTTATCTAAATTTAATCTTTTAACCTATCGGATCAAAATGGGTAGTGCTTTAAAAACTCACTTTAAAATTTGAAAATTTTCTGTATTTTGAATGTATAAAAGACAGTGATTCACTTTACACCTTCTAATTTTCAATCAGAGTCCAATTTTCCGAAATTCCAAAAAAACTTTCTACGTAAAGAATTGTAAAGATTTTCAAATTTTGATGTTTTATAGGGTCACTATGATCAAAACCCCTATTTAAATATATATCAGAGTCTGTTTCCTGTTTATTCTTAAAACTAAACAGGTCTTTAAATATTGTTTTTTAAAATTTTATGTGACATGGCACTGGTTCACTTTACATTTTAAATTTTCCCAAAGTATTGTGGTTCCCTGAAGTTCTACAAACAACTAAACGGGTTCTTTTAAATATTTGAATATAAATATTTTTATATTCTGGGTACAGGGACACTGATATTAATTTGCATATCTGTGATGTGTAATCTTCCTTTGTTTCCTGTAATTTTAAAAATATCAGGTCAAATTAAAAGGGGGAATTTCAAGAGGTTTTTCTAATTTTGTATGTGTATCAGGGACACTGATATCATCAATTTACATCATTCTTATTTTCAATCAGATGCCCTTGGTTCCTGTAATTCTACTAAAACTAAACAGGTCTATTAAAGAGATTGTAAAGAGGTTTTCTATATTTTGTATGTGTATCAGGGACACTGATAACATCAATTTACACCATTCTTATTTTCAATCAGATGTCTGTGGTTCCTGTAATTCTACTAAAACGTATCTATATTTTTAACACTACATTCAAGAGTCCATCTGGATTATCCTGGTTTTCACCTGCTCAAAAACGGGACAATTGTTTTTTCAATAAAATTTATAAAAATAAATAATATAACAAGACTAAACAATATATATAGTAAATAAATGCTTCTTTACCTACGCCTATTTCTAGATGTCTTTTAAGCAACCTAGGAGACCATATTAGAACAAGTATCTGAAACAGGTCATCACTTACCATTGTAGGTTTTTAATTATTTTAGAATAATTAAGTGCCAGGTTAACGAGAAATCTATTTTCTATTTTTCAGACCAATAGTTTTGAACAGTTATGTATCAACTACACAAATGAGAAATTACACAGATTTTTCAATCATTATGTATTTGCCTTAGAACAAGAAACAGTAAGTTAATATTATTCTAGATATCTCTGTCGACGTTATTTTCCCGTATTGCCCTAGATCCTTTCATATTAAAGTTCTCCCTGTATCTATCACACAGATTACTTCAATCTTTACTTTGTGACCTCAACCAGTGCTTTTATGAGACTACCTTCTCATCACCCTCCAACACAGATTACTTAGCTATTGCCCCTTTGAAGTTTGGTGCAGAATGGTAAGACGTAGTACTCCATCCATTTCATTTCATTTCATTTTGATGTTTTGATGTTTTCATTAAAAATTAGACCATTCAATTAAACACTTCATAAGAAAAATTCTTAGCATGTATATATAATCTATAAAAATAAAATCCAAATTCTTTGTCCCAAAACTTTCAAAATTTTGTTGGATAGGCTAATTTTTTTAAGCTTTTACATCTTGTAAGTCTAATAATTTTTGAAAATCTTGGTGGGTGGGCGAGCACCTTTAAGGCATTCTTGTGTTTTGTTTAGATTGATGGGACCATCTTCTCGTACCCGATAAGTAGACGTTGTATATACTAGTTTAATTGAAGTATAATGAAATGAATCTGAAAGATCTTACTAAGACGGTGTTAGGGTGGTACCGTTAAAAATAACATTCCACTCAACAGGAAATAACAATCATCAGGGTACAGTGGAGGAAGTTATTGTTTGGTATTTTCAGATCTGACACATTATTCTCCAGAAGCTTTCAAAAATATGATTATAATATCCAATCAGATTTCTGTATTTCTTAAAAACAGGATTTTATCTTAGTTACGTAGAAAATTGATAAATTAATGTGAGAAAATATAGATTAAGATTGCCCCCCATTTACTGGCCGTAACCATGCGGTCATATGACCGACGCTCCACTGACTGTACTATAGAACCAACACTCTTACTGACTGTACTATAGAACCAACACTCTAACTGACTGTACTATAGAACCAACACTCTAACTGACTGTACTATAGAACCAACACTCTAACTGACTGTACTATAGAACCAACACTCTAACTGACTGTACTATAGAACCAACACTCTAACTGACTGTACTATAGAACCAACACTCTAACTGACTGTACTATAGAACCAACACTCTAACTGACTGTACTATAGAACCAACACTCTAACTGACTGTACTATAGAACCAACACTCTAACTGACTGTACTATAGAACCAACACTCTAACTGACTGTACTATAGAACCAACACTCTAACTGACTGTACTATAGAAAAACCAACACTTCTTAAAACCCCCGACTGTACTATAGAACCATCACTCTAACCGACTGTGCTATAGAACCAACACTCTAACTGACTGTACTATAGAACCAACACTCTAACTGACTGTACTATAGAACCAACACTCTAACTGACTGTACTATAGAACCAACACTCTAACTGACTGTACTATAGAACCAACACTCTAACTGACTGTACTATAGAACCAACACTCTAACTGACTGTACTATAGAACCAACACTCTAACTGACTGTACTATAGAACCAACACTCTAACTGACTGTACTATAGAACCAACACTCTAACTGACTGTACTATAGAACCAACGGTCTAACTGACTGTACTATAGAACCAACACTCTAACAGACTGTACTATAGAACCAACACTCTAACAGACTGTACTATAGAACCAACACTCTAACTGACTGTACTATAGAACCAACACTCTAACAGACTGTACTATAGAACCAACACTCTAACTGACTGTATTATAGAACCAACACTCTAACTGACTGTACTATAGAACCAACACTCTAACTGACTGTACTATAGAACCAACGGTCTAACTGACTGTACTATAGAACCAACACTCTAACAGACTGTACTATAGAACCAACACTCTAACTGACTGTACTATAGAACCAACACTCTAACTGACTGTACTATAGAACCAATACTCTAACAGACTGTACTATAGAACCAACACTCTAACTGACTGTACTATAGAACCAACACTCTAACTGACTGTACTATAGAACCATCACTCTAACCGACTGTACTATAGAACCATCACTCTAACCGACTGTGCTATAGAACCAACACTCTAACTGACTGTACTATAGAACCAACACTCTAACTGACTGTACTATAGAACCAACACTCTAACTGACTGTACTATAGAACCAACACTCTAACTGACTGTACTATAGAACCAACACTCTAACCGACTGTACTATAGAACCAACACTCTAAAAGACTGTACTATAGAACCAACACTTTAACTGATTGTACTATAGAACCAACACTCTAACTGATTGTACTATAGAACCAACACTCTAACTGACTGTACTATTGAACCAACACTCTAACTGACTGTGCTATAGAACCAACACTCTAACTGACTGTACTATAGAACCAACGCTCTAACTGACTGTACTATAGAACCAACACTCTAACTGACTGTACTATAGAACCAACACTCTAACTGACTGTACTATAGAACCAACACTCTAACGACTGTACTATAGAACCAACACTCTAACAGACTGTACTATAGAACCAACACTCTAACTGACTGTACTATAGAACCAACACTCTAACTGACTGTACTATAGAACCAACACTCTAACTGACTGTACTATAGAACCAACACTCTAACCGACTGTACTATAGAACCAACACTCTAACAGACTGTACTATAGAACCAACACTCTAACTGACTGTACTATAGAACCAACACTCTAACTGACTGTACTATAGAACCAACACTCTAACGACTGTACTATAGAACCAACACTCTAACGACTGTACTATAGAACCAACACTCTAACTGACTGTACTATAGAACCAACACTCTAACCGACTGTACTATAGAACCAACACTCTAACGACTGTACTATAGAACCAACACTCTAACTGACTGTACTATAGAACCAACACTCTAACTGACTGTACTATAGAACCAACACTCTGACTGTACTATAGAACCAACACTCTAACTGACTGTACTATAGAACCAACACTCTAACTGACTGTACTATAGAACCAACACTCTGACTGTACTATAGAACCAACACTCTAACTGACTGTACTATAGAACCAACACTCTAACTGACTGTACTATAGAACCAACACTCTAACTGACTGTACTATAGAACCAACACTCTACGACTGTACTATAGAACCAACACTCTAACTGACTGTACTATAGAACCAACACTCTATACGACTGTACTATAGAACCAACACTCTATACGACTGTACTATAGAACCAACACTCTATACGACTGTACTATAGAACCAACACTCTAACAGACTGTACTATAGAACCAACACTCTAACTGACTGTACTATAGAACCAACACTCTAACTGACTGTACTATAGAACCAACACTCTAACAGACTGTACTATAGAACCAACACTCTAACTGACTGTACTATAGAACCAACACTCTAACTGACTGTACTATAGAACCAACACTCTAACTGACTGTACTATAGAACCAACACTCTAACTGACTGTACTATAGAACCAACACTCTAACAGACTGTACTATAGAACCAACACTCTAACTGACTGTACTATAGAACCAACACTCTAACTGACTGTACTATAGAACCAACACTCTAACTGACTGTACTATAGAACCAACACTCTAACTGACTGTGCTATAGAACCAACACTCTAACTGACTGTACTATAGAACCAACACTCTAACTGACTGTACTATAGAACCAACACTCTAACTGACTGTACTATAGAACCAACACTCTAACTGACTGTACTATAGAACCAACACTCTAACTGACTGTACTATAGAACCAACACTCTAACTGACTGTACTATAGAACCAACACTCTAACTGACTGTACTATAGAACCAACACTCTAACTGACTGTACTATAGAACCAACACTCTAACTGACTGTACTATAGAACCAACACTCTAACTGACTGTACTATAGAACCAACACTCTAACAGACTGTGCTATAGAACCAACACTCTAACTGACTGTACTATAGAACCAACACTCTAACTGACTGTACTATAGAACCAACACTCTAACAGACTGTACTATAGAACCAACACTCTAACTGACTGTACTATAGAACCAACACTCTAACTGACTGTACTATAGAACCAACACTCTAACTGACTGTACTATAGAACCAACACTCTAACGACTGTACTATAGAACCAACACTCTAACTGACTGTACTATAGAACCAACACTCTAACGACTGTACTATAGAACCAACACTCTAACTGACTGTACTATAGAACCAACTACTCTAACTGACTGTACTATAGAACCAACACTCTAACGACTGTACTATAGAACCAACACTCTAACTGACTGTACTATAGAACCAACACTCTAACGACTGTACTATAGAACCAACACTCTACGACTGTCTATAGAACCAACACTCTAACTGACTGTACTATAGAACCAACACTCTAACAGACTGTACTATAGAACCAACACTCTAACAGACTGTACTATAGAACCAACACTCTAACTGACTGTACTATAGAACCAACACTCTAACCGACTGTACTATAGAACCAACACTCTAACGACTGTACTATAGAACCAACACTCTAACTGACTGTACTATAGAACCAACACTCTAACTGACTGTACTATAGAACCAACACTCTAACTGACTGTACTATAGAACCAACACTCTAACGACTGTACTATAGAACCAACACTCTAACTGACTGTACTATAGAACCAACTACTCTAACGACTGTACTATAGAACCAACACTCTAACAGACTGTACTATAGAACCAACACTCTAACTGACTGTGATATAGAACCAACACTCTAACAGACTGTACTATAGAACCAACACTCTAACTGACTGTACTATAGAACCAACACTCTAACTGACTGTACTATAGAACCAACACTCTGACAGACTGTACTATAGAACCAACACTCTAACTGACTGTACTATAGAACCAACACTCTAACAGACTGTACTATAGAACCAACACTCTAACAGACTGTACTATAGAACCAACACTCTAACTGACTGTACTATAGAACCAACACTCTAACGACTGTACTATAGAACCAACACTCTAACGACTGTACTATAGAACCAACACTCTAACGACTGTACTATAGAACCAACACTCTAACTGACTGTACTATAGAACCAACACTCTAACGACTGTACTATAGAACCAACACTCTAACTGACTGTACTATAGAACCAACACTCTACTGACTGTACTATAGAACCAACACTCTAACTGACTGTACTATAGAACCAACACTCTAACTGACTGTACTATAGAACCAACACTCTAACTGACTGTACTATAGAACCAACACTCTAACCGACTGTACTATAGAACCAACACTCTAACTGACTGTACTATAGAACCAACACTCTAACGACTGTGCTGCAGTTTGAAAGTTTATCAGAAATAATATGATTAAGCCTGATCACCTGAGGAAACAGTATAGACCATATGGTTTCTAAGATTTCCTTTGTATAAAAATATAATTTTATAACCAGTAACTGTTAAAGGTGTGTCTTAATAACAAATGATAAATTAATTATAGTAAAAAAATAGCTTCTGGTTTGCTTGGATCTTGTCAAGTCGAGTTTATTTAGAAACTTCTCAGATTCTAGTTGATTTGTTTAAATTGTTTAAGTGTATATTTAAATCTGATTCAAGGTCACAAAATCTGGTTTGGACACAGTTTCACAAAAAATCTTTTGACAGTTTTATTGATTTCTTGGGGGGAAAAGGACCATTAAGGGCTTAACAAGTTCGACTCTTGATTTCTGAGGTGTCGTGACCAACTTGATCAAAATAATCATACGCTAAGAATTTATACTTTCCATATTTGAATGTGATATTTGAGCGTTTTTTTTATAACGATTAATTTGAACTGGCTGCCATTAAACTTGGTGTCCCGCATGTTTTCTTCTAGAATCATTGAACTTGTGATACGTACATGTTGTTTCTGCGGTATTTACACTAGAAACACCTTCAATCTTTCAAGTCTTATGTTTATAGTTGAAACACCTTCCTTCTGTCAAGTCCTATGTTTATAATTGAAACAACTTCACCATTTTAATTCTACCACATGGTTTTTGTCAGTGAAGAAATTTCACCCTCCCGTTTTCTTAAAACACCCACCTTTATGATATCATAAAACAAACACAGACTTTAAAATACCAAACGCCAACAGTGAGGTAGCAGACACAAGTTCTTGTTGATTTAAAGTGACATTGTTCTACTGAAAATAGAACAAGTCTAACAATCTGATGTCTGGAACAACTCTTTTAGTTTCTCAGTAGTTGATATTGCCTGTCTTTATTTCCAGCAATATTTTATTAGGAGAATACTTTAAACTCTATACAGTAAGATTTCATTCTTTTCTGTTGATGATTCAGACGGGCTTTTGAACAAATTTGATTTCACCTGCCATGTAGACTTTACCTTATGATTATTATTTAAATGTTAGTTTTCTCCTTTTGCTAAAGAACCAAAGTTACTCAATGAGTTAGACGCTTGCTCGCTTACTTGAAAGTCTGGGGTTCAATTCCAGCAAAGATCAAAATGAACTAAAAGGATTTTTCCTGCCCTGTTTCCACTTGTCAGTGATGCAGATCAGAGGCATTTAGTTTTTTGAATGGGAAAAGATCCCTCGACATTTGTAAAAAAATATGCTCCTGATTTGGAAACATTCTCCTCAATGCACACTGCTTGGCTTTGTCCGTATTCATTAGCACATTAGGTGCAGAAGAGTAGGTTGTGAAACTCCATTCATTTCATTTCTTCATGTAATAGCTTCTTTAAGATTAAAATGTTGAATGTCAGGTAGCAGATGAAAACAAGTTGAACATGTTTATAAAACTATAAACTTCCTGGCTGTACTTGTTTACAATAATCATAGACAAACTGACACGATTCTGATCCCTGTGTAATGGCAGGCAGGTTTTATTGGTACCATTTGTTTGAAATCTGCTGAAGATTAGTAATGGGCTGGTTGATTGTTAGGTACCATTGTTTATAATTCTGCTGATGATGCAGTTCTTAAAAAAAATTGACGTATAAAAGGGATACTGTGTCTTAGCATGAACATAAAATTTAAGTTCTCAAGAAAGGTCAATATGAGTATATATTCATCAGTGAACTTACCTGGTGTCATAAAGTAACAGAATCCCTGTAAAATCTGGAAAACTCACAAAACTAACCAATAAAACTAAACAATAATCAAATTTTTTTAATATAAAAGTTGCCTTTTCTTGAATTGTGCTAAATTGCTATTCTGAAAAGCTTAAAAAAATTGTATTATTCCTGATATAATGGAATCATTATCTAATCTTCTAAATACTCTGAAATTGTGGCTAATCTGAAGGTTGAGGGTTAAATCGCATTGAAGGTCGAGATGAACTTTCAAATTTTTTGTTTGGATGGGGTAATAAACTTAGGCTACTTGTGAATTTAAATCGCAAAAGAGTAGGCCAGTGCCTATTGCACACTGCATGGCATTGCCTGTTTTCATTATTCCTTAAGGTGGGGAAGAGTAGGATTTACCACTCTGAAATTGTGGAAGTATTGTCCAGTATTTTATAGTTAGATGTTATTTGGAAGTATTGTCCAGTATTTTATAGTTAGATGTTATTTGGAAGTATTGTCCAGTATTTTATAGTTAGATGTTATTTGGAAGTATTGTCCAGTATTTTATAGTTAGATGTTATTTGGAAGTATTGTCCAGTATTTTATAGTTAGATGTTATTTGGAAGTATTGTCCAGTATTTTATAGTTAGATGTTATTTGGAAGTATTGTCCAGTATTTTATAGTTAGATGTTATTTGGAAGTATTGTCCAGTATTTTATAGTTAGATGTTATTTGGAAGTATTGTCCAGTATTTTATAGTTAGATGTTATTTGGAAGTATTGTCCAGTATTTTATAGTTAGATGTTATTTGGAAGTATTGTCCAGTATTTTATAGTTAGATGTTATTTGGAAGTATTGTCCAGTATTTTATAGTTAGATGTTATTTGGAAGTATTGTCCAGTATTTTATAGTAAGATGTTATTTGGAAGTATTGTCCAGTATTTTATAGTTAGATGTTATTTGGAAGTATTGTCCAGTATTTTATAGTTAGATGTTATTTGGAAGTATTGTCCAGTATTTTATAGTTAGATGTTATTTGGAAGTATTGTCCAGTATTTTATAGTTAGATGTTATTTGGAAGTATTGTCCAGTATTTTATAGTTAGATGTTATTTGGAAGTATTGTCCAGTATTTTATAGTTAGATGTTATTTGGAAGTATTGTCCAGTATTTTATAGTTAGATGTTATTTGGAAGTATTGTCCAGTATTTTATAGTTAGATGTTATTTGGAAGTATTGTCCAGTATTTTATAGTTAGATGTTATTTGGAAGTATTGTCCAGTATTTTATAGTTAGATGTTATTTGGAAGTATTGTCCAGTATTTTATAGTTAGATGTTATTTGGAAGTATTGTCCAGTATTTTATAGTTAGATGTTATTTGGAAGTATTGTCCAGTATTTTATAGTTAGATGTTATTTGGAAGTATTGTCCAGTATTTTATAGTTAGATGTTATTTGGAAGTATTGTCCAGTATTTTATAGTTAGATGTTATTTGGAAGTATTGTCCAGTATTTTATAGTTAGATGTTATTTGGAAGTATTGTCCAGTATTTTATAGTTAGATGTTATTTGGAAGTATTTTTTTTACCCAGTGTGTTTGTTGTTGTTTCTACCCAATCATAATAAAAATAGGAGAATAACTAGAGATGATCTCAATTGAACAGTTTCCAGTGGAAATTAATTAGCTACAGACAATGTTTCCTTTTCCATCTGTTTTCAATAACAGAGAATATATATCTATCTGTTTTCTGTGATATATAGATATTTATATATCTGAAGTATAAAACATCTGTAGTTATTAACCTGTTGGAATGTGTTGTTGATTGGAAACATGAATGATTGATTGGTGTTTTACATGGTTTTATGTTTAACCACCAATATAGTAATATTTGGTTTATTATTGAAATGATCTTAATACTAGGTTGTCCTCGGGTTTTTACCTCTCACAATGTTTCTAGGAGGTTCTGGCAATGTTTTCAGAACTGTAGCTAATATTGTTTCAATAATATGTTTTCAAGTCTTTATTATGAAAGCCAACATTTACTTTTTTTGTTGAATATTCAATTGATTTTAAGAATGGTGAACTTTTAAACATTTGCAGGCTGTGAAATAGTTATAGAATAGTTTCAAAATATGCTCTAGAATCAAAAACTATGTCATAAAACTGAAATAGGATGCAAATAAATTGTTTCTTAGAAATGGGTAAAAAAACTGATAATGTAGGAAAAATCTTTATAAATAAAAAAAGCTTATTGAATAACTGATGTTAAATTATTCTGATTGATCTGGTAGGGAGAATTTCATTTCACTAATTGTTATAAATAATTGATAAATTTAATTAATATTAATGTCATTTCGGGTCAAATATCAACAAAAATTATCATTGATAGCGCTTTATTTTCCTACTTACTGATGTTCATATTTTCATATTTCTTCACTTAAACACTGGACTTTATACAGTCTTATTTATTGTGAATATTTAAAATAAAAATTGACTTTTACAACCAATCTCGTAGTGAATGGAAATCTTAAGTTAATATTCAAGTTTTCAAACTAGTGCTTAATACAATAAGTGGGCAATAGAGCATAGTTGATCCTTGTTTTATTGATTAGAACCTGTTAGATTATTGATCAAACAAAACATCTCGTCCAATTAGCTAATTGATTTGTCAAATTTACATTTTATCAGAAATAGAGACAATGTATTAAAAAACTATATCATACTATATCTCTCAGTAAAAATTTACACTCTGTGATCTGTGATCTAGGTCATTATAAAAACTTATTTATTTATTTATTTATTTGTATATCTGATTTATTTCAGTATAAAGAAGAAGAAATAGAATTTGCTCATATAACATTTACTGATAATACACAATGTGTCGAGTTAATAGAAAAGGTAAATAGATCTATATATTTATTATTACATATGGTAAGAAAGAAACAACTATATTTTACAAGGATAACAACTTAGATTGACAGTTTAGGATCCTTTCTACCAGCTGGTCCTTGTTCAAACCTCTTGGTATTGATCTTTCCTGGATTATCCGTACCCATTTACAGCTGAGTTGAAGATGGAATACAGTGAAATTGCCTAATTTAAGGTCACACCAACTGCATAAAACTTCAAGTGACTGGCCATCAAATTAAAACTGAGTTCCAGTTCTCTGTAATGAAATATAAATGTTTTTTCAGCCTCCCAAAGTATTTAAAGATTTTGGTAAGAAAAATAGATTCCCCGTATTATTTTAAATTACAGTCCTCTACAGGAATTTTTGAAATTGTTCTTTAAATGAATAATTAAATTTTCAGTAATGATTTTATCAACTCTCTCAATAGTTTGTTGAAATATAACTCTGTTTTAATGTTAATAATTAAAGATTATTTAGGGTTAAAGTATTTTATTAAATGTTGATTCGCTGTTTTGTATAATAGTACAGTCATGAAATTACATTGAATTCTTTGAAAAATTTTGTTCTTTAAAACAACAATTATATTAATTATAGGAACTGATAAGTCTTACCTGAAAAAAACACAGTTGAGCCCAAATGTTACATCAACAAGATGTGATGGACGAAGGTTTGGTATCAAGCATTACGCTGGGGTGGTATATACAATATCAACTTTCTTATAAAAATAAGAACCCAAAATTTTATGATGCATTTAAACTACAATTATATTTTAATTAATTTTGGGTACATAAGTTTTTACCCCAAAACGATCACACCCGGGGTTCGGGTGGTCTTTCAAAGATTTGTTACATCAAGGTTTCAAGATCGTCAAATTTGACGAATGTATTTGGTTTTCAAGATTACCAGGCGGTTTGGGAATATACAATATCAACGGTTTCTTGGTAAAAATAAAGATACACAACAAGACCAGCTGTTTGAACTGATGCATAATTCTACTAATGTATTTGTTACGGATCTCACCAGGTTTCAGGTTGGTACATAATTCTACTAATGTATTTGTTACTGATCTCACCAGGTTTCAGGTTGGTACATAATTCTACTAATGTATTTGTTACGGATCTCACCAGGTTTCAGGTTGGTACATAATTCTACTAATGTATTTGTTACGGATCTCACCAGGTTTCAGGTTGGTACATAATTCTACTAATGTATTTGTTACGGATCTCACCAGGTTTCAGGTTGGTACATAATTCTACTAATGTATTTGTTACGGATCTCACCAGGTTTCAGGTTGGTACATAATTCTACTAATGTATTTGTTACTGATCTCACCAGGTTTCAGGTTGGTTGGTTGGGTTGTTTTGTTTGAATGTGATTCGTGAAGCCGTGGTGCTTCAGGGTTGTACATGTTTGCTCACTTACCTCTAGGTCTGTAGATAAGGACCTGTATTTTTCAGGTTATAAATTTTTGGAAATCCCTTGATATGGGATGACTAATGCTGCTGTCCGGACATATCTATCTCATTGCACACCACATGGCGTTGTCATCGTAAGCCCAAAAAGGTGCAGAAAAGTATGATGTAAATTGAATTTATTCTCTTGTGTGCTACATCCTTTGCACATCATAGATCCCTTGACAGTTGGAAATATTAAAAGAGTTAGCTTCTGTCACTGTCTTAGTAAAATTTCCCTCATTGCACACTGGATGGTGTTGTCTGTCCTTGTTACCCTTAACTGGGATGTAAAACTCCATTATATTTTCTCTGAATGAGTATATAAATTGTATTTTAGGATTTATTGGGAGTACGATTGGAAGATTTAAAGGGGAGACAAACCATATCTAAAACAGCTCGTGGTAAACCTACTGTAGGAGATACATTTAAACATCAGTTATCTGCCCTTGTTGATGTTCTGGATACCACAAATCCCTGGTGAGTTTTTTCCTCTAACTTTTGTTTTAGTGACTGAGTTAAATTGTTCACTTGAATGGAATACAAATGATTTTAATTAAAAACAAATGAAGGTATATATTTTACAAAGATATAAAATAACAATTGGTCCTTGGTCACGGATTGTCCTAGATTATCTTACCCATTTATAATATAGTTGACTGGAATAATGAGGAGGAAAGATAGGGTCACCTGATTTTCAAAAACCATAATAACAACCCATCACCTAGCAATAGTATACAGCTACCCATGTTCAAACCATAAATATTGGAAATTAATCTATATATTGTGATGATTGATTGTAAATCTAAAACATGTTTTTTATGTTATTCTGTAGGTATGTTCGATGTTTAAAGCCCAACTCGAAGAAAGTAGCCAACGATTTCCGGGATGACGAAGTTTTATCTCAGTTAAGATATTCGGGAATGTTAGATATTATTAGAATTAAAAGAGAGGTAGGTGTTCTAGATTATATTTATAAACAAGACTTACTTCAAATAGGTAGTACGGGAAGGAACTTTGTTATTAAGGTATTTCAGAGATGTATATTTTATAAAGTTGGGTTAATACAAATACAGCATGGTACAAAGCTGTTCAGCCATTAACCCAATGGAGCTGTGTTGTTCTGGTGTATCAGAGGCAACGCCATGCAGTATGCAATGAATGAAATTTTGCCAGGACAGCGGTATTAGCCTACTGTTGAGGGAAAGTAAATGTACACAGCCTGTAGCACACAGGGCCTCTGTGTATGGTCCCAACGGATTGACTAGACAATTTTGCCTTGTCATATGTTTTGGTGATGTATGTTCTGAAAGTTTGGTTAACATAGTAAGTATAGAACTGTTCATTTCATTAACCCAATACAGAGTTACTCTTTTTAGTTTATGTAACTGAGTTTATATTTTATTATATGGACATTTTCTATCTTGTATGGCATAATGGAATATTTGTACTGGAAAAGAGAGTCTATATTGATAATCACACTGTGTTATATTTATCTAGGGTTATCCAGTCCATGTGCCATTAGAAACGTTCCTATCGAAGTACAGTATATTGTTAAAGAATATGTCAGTGGATGTGGAAAACCCTGGTAGATCGTGTCGTCAAGTCTTAGATTTACTCAAATTACCTTCAACAGACTGGCAGGTTGGAAAAACAAGGGTAAGTAACTCTTTATATCCTTCAATCCCACCTCGTGAACTGTGAATATTTAGTAAGTAAAGATATTATACTACATAGTTAAACCATATGTTTAATGTTACAATAGTAAATATGTTTGAAGATGTTGTAGTTCTGGGTTACAGTTTGTACACAATATAAACACAGTGTCACTACTCACTAACTTCTGAAACACATCCTTCCTAAACTAACAATCCCTCTACAGAAGTCCCAACAGAATCACTACAAGATCTGTAAATAAAAAACAGCTACTGATATCCCATCTTACCATAGTAGATTAATTTCTGGCCACTGAATACACGACTTGTTGTAAAATATTATTGGGAGATGTATGTTATAGTAGAATCTCAAATCAACCAGAATTTAAAATCCTCCTGGAACAAAGTCCAATTAGAGTTTCTCCTAGGAGAATTTAAAATCCTCCTAGGTCAAAGGCCAATTGGAGTTTCCGCTAGGAGAATTTTAAATTGTCTTAGGAGAAACTAAAAGTGAACTTTGACCTAGGGTGAACTCAAATTGTAAATACACTGATACAGACCAAAATGAAAGACACACAAATCAGGACCTTTTTTGATAAATTGCCGTTAAATATATCTTTAATCTGGCATTCAGTAACAATCTTAATAAAGATATTTCAACAATAATATATATTAAGATGGCTTCAGACCACTTTTGTTTATCAGTTTACTTCAAGATCATACTTAACCTCAACTCTCTGGCTCTGTTAATCTCTGACTCTGTTAATCTCTGGCTGTGTTAATCTCTGACTCTGTTAATCTATGGCTCTGCTAATCTCTGGCTCTGTTAATCTCTGGCTCTGTTAATCTCTGGCTCTGTTAATCTCTGGCTCTGTTAATCTCTGGCTCTGTTAATCTCTGGCTCGGTTAATCTCTGGCTCTGTTGATCTCTGGCTGTGTAAACCCTGAAAATAGCCACAAAAAGATTGGATATTTATATTAAAACTTTATTACATTATGTTTTGAGTGATGACCTTTTTGCTATAAACAGATATAGATGTAAAAAACGCTTCAAACACAATTGATTATCACATTAAGCAAAAAGACTTACTAACTTCCACTTGTTGGCTCGATTTTCAAAACAACTCTAAAATCGTGATTTTTTAGTGAAAACACCCACGAATATTTTAAGTGAGCACCCTGTTGCTATAAACAACAGAAAACACTGTGATATTGGCTTCAGACCACAATTAAATATCACTTTAACCCAAGGACGAACTAACTTTAACTTATTGGCTCTATAACTTTAAAAATGAACGCAAAAATCTTGATTTTTTTAACGAAAACTCAACGCCAGGACGATTTGAAGTGAGCGCCCTGTTGTTAAGAAAAACAGATAACATGTAAATGCCTACAGACATTAATTAATTTTGCCTGCACTTTTAAAACAACACAAAACAGGAGATCCTTGCTTCAACTTTTTGGCTCAGTGACTTTTGAAACAACCACAAAACAGGAGATTCTTGCTTCAACGTTTTGGCTCAGTGACTTTTGAAACAACCAACAAAAATGATGTAAATGATGGGCTACAGACCACTTTTAATTATTATTTGAACTCAAGGTCATACCAACGAGAATTGTTTGGCAGGCTGGTATAATGAAGTTAACACGATTCCACAGCAGGGTGTTCCAAGATTGATGTATGTAACCATCGTAAAGTAGTTGTTCAATTTTTATCCCTACGTTTTTACAAGTTGTAGATTTTTTTCAGTTAGTTTTAAATTTCGTGTTATTTTATGTTTTAAAAACTTTGTACTTGATGAATTGTTCATGTCTATCAAAGATGCCAGAAGATTAGAAAATTCAACAATAAGTAAAAAACAGGCAACTAATGAACTTGAAATTCAAAACAACTTTCAGTCATAGATTGAGTTAGGAATTAAAATTTGTTACATTGTGGTTTAACCACAGACACAGGCATGTTGTTACAACCTTCAATAAGAAGGTGAGGGTAGGATAGTTAAAAAGATGCTTTTGAATGTAGCTGATCTAAGCAATAATGGAACCTGTTTCACAAAAACTTAACTTGGGATGATGTTAGTGTTCCAATGATCAGATTGGTCAATCACTAAAATTGAGTTTTTATAAACCAATCAGGTTACTGTATTTCTTAAATTTTGTTTGTATAAAGTTTGTGAAATGGGTCTCAAGGCCTCAGGGGTAATAGGTTAATGGGGCCCAACCCAATACTAAACTGAAATCTATAATTAGTGAACACTGCTTTAACACTGTACCAGTACCTTCTGTTGAATAGTAACTTGTTACCTTTCAACCAACCTAATCTCTACAATTAGTGAACACTGCTTTAACACTGTACCAGTACCTTCTGTTGAATAGTAACTTGTTACCTTTCAACCACCCTAATCTCTAAAATTATTTAACACTGCTTTAACACTGTGCCAGTACCTTGTGTTAAAATAGTAACTTGTTACCTTTCAACCACCCTAATCTCTACAATTAGTCAACACTGCTTTAACACTGTGCCAGTACCTTGTGTTAAAATAGTAACTTGTTACCTTTCAACCACCCTAATCTCTACAATTAGTGAACACTGCTTTAACACTGTGTCAGTACCTTCTGTTGAATAGTAACTTTTTACCTTTCAACTACCCTTATCTCTAAATTAGTGAACACTGCTTTAACGCTGTTCCAGTACCTTCTGTTGTATAGTAACTTGTTATCTTTCAACCACCCTAATCTCCACAATTAGTGAACACTGCTTTAACGCTGTTCCAGTAACTTCTGTTGAATAGTAACTTGTTACCTTTCAACCACCCTAATCTCTACAATTATTGAACACTGCTTTAACACTGTGTCAGTACCTTCTGTTGTATAGTAACTTGTTACCTTTCAACCACTCTAATCTCTACAATAAGTGAACACTGCTTTAACACTGTACCAGTGCCTTCTGTTAAATAGTCACTTGTTAACTTTCAACCACCTTATTCTCTAAAATTAGTGAACACTGCTTTAACACTGTGCCAGTACCTTCTGTTGTATAGTAACTTGTTACCTTTCAACCACTCTAATCTCTACAATTAGTCAACACTGCTTTAACATTGTGCCAGTACCTTGTGTTAAAATAGTAACTTGTTACCTTTCAACCACCCTAATCTCTACAATTAGTGAACACTGCTTTAACACTGCTCCAGTACCTTCTGTTAAAATAGTAACTTGTTACCTTTCAACTACCCTTATCTCTACAATTAGTGAACACTGCTTTAACACTGCTCCAGTACCTTCTGTTAAAATAGTATTAGTAAGTTGCTCCTTTTCAACATACCCTAATCTGTAATTATTTGAAGTTTTTTGAATGTCTGTTCTACTTCATTGTCTCATATATTATAATTGTCGAGATTCGACATTGTTGAAGAAAACTTGCTTACTGCTATACCTCAACAGAAAATACCATCATCTTTTCTTAAAAACTGTGACATGGCAAATTTACAAGATATATTGATCATCAGCCCTGGTCCGAAGCGAAGTGATACCAGTTTCTGATTATTCATTTCTTGTAGAATTCATATGTTAGATGTTTCTTAATTAGACGGAATCAATCCGTGGGGACTTGGTTTTCATAGAATATCTCTCGTCTTATTTCATTATTCCCCGCCCAGGGACCACATTCTCGTCTATATTATACCATTATTTCATAGAATATATTTCTTCTCAAGGTCTGTCCATTCTATAGTTAGTTCATTGATACTAGTATCTGATTGGTTGTAGGAATTAAGGTAACCAATCACACTACAGAGTTAATATTCTGATATGAGATAAATAGGAAGTAAGCAAATGATCTTGATCTTTATTTGGTTCATTGAAACTACAATTTGATTGGTTGTAGAAATTAAGGTAACTAATCCTAGTACACAGTTAATATTCTGATATTAGAATAGTTAGAGAGATATTAGCTGTAATGATCATAAACACCAACAAAACTTCAAAATTTTATTTCGTTCTAATTTGGGCAGGATTCCAAGGTGCCAGTATAAAGATTAGAATTAAACTGTGGAAGCATCTGTCTTATAGACAACTTACCAATTGTTTCAAAATAATTTCAACAAAAAACTGGAATGATGAGATCTAATTATCTTGTTTCCATCTTGAAAAACTTCAGGTTTAATTTTGAGTTGTAAGTGGAAAGGTTTGTGAAGTGTTTTGGATTTACCAATTTAGTTTATCAGTTCAGTAAAATGTTCAAGCTAAGAAACATTTTGTATTACAGTTCAAAGTGTCTAATTATTTCTTCTGATTTCAAGTAGTTTAAAGTTTCTTGTGTGTTGGATTAAGCTTGTTCCAGTAATTTTCGAGCTAAGAATATTTCTACGGTGTTAAGTTACGTAATGCTTCTGATTTTCAAGAATTTAAAAGAATTTGAATTGAAGAGTTAATATCCCTCTACCCAGAAAAAAGACTTGAAGATATTTTTAATGGTCGAAGTTTCGAAACATCAGGGTGTACTTCATCAGTGAAGTTAAAAGTTTCTTGTGTTTTGGATTAAGTTTGCTCCTGTAATATTTGAGCTAAGAGGAGCAACATTTTGTTGTTTTTTGTTTAAAAGAAAGCTAGTATTTCTACACTGTTAAATTACCAAGTGCCTCTGATTTTCAAAAATTTAATAGTTTGAAGTGTTTTAGTGTTACCTGTTAATTTTGTTAGTCAGTACATGTTATGTTCTAGTTAAGAGGTCCAACATTCTGTGTTTTATATGTGTACTGTGTAAAGTTATGCATTGCTTCTGATAATCAAGTAATTTTTCTGATGTTTTTGGATTTAGCAGTTTATAAAGTTCTCTCAAAATAAGGAATAAGAATTTTCTGTTGAGGAACATCTTGTGAATATTTTGGAAGGTCGGTGTTGAGGGAATTTTTCTTGATTACGACAAAAAATATAGATGGAACATTTTGAGGAAATTGTTTCAAAGTGTTTCTGATATATTTGTGTAGTTGATTAGTTTTTGAATAACGGAACGCCGATATACTGATCATCTGTATTGGTAGATGAAATTCTAAACCTGTGTACTGAAATCAAGGATTACATAAAAACAACTGAAATTTTCTTTCATCAGTGTTAGATTTACCTTACAATAACTTTCAGAAACTTTTAAGACTTAAATATCTAAAATTTAAAAGTTCTGGACAATGTTGCTAGTATATATTAGACTAGATCATCCTGACCTAGACGTGGCCACCCTACTGTGATGCAGATATTACCATACATTATTTAAAATGTTATCAATGGTAAAATCGTTAAAAGATATTAAAACAGTAAGTATTGGCTCATTAGTGTTAATTAAAATACAGTAAAAATATTAATAACGAACTTTTTTATATTCATAGTTTATAATTAGTCTTACAGCTCGTTACTTTTAATTACAAGGTAAATATTATAATATTAAATAATCTGGTGGATATGAAATAGTTTCTTCAACCGAAGGATCGTGGTATTAAATAATTCTAGAAGCTTATATAACACCACTATTATAGATATACTACTTCTCATACAGCAATCTTTATCAAGTTATACAATAATAGATATAGTAACTTTAGATAAATAACACCACTATTATAGATATACTACTTCTCTTTAATTTAAACAACGTTTCAATTCACATACAGCAATCTTTATCAAGTTATACAATAATAGATATAGTAACTTTAGATAAATAAGACCACTATTATAGATATACTACTTCTCTTTAATTTAAGCAACGTTTCAATTCACATACAGCAATCTTTATCAAGTTATACAATAATAGATATAGTAACTTTAGATAAATAACACCACTATTATAGATATACTACTTCTCTTTAATTTAACCAATGTTTCAATTCACATACAGCAATCTTTATCAAGTTATACAATAATAGATATAGTAACTTTAGATAAATAAGACCACTATTATAGATATACTACTTCTCATACAGCAATCTTTATCAAGTTATACAATAATAGATATAGTAACTTTAGATAAATAACACCACTATTATTGATATACTACTTCTCATTACAGCAATCTTTATCAAGTTATACAATAATAGATATAGTAACTTTAGATAAATAACACCACTATTATAGATATACTACTTCTCTTTAATTTAAGCAACGTTTCAATTCACATACAGAAATCTTTATCAAGTTATACAATAATAGATATAGTAACTTTAGATAAATAACACCACTATTATTGATATACTACTTCTCTTTAATTTAAGCAACGTTTCAATTCACATACAGCAATCTTTATCAAGTTATACAATAATAGATATAGTAACTTTAGATAAATAACACCACTATTATAGATATACTACTTCTCTTTAATTTAAGCAACGTTTCAATTCACATAAGAATCTTTATCAAGTTATACAATAATAGATATAGTAACTTTAGATAAATAAGACCACTATTATAGATATACTACTTCTCTTTAATTTAACAAGTTTCAATCTCATACAGCAATCTTTATCAAGTTATACAATAATAGATATAGTAACTTTAGATAAATAAGACCACTATTATAGATATACTACTTCTCTTTAATTTAAACAACGTTTCAATTCACATACAGCAATCTTTATCAAGTTATACAATAATAGATATAGTAACTTTAGATAAATAAGACCACTATTATAGATATACTACTTCTCTTTAATTTAAGCAATGTTTCAATTCACATACAGTAATCTTTATCAAGTTATACAATAATAGATATAGTAACTTTAGATAAATAAGACCACTATTATAGATATACTACTCTCATACAGCAATCTTTATCAAGTTATACAATAATAGATATAGTAACTTTAGATAAATAAGACCACTATTATGATATACTACTTCTCATACAGTTATCTTTATCAAGTTATACAATAATAGATATAGTAACTTTAGATAAATAAGACCACTATTATTGATATACTACTTCTCATACAGCAATCTTTATCAAGTTATACAATAATAGATATAGTAACTTTAGATAAATAAGACCACTATTATAGATATACTACTTCTCTTTAATTTAAGCAATGTTTCAATTCACATACAGTAATCTTTATCAAGTTATACAATAATAGATATAGTAACTTTAGATAAATAAGACCACTATTATTGATATACTACTTCTCTTTAATTTAACAACGTTTCAATTCACATACAGCAATCTTTATCAAGTTATACAATAATAGATAAAGTAACTTTAGATAAATAAGACACTATTATAGATATACTATTCTCTTTAATTTAAACAACGTTTCAATTCACATACAGGAATCTTTATCAAGTTATACAATAATAGATATAGTAACTTTAGATAAATAAGACCACTATTATAGATATACTACTTCTCTTTAATTTAAGCAACGTTTCAATTCACATACAGCAATCTTTATCAAGTTATACAATAATAGATAAAGTAACTTTAGATAAATAAGACCACTATTATAGATATACTACTTCTCTTTAATTTAAGCAATGTTTCAATTCACATACAGAAATCTTTTTCAAGCAATCAATTAAAAATTAAAGAGAAGTAGTATATCTATAATAGTGGTCTTATTTATCTAAAGTTACTATATCTATTATTGTATTACTTGATAAAGATTCCTGTATGTGAATTGAAACGTTGTTTAAATTAAAGAGAAATAGTATATCTATAATAGTGGTCTTATTTATCTAAAGTTACTATATATATTATTGTATAACTTGATAAAGATTCCTGTATGTGAATTGAAACGTTGCTTAAATTAAAGAGAAGTAGTATATCTATAATAGTGGTATTATTTATCTAAAGTTACTATATCTATTATTGTATTACTTGATAAAGATTCCTGTATGTGAATTGAAACATTGCTTAAATTAAAGAGAAGTAGTATATCTATAATAGTGGTGTTATTTATCTTAAGTTACTATATCTATTATTGTATTACTTGATAAAGATTCCTGTATGTGAATTGAAACGTTGTTTAAATTAAAGAGAAGTAGTATATCTATAATAGTGGTCTTATTTATCTAAAGTTACTATATAATTATTGTATAACTTGATAAAGATTCCTGTATGTGAATTGAAACATTGCTTAAATTAAAGAGAAGTAGATTCTATAATAGTGGTATTATTTATCTAAAGTTACTATATCTATTATTGTATAACTTGATAAAAGATTGCTGTATGTACATGAAATCGTTTTAAGTTTAAATTAAAGAGAAGTAGTATATCTATAATAGTGGTCTTATTTATCTAAATTACTATATATATTATTGTATAACTTGATAAAGATTCCTGTATGTGAATTGAAACGTTGTTTAAATTAAAGAGAAGTAGTATATCTATAATAGTGGTCTTATTTATCTAAAGTTACTATATCTATTATTGTATAACTTGATAAAGATTGCTGTATGTGAATTGAACGTTGTTAAATTAAAGAGAAGTAGTATATCTATAATAGTGGTCTTATTTATCTAAAGTTATTATATCTATTATTGTATAACTTGATAAAGATTCCTGTTATAGTTTAAATTAAAGAGAAGTAGTATATCTATAATAGTGGTTTTATTTATCTAAAGTTACTATATCTATTATTGTATAACTTGATAAAGATTCCTTGTAATGGTTAAATTAATAGAGAAGTAGTTTATCTATAATAGTGGTTTTATTTATCTAAAGTTATATATCTATTATTGTATAACTTGATAAAGATTCCTGTATGTTAAATTAAAGAGAAGTAGTATATCTATAATAGTGGTCTTATTTATCTAAAGTTACTATATCTATTATTGTATAACTTGATAAAGATTCCTGTATGTATAAATTTTAAATTAAAAAAAAGTAGTATATCTATAATAGTGGTCTTATTTATCTAAAGTTACTATATCTATTATTGTATAACTTGATAAAGATTCCTGTATGTGAATTGAAACGTTGCTTAAATTAAAGAGAAGTAGTATATCTATAATAGTATTTTTTATATAATATTCCATCTACTTCTAAATTTCATTTAAAGATTATTCTAGAAACTATTTACCCAGATCCAACTAATAATAACCAATGACACTTAATTTTGTAGGCTTGCAAATGAATACATAATTTTCATCATTATTTTTACACTTTGTCGCAATAGAATAATGAACAGGGGTGTGGTTAGGACAAGATGAGAGCGGAATCTATGTTCCATGTTGTAGTTCTGGAAACACATTCTCAAATTATTGACCTAAATTGTCTGAATTGGTTGCAATTTATTAGAAAGATTCTAAGGTCTATTTTGATTTGACAATTCTTAGATATGAATAAGTAATTTTCTTCAATCTTTCACCATTTCGTCGCGATAGAATAATGAATGGGTGTGGTTAGGACACGATGAGAGCGGAATCTATGTTCCATGTTGTGTCAGATCTAGTGTCTGAAGCCCTCAGCTCTGGAAAATATTCTCAAATTATTGATTGAAATTGTCTGGTTTTGGTCAAACAAATGTGAAATCCTACAAAAAGCTGACATGACAGATATTTAAGAATAAATATCCGAGTCCTTCAAACAAACAAAGTTTATCATTTATTCTAGTAAATCTCTTCCATTGTCGAAACCATGACAATAGAAATTAAAAAATTGTTCTTCCTTGGAATAAAGAAATTTCTGTCAGAATTGTCAAAGTCTTAAAGATTGTTCCTGAAAATGATCTGTTTTGCTTTCCACATGGTTAGAACTTTTCAATATTTTAAACACTCTTTTGACAAAATCTATAAATTCAAAGCCTTAGAATCAACAAGTTTTGACAAGTTTTCAAATTAAAGGAATGGGCCCAGATTATTTCTTGGCAAGAATCTCTGATGGACTTATTGCTTGTTTAACGTTACAGGAAATTTTATGAACAAACAAGAGCAGGACATAAAACTCCTTTTCATATCAGAATATTGTTTTTTTTTGGGTACAAGTAATCAAGTACTATTGAATTATAACGAAACTAAACACGATTTGATATTCATATAGTCTGAAATCTCAATTTGAATTGAAAACTCGTCAGATGGTGCCAGGTTATTCCAACTGAATTCTTAATTAAGGTGACTCATTGCTATTGAAGTTAAAATTCAGGTTCCTTGGTGCCATAATGTCTGTCTGATTTATCATGGTTCTGACTCAAAACAATAGTAACAGATTATGACTTTGAATTTGTTGACTTTACTCATTAGTTTAATCCACTTGGCTGAAATTGGTTATGAATGTAGTTCAGAGGCTTTAGCCAAACAAACCCTTGAACTAAAATGTTAACCATGTAAATCCAGGACCTGCTGCTAGACTGGATCTACCAAAACCTAAGTTAGTTATCCGTTGTTAAGCATCAATTATCCAAGATTTCTGATCTCCAAGGACCAGCTGGTAGAAAGAATCCTTGAACTAAAATGTTATCCATGGAAAATCTAGGACCAGCTGCTAGACAGGATCCTCATGATTCTAACTTCTCAAACTTCTGAAATATGTACGTTTCTTTTTGTACTTTTGGTCAGAAAACCAAATTCCTACTGTTCAGTTGGCTAATGAAGACAAGCAATGCAATGCAGTGTGAAATGAGGGAAAGAAACTTGGCCAGGAAAGGGGCATTAACTTACTCATAATAGTTTCTTTGATGTACAATAATTTCAGTTTCACCAAGTGGAATTCCCTCTTTAAGATCAATCAGTTAAAGAAAGCAATTTGAAAAAGTCGATGAAGTTGGCTTTTGATGTTTATTTAAAGTAATAACTCTAATTTCAGATCAAATTCTCCAACTTGTGATGTCATACCTTAAACAAACAGTCATTAATTCTCATATACACGTTTTATTTCAATCTGGTATCGCGTTACAATATTATTCATTGTAGCAGCAGTGAAAAAAAATTCTGACGAATCCGTGTATTACAATGTTTCATCGATTTTCAGGATGAAATTTAAATAAAAGCAATATTGTGGACGTGAAATATGATTTTTTTGGGACATATTTTTGATTGGCTTGTCAGTTCATCAAGTTTCAGTGTGGCGGTATCTTAGAAATAATACAGTTGTTGTTACAGTCTGGATAGCAAACTCACGTTTCTCCGTATCTCTGATAAAAAACATTGGAGTTTGTGGTCTAACTTTGTGTTTTTTGTGGATAACGTCTAATTTGAGATTAAGAATGTTAACTCGCAGAGATTGTGGTCTGGACTTTTACTTGGTGTTTTGGTGAAATAGGCCTGCAATGGAGATTTGAGATTGAGAATCATACACGGATAATCTACCAATTTTGTCGGGTTTCTACCGTTTTTGCATGCCGTCTCCCGATCTACCGACAGGGGGACCCAAATCTATCATTTTATTTTGTTTTCGTTACCGTAATTTTTTCAATCAGAATTATTTTCTACATGTTGTAATTTGGAAGTAGAAGGTGTTTAACAGTTTACCTCGATCCAACTTTTCAGACTGACTCTGTCTAAAACCTCGGAGTAGTTTGGAGTTTTCTTGTAACTTGGTTGAATACTCATTATTTCTAAAAGGAATTTTTTTGCAATTTTTTTCATGCACTTAAATTGAGTTCATTTAAAAGTCTTTGAGAAAACTGATTCTAAATGATGCTGAAATACTTCCTGTAGATTTCTTTACAAGATTCATTAAATTATTCATGCTACAAAAATTTTACTTCTCAAACATGATAACTTAATTAAAACTAATTAATATTCAAACTAATTAATATTCAAGCTAATTAATATTCAATCTTCATTAATTTCACTTTGCAGAAAATCTTTTTTAAAAATGGAAAATATAATCTAGAAGTTTTTTTTAAAGTTGGAGAAATATTTTTTGTGGATGATTAAACTCAAAAGTGTTGCCATGGACCTTCATCAGCTATCCTGGATTGTGCCAATATTAACGAGCTGTTTGTTTTGGTCATTGGACCTACATCAGTGTTTGTTTTCAAGAATGTTTCCGAAGGGCTAACTCTAGTAACATCAGGGGGCTGAATACCCCAAGAATCTATCTCATCGTGGACCACAATACATTACCATGGTAATACAGCTCTGTCTCAAATACATATACATGTGCATGTTTTGGACATTGAACCACTAACTGTGAATTGATTTGAAACTATTGTCTCAGGAAATGAAACTCGTTGATGAGGAGCTGGTAATCTAGTAGGGATGTGGAGTATTCTGTTAACAGTAGTGGTTGGTGTGGTACAACTACTATGTTTAACTGGCACAGGCTTTCTCTGGCTTCTCTTGGTATATTTTCTTTCTCAATTTCAATATTTCGTCCTTTTTATCATGTTTTTAACTATATTGACTTTCTTTCTTCAACAATTTGCTGTAGAATTTGAAATAGTTTTTAATATAGAACCACAAAACAAAACCTAACCTCCATTTAGGTAATATATTGGTAGGAGGAAATAAACCTTCAATATTTAGGGGAAGTATATCAATTATAAGTGAGTAAGTATATCATAATGAAAAATGGTATCAGGTAACTAGAAGAGTAAGTATACCTTACCTGGTGCCACATATATCATTTGCTGCTCAATTCGAGCACCAACGATCTGAACAGTAAAACTGAAAACTCTAAATGAGGAAGTGTCTGTATTTCAAAATGAAAAGTGATATCAGGTGTCTAGAAGAGTAAGTATACTCCTATACCCTGCCAATACCCTGTCTATAACCAGACTAGTCATTGTTAGAAATATTTAAGTACCTGTATTTCAAAAAGAAAAGTGGTATCAGGTGTCTAGAAGAGTAAGTATATCATAATGAAAAGTGGTATTGTGTGGCTAGAAGAGTAAGCATACTCCAATACCCTGCCTATACATACACCAGTTATTGTCAAAATGTAGAGTGATATCAAGGTATCTAGTAAAGAGTTTCTAAAACTTACATTGACTAATTACCAACTTAACGATCCTTCTCACTTTCATCTAATTTCCTTAACTTAGTGTGAACTTTTCATTTGAAATTTGCATAATTAATGAGCGAATTTAAATTCTGTCTGGATATTCTAAGCTTCTTGACAAACATCCAGACCTTTTTGTATGTTATATGTATGTAATAAACCCTCCACTTGAAAAATTTGGTGCCCATTAGGAGTAGAAGAGTAACACTTTAAACTCAATGTTTTTTTTATTCCATTTCATTTTATTTACTACCTAAGAATAAAATTCACTGATTTTTTTTTTTTTTTTTTTCCTCTTACTCACTATTTTTTGCACATAACTCATAACTGTTATTGATGGTACTGAATCTTCTCCTCGGCCTGTGCTTTCGTAATTTCAATTATATATTGTTTTTACAACCACCTTTACCTAATGATAAATATTGTAGCTTGACTTAAATATTTCACACTACTGAACTCTGGGACCTGTTTCACAAAATTTTATCAAAGATACAATCAAGATTTTAAGAAATACAGTAACCTGATTGGTTAATAAAAACTCAATTTTAGTGATGACCAATCTGACCATTGGAACACTAAAATCAACTTAAGTTAAGTTTTTGTGAAACAGGCTCATGATTTACTGATTGAAGTTTTGTTTTAAAATTTGTCGTTTGTTACTGAAAATGTCAGTCTGACAAAAATAGTCTCTTTCGGAGAATTGTGTTCGACTGTAAATTTAAAATATGTTTTTTAATCTCCTCATTAAAAGTGAGAATTGAATTATTCCTGGAACAGTTTAGAGCAAATGGCCTTTAGGAAGACTTGTGAGAAATTTTCTTGACACAAAAAACATTTAACAACTGGATCTTTGAAAGTTCTGTCACTTCACGAGTAGATAATTGATGTTTTATTGGTTCGTAAACAGTTTAAATTACCAGGTTTGTTTTTATTCTTTCACATTGATAGATTGACAGTATTCTAACTCTCTTTATTGAAAACTCTTTTGAATTTTCAAGCCATCAATTTTGCACCTTCGAGTTCTTTCGGAACACTTTCTTTTTAAAACCCAGAAGTTAAAATTTACGAGAGGTATTAGCCCTATCTTGATTACCTGACGATAGAAATATTTCTTAAAACTTTCGACTTTCGACTGAGGTGCAATACTGAAATTTAGGGTAAAAAGATTTTTTTTTAAAAAGGGCAAATGAAAAGTCTCATGTATGCCCACTGGCATGTCTCCTGTGTATCCACTGGAAAGTTGAAAAGTGTCCTGTATATTCACTGGAAAGTTGAAAAGTGTCCTGTATATTCACTGGAAAGTTGAAAAGTGTCCTGTATATTCACTGGAAAGTAGAAAAGTCTCCTGTATATTCACTGACATAAACAGCCACTTGTACCACTATGTTGTATCATAAGACTATATTTTACTCTATCTGTCGTCACTGAAGAGTTCGGTCAACAATTTTCTAGAGTTCAGACTGGTTTCATAACTTTCTTTCCAATATAAATAAAGCAGAAACAACTTCTGAGAAAAGTTCTTACTATTCTTTGAAAACTGAACTTTTAGCGACTAAGGTTCTTAAATATTGTATGCTGATTGTATGATAGTGACACTGTATTAGGATAAGCGATTCTATAATAACAGGAATCATAGACAACAGAAGGGAAGTTCAGTGATGTAAATAGAAGCAGTAATTCCTGGAACCACAACCAAAATTAAATAGGAATATTTCAAATAGAAGCATACATAGCCTGCATTCATATAAAAAAAGTTTAACTTCTTTACAATACATTTTGGTTAAAATTAAAAAACCTCATTGAAGACTGCATGGCTTTGTCAATCATTAAAACCAATTATAGTGCGAGCATTATTTGGTTAAATTAACCATGTATTTCTGTTTTATCTACTGATAGATTCACCTATTCAGGCATATAAGTTCATGTTAGTTTATGAATATCTTGAGACCAAGACTCTCTGCACCACGACTTGGCACCACGACTTGGCACCAAGACCCTCTGCACCACGACTTGACACCAAGACTCTCTGCACCACGACTTGGCACCAAGACTCTCTGCACCACGACTTGGCACCAAGTCTCTCTGCACCACGACTTGGCACCAAGACTCTCTGCACCACGACTTGGCACCACGACTTGGCACCAAGACTCTCTGCACCTCGACTTGGCACCAAGACTCTCCTCGCCAAGACACTGCATCAAGAACTTCGATAAAATGAAACTGGCATCTAAGTGGTTTTGATGACTGTTTGAATGTTTACATCAATTCTAAGTTGGCATTTTCTTATCATAATTTGTTTAAGTACTCACTGCCACTTTATCAAACTGCACTTGGTATCTCTGCCGATTAATTTGCTTTTAATCTTGGAATGTGGAATTCGTGCAGCTGTTCAGCATCAATTTCATATTTTTTACTGTTAGGTTTAATGTGATTTATTGGTTTATAGGTTTTACTTGGGGAATGTTGTAAGAAACTTGCTTTACTCTCAATTTGAGTTTTTTTGTAATTTTTGAAATATTATAGTGTTATATCTGGTGCTTTAGTTTACTTGAACCACACCCTAATTTCAAAGATTAATTAAAAAGAAATAATTTTTAAGTTATGAATTTTTTTTCTGTCCTGGGTCAGTCTGACTTTAATTTTAATTTTTTGTGGAGTTTTCTCTGCCCTCGGCACAGTTTTTGGTCCATTCAGAAGGATTTGAGGACTTTTATTTCTAACTCTATTGGACTACATAATATCTTAGATTTAAACGATTTTTAGAAGATAAGACACAAGGAAATATACATTATGGTATAACTCACTTTCATATCATATATAATATCTAATTTAACTTATACTTTCTGCAATGCGCTGTGCAGGTTTAAGATCCCAATGTAGATTAAGAGACAGTTGGATATTGAACAGAGTAAAATGCTGTTGTCATGGTAAACTTTCCTTATATAGGGTCTTCACAGCAAGGCATTATTTAAACAGTCCAAAATTTTATTTTTGTGAATATCCTGTAATTTGTGATACATATTGTGAAGTCTTAGTCTACCTTCAATGTGCTGTTCTAACTTCTATTTATTATTATTGAACGACCAAAGCATTAGAAAAAAAAATTAGTTTCCATCTGGTTTCAGTCATATTTTCACCTCTATTTCTAGAGAGTTAATAATTTAACAGTACAGTAAATTTGCCCAACAGGTGTGAAATTATCTTTACACCCGTCTTGTTTACATTTTTAAAATTTCGGGTGTGTTTTTCTTACCTATAATATAAGATGTATATTCTTGTTGGGTTTGATGTACAGAAATAACTGTTATATATTGGGGTGGGGGATTGTATTGTGGAGTCACTAGAGTACTCAAACTAAGTGTGGTGAACTAAGTATAACAAATATTATGTTGATTGTAGATATTCCTTGCTGATGATCGTTATGAGTCAGTAGCACTGATTCCATACCACCAGATTATTATCTGTTTTATTTCTTTTTTCAACATCACTTAGAAATATATAGTTCTACCTCTGTGACCTTAGGCCATGCTATTTACTGGAATATTTACTCCTGATTTACTAAATAGTGAATAGTGAATCTCTACCCAGTGTCAGAGGTCAAACTGTGATGATATAACAGTATTACAATGTATGCTCCCTTTTTAATAGTGAATAGAAATAGACTATTCTGTTGATGAGATGTGGTTTCTGGATTTCTTTACACAAAAACACTATTATAGATATACTACTCCTTCCTTTATTTCTAGTAACGTTTCAATTCACATACAGTAATCTTTATCAAGTTATACAATAATAGATATAGTAACTTTAGATAAATAAGACCACTATTATAGATATACTACTTCTCTTTAATTTAAACAACGTTTCAATTCACATACAGGAATCTTTATCAAGTTATATAATAATAGATATAGTAACTTTAGATAAATAAGACCACTATTATTGATATACTACTTCTCTTTAATTAAGAAACGTTTCAATTCACATACAGCAATCTTTATCAAGTTATACAATAATAGATATAGTAACTTAAGATAAATAAGACCACTATTATAGATATACTACTTCTCTTTAATTTAAGCAACGTTTCAATTCACATACAGCAATCTTTATCAAGTTATACAATAATAGATATAGTAACTTTAGATAAATAAGACCACTATTATAGATATACTACTTCTCTTTAATTTAACCAACGTTTCAATTCACATACAGGAATTTTTATCAAGTAATACAATAATATATATAGTAACTTTAGATAAATAAGACCACTATTATAGATATACTACTTCTCTTTAATTTAACCAACGTTTCAATTCACATACAGGAATCTTTATCAAGTAATACAATAATAGATATAGTAACTTTAGATAAATAAGACCACTATTATAGATATACTACTTCTCTTTAATTTAAGCAACGTTTCAATTCACATACAGAAATCTTTATCAAGTTATACAATAATAGATATAGTAACTTTAGATAAATAATACCACTATTATAGATATACTACTTCTCTTTAATTTAACCAATGTTTCAATTCACATACAGGAATCTTTATCAAGTTATACAATAATAGATATAGTAACTTTAGATAAATAATACCACTATTATAGATATACTACTTCTCTTTAATTTAACCAATGTTTCAATTCACATACAGGAATCTTTATCAAGTTATACAATAATAGATATAGTAACTTTAGATAAATAACACCACTATTATAGATATACTACTTCTCTTTAATTTAAGCAACATTTCAATTCACATACAGGAATCTTTATCAAGTTATACAATAATAGATATAGTAACTTTAGATAAATAACACCACTATTATAGATATACTACTTCTCTTTAATTTAAGCAACATTTCAATTCACATACAGGAATCTTTATCAAGTTATACAATAATAGATATAGTAACTTTAGATAAATAAGACCACTATTATAGATATACTACTTCTCTTTAATTTAAGCAACATTTCAATTCACATACAGGAATCTTTATCAAGTTATACAATAATAGATATAGTAACTTTAGATAAATAACACCACTATTATAGATATACTACTTCTCTTTAATTTAAGCAACATTTCAATTCACATACAGGAATCTTTATCAAGTTATACAATAATAGATATAGTAACTTTAGATAAATAAGACCACTATTATAGATATACTACTTCTCTTTAATTTAAGCAACATTTCAATTCACATACAGGAATCTTTATCAAGTTATACAATAATAGATATAGTAACTTTAGATAAATAAGACCACTATTATAGATATACTACTTCTCTTTAATTTAAACAACGTTTCAATTCACATACAGGAATCTTTATCAAATTCTACAATAATAGATATAGTAACTTTAGATAAATAAGACCACTATTATTGATATACTACTTCTCTTTAATTTAAGCAACGTTTCAATTCACATACAGCAATCTTTATCAAGTTATACAATAATAGATATAGTAACTTTAGATAAATAAGACCACTATTATAGATATACTACTTCTCTTTAATTTAAGCAACATTTCAATTCACATACAGGAATCTTTATCAAGTTATACAATAATAGATATAGTAACTTTAGATAAATAAGACCACTATTATAGATATACTACTTCTCTTTAATTTAAACAACGTTTCAATTCACATACAGGAATCTTTATCAAGTTATACAATAATAGATATAGTAACTTTAGATAAATAAGACCACTATTATAGATATACTACTTCTCTTTAATTTAAACAACATTTCAATTCACATACAGCAATCTTTATCAAGTTATACAATAATAGATATAGTAACTTTAGATAAATAAGACCACTATTATAGATATACTACTTCTCTTTAATTTAACATACAGAAATCTTTATCAAGTTATACAATAATAGATATAGTAACTTTAGATAAATAAGACCACTATTATAGATATACTACTTCTCTTAGCAATAATTATGGTCTATCTTGTTTTAAATGTCATTTAAAGATAATAGAATTATAATTTATTATTTCTTGGCCTGGTATTTCCTGTGGGGGACAAGATATGATTTATTACATAGTGATATACTACAGTCCAAAACTTTCTGATTTTTACTATTTTAATATTTACTAACTGATAGTAGCGTTGATAAAACTAGAATCTTTCCAATTAAAAAACTCTTACCAAGTTTGTAAACTGTTTATTTTATTAGAAAAAACTTTCTGTTTGAATATTTCTGATAAAACCCAAAATTTGTTTCTTTAACTAAACTTTAAAGCCCCTTTTTAGATGTGTATAATTATAGATTTGAAAAAAAACGAGCTGTTTGAGAATTTCTGTAAAAAAAACCTTAAAATTGCTTCGTCTTTAACTAAAATTTGTAAATATCTGTTTAGTTGTGTTTATAAGTATCACAATATGATACAATTTTTCTGACCGTTCCAAGACTGACTTAACTTTAGTTATAAGTTAATGATTATTACAGAAAAAAGAGAAGAAGTTTCGGATTAATAACACTAACTTGTTGGTCACTATTACTCACTTTATTTTAATATCCATATTCCCTGAAATTAGTTTTTTACCGAGGAATGATCAGTACTGCAAGCAATACAATACTTCTAGAACAAAGCCTCAGCCAAAAGTACAGCAAAAACAGAAATAATAGTTGAAAAGTAGTGGACTTACTCCTTCAAAGAGAAGTACCATCAGGTGTTTGGGAAAATATTCTGTGTATCAAAATCTCAGCCAAAGATAGACAAAATCAGGAATAATAGTTACATAGTAGTGGACTTACTCTAAAGAGAAGTACCATCAGGTGTTTGGAAAATATTCTGTTTGGAACAAATTATTGAAAATAATATATAAGGAAGTACATGTATTTGGGTTTAATTTTGTGAAACTGGAATTAAAAATTTAAAAACTAATTTTAAGGAAATTGTTCAAATAATAAGATTTGTGATTTAACTAGAAATATTTTATCTTAAATTCAGATCAACAAAGATTATTTTATTTTTTTGTAATTTCAGGTTTTTATGAGAACCAGCGTGTTTGAACCTTTAGAAGAGAAACGTCAAGAATTATTGATAGAGAAAGCTAGGATCATACAGAAAATATGGCGAGGTTACGTCAAGCGAAGAGGTAAATATATTATATATATATATTATACTATAATAGATAGATTGATTGAATATTCATTTTCCTGCTTGATAACGACAAGAGAATACTTGTTGAAACATCGCAGAATAAATAAACTCAGTAATTGTTTATCCATAAAACTTAGTTGTTATTATCATACGAACAATTACTAAATACCATATAAAGAATAAAATAGATGATTGTGGTGGATTATTTTATAATTACTCCCTAATATACCTCTAGAGACTGATGGATAAAACTTTTACAGAATGATTTTATTAAACAACCTTTCAGCTTTTTACAGATTTTTCTATTAATATCTCAGCATCTTTGAAATAATAACCTCATTAAATGCTTAGTTGAATTCTATGAACCACAGACATCTGATTAAAAATTAGAATGATGTAAATTGAAGTTGTCAGTGTCTCTGATACACAAACACAATTGAGAAAACCTCTTGCTTATTTCAATGCATAATGATCCTAATTGATCCAGTTGGAAATGGCAAAAAGAGTAAACTAATGCCACTGTCCTGGCAAAATTTCTCTGATCACACCCCTACATGGTGTTGCCTGTCTTCATTAGCCCATTAGGTGCAGAAGAGTAGGACGTAAAACTCCATTTATTTCATTATTTTTCTAGATTATTTACACATGAGAGAGGCCGCAATCATCATACAACAAAACTTTCGAGCGTTACGATATCGTTTGGCGTTTGTTAGAAAACGTAAAGCTGCTATTATCATACAGGTAAGGGGTAAAGAGTGTTTATATACAGGAAGGGCAAAACAGACGTCATGTTGAAAGGGTTTGGTTGGGGGTTTTTTGACAAATCATACTTTAGCCTCAAAAACAGGAAATTTTTAGCTAGGTTATTTAGTAAATAGTGTTCACGGGTCACAGTCAAAATTTGAACCTTTAAATACTTGTGTATAGACTCATCATTTCTTGAGATTTTGTGATAGAAACATATATATATATATAAATAGATATTGAAAGTAATATTCCTAGTTTGAGGTCTTTTTGAAGGAATTCTGGGATTTAAATGCATTTCTAGTACTATTGACAACTATGTATGTAAATTCAAGACCCAAACCAACCCTTGAAATTGGAGAACCATGGCAATAAAGTAAAAAAAAAGAAGCAATAAAATGTTAAAAAAGTATATTAACAATAGGACTGTAACTGACACTATCTGTTCTGTTAAGTTTTATCTGTATTTACAGAAGTGATATTTCTCTTGCTGCTCTTGCAGTATATCAAACAAAAACTAAAGAAAAAAAACAGTTTTGGCTGAGAAATAAATGAAGATTTTTTTTCGTCTGACAATAGAAATGTCATGGTTATTTATGAATATTTTTATCAAATGAAATTAACAATTTATTATTTTGTCATTTATTTTAATATAGTCATATATTCGTGGCACGTTGGCACGGAAACTAGCGTCAGGGTTGAGAACTCAGAAACGTTTAGAAGAAGAAAGACGAAAACAAGAAGAAATGGAGGCAGAGAAATTGAAAGTACAACAGGCTGAGGCTGATGAGACAGCTATTGAAGAAACTTTGAAGTAAGTTGAAACTATGTCTTGAAAAAAGTGAACAAATTAAAAGGGATCAGGGACCTGTTTCACAAAATTTTAACAAAGATACAATCAAGATTTTAACAAAGATACAATCAAGATTTTAACAAAGATACAATCAAGATTTTAACAAAGATACAGTCAAGATTTTAACAAAGATACAGTCAAGATTTTAAAAAAAAAAGATTTAAAAAAATCAAGATTTTAACAAAGATACAATCAAGATTTTAACAAAGATACAGTCAAGATTTTAACAAAGATACAATCAAGATTTTAACAAAGATACAATCAAGATTTGAACAAAGATACAGACAAGATTTTAACAAAGATACAATCAAGATTTTAACAAAAATACAGTCAAGATTTTAACAAAAATACAGTCAAGATTTTAACAAAGATACAATCAAGATTTTAACAAAGATACAATCAAGATTTTAACAAAGATACAGTCAAGATTTTAACAAAGATACAATCAAGATTTTAACAAAGATACAGTCAAGATTTTAACAAAGATACAATCAAGATTTTAACAAAAATACAGTCAAGATTTTAACAAAGATACAGTCAAGATTTTAACAAAGATACAATCAAGATTTTAACAAAAATACAGTCAAGATTTTAACAAAGATACAATCAAGATTTTAACAAAGATACAGTCAAGATTTTAACAAAGATACAATCAAGATTTTAACAAAAATACAGTCAAGATTTTAACAAAGATACAGTCAAGATTTTAACAAAGATACAATCAAGATTTTAAAAAAAATACAGTCAAGATTTTAACAAAAATACAATCAAGATTTTAACAAAAATACAGTCAAGATTTTAACAAAGATACAGTCAAGATGTTAACAAAGATACAATCAAGATTTTAACAAAGATACAGTCAAGATTTTAACAAAAATACAATCAAGATTTTAACAAAAATACAGTCAAGATTTTAACAAAGATACAGTCAAGATTTTAACAAAGATACAATCAAGATTTTAACAAAAATACAGTCAAGATTTTAACAAAGATACAATCAAGATTTTAACAAAGATACAGTCAAGATTTTAACAAAGATACAATCAAGATTTTAACAAAAATACAGTCAAGATTTTAACAAAGATACAGTCAAGTTTTTAAAAAAACAAAGTTTTAAAAAAGTCAAAGATTTTAACAAAGATACAATCAAGATTTTAACAAAAATACAGTCAAGATTTTAACAAAGATACAATCAAGATTTTAACAAAGATACAGTCAAGATTTTAACAAAGATACAATCAAGATTTTAACAAAAATACAGTCAAGATTTTAACAAAGATACAATCAAGATTTTAACAAAGATACAGTCAAGATTTTAACAAAGATACAATCAAGATTTTAACAAAAATACAGTCAAGATTTTAACAAAGATACAATCAAGATTTTAACAAAAATACAGTCAAGATTTTAACAAAGATACAATCAAGATTTTAACAAAGATACAGTCAAGATTTTAACAAAGATACAATCAAGATTTTAACAAAAATACAGTCAAGATTTTAACAAAGATACAGTCAAGATTTTAACAAAGATACAGTCAAGATTTTAACAAAGATACAATCAAGATTTTAACAAAAATACAGTCAAGATTTTAACAAAGATACAGTCAAGATTTTAACAAAGATACAGTCAAGATTTTAACAAAGATACAATCAAGATTTTAAGAAATACAGTAACCTGATTGGTTAATATAAACTCAAGTTTAGTGATTGACCAATCTGACCATTTGAACACTAAAATCATCCTAAGTTAAGTTTTCGTGAAACAGGCTCCAGGGTCTTCTGGGCCCCTTTCACATTTTGAGGGGTAGGGGGGAAGTGTGTTAATTTTACATGTTAGATGAATTATTATTATCATATAATACACTCTATAAATATTATATTTTATTATGTAAAATCACCAAACCTTGTACGTTTACACCCTCTAAACCGGCAGGCTGTCGTGATAAATGGAGAAGTTGCTGGTTCATGCGTAGCAGTGGTAAATACATAAAAGCGTAATTATTGGATTAGTGATTAATTTAGAGGGGGTGCCAGTTTCCCTGGGTTTATCTCCTATGTATTATATAGTGATTCGGCCGGGTCTTTCAAATTTGCTGGTTTACA